>JAOSBM010000009.1:757950-769509 GCA_027568955.1 Erythroxylum tenue | reverse complement strand
ACCGCGACACCAAACCGCTCCGCTACAAGGGTCTCTGTAGCGGATAGGTGCCGCTCCGCTCCGCTCCTCCGCGATAGTGCCGCGATCGCCCGCTATTAACTACTCTAATATATATACATCCGCTTAAGGGGGAGCATTAAGAGTATAAAATGATATTTTAATCCGTTTGTATACTTCATAATATTTGTATATGATATATCACTAGTGTTGAACTGGGGTTAAGCACCTACTTACCATTATTGATATTATTATATCCAAACTTTTTCAAGTATACAAAAGGCTGAACATGGTGTTTTACAATTATAAATACGTCCCTACAAAATACATATACATATTGTTAAGCCAATAAACACTTTGCACATGGTATTTTAGTTTGTTCCCTAGTTTATTTTATTTTTTTTTTTTTTTGATGTAGTCTGATGATGGACAATAGGTAAGAATAGTGCCAGAGAAAGGAAAGGTTGATGATAAGAGATTTACGGGTGCAATATCAGATTTCTTGCATAGTATTGACATTTGGTGTTGGCTATGTTTACTGACATTTGCATAGAAGCATGTATCTCCGCTTAGAGCAGCCTAATATGGAATTTCTCTTTTTAGTTACAGATCAGAGGGTTCATCAACATCAGAAGCTCGTAGAATAAGGAGGAGGAGTATAAGCATGACACCGGAGATTGGTGATGATATAGTAAGGTTGGTATTTGTTTGTCTTGAGCTTTTGACCACTGATTTATATAATCTTTTCATCCGATAGGTGCTGCGAATTTGTTGATTATTATATTTCTTTATTTTTATATCATAATCTAGCATCCAAATCTCAAAATTTTGTGCATCCATCTTATCTTGTGATTTTGACATTTAAAGTATCTTAGACGATGAAGGCATGTTCAATTGTAGAAAAATGAATAGTGGGATGAACAGTACTATAACACACTTCCTCTTGTACTTCTTTTACTTCTAGTTTTTTTTATTTTATTTTTTTGGCTCTGATATAATGCAGAGAAGGAAAAGGAGAGAATAGAATGACTTGTTATTAACTAGGTTTTAGGCCATTTTTTAAAAGTAGAGAAAGACTAACTAAGACCATTGTTCCGTAATAGGATACCTGAAGTATTCAAATAAAGGAAAGCCAAGGAATATCCTTGAGGGTACAAACTAAGTAGAAATAAGTCTCTTAACATTTTTCAACTAAACCAATACTAAGCATTTGGGGGTAAGTTGAGTAGTATTTGAAGAAGGGCTCTCCAATTGCTGTTATTTGTTATAGAACATTCGTAGAATCTACTTCTTGAATACACCAAACTTGATCATGTTTGTGCATGTGATTTGAGGTCATGGTTAAGTTTTTCTAATGTTCCATATCAGAAATTGTTTTGAGAGACGTGGTCCCTTCTTTTTTTAATTATATGTTGAGTTCTTATGCTTGGACAGCACTTTAGTATTTGATGAACCTTTCAGGGCTGTCCGTGCAATGAATGAAAGTTTGAAGCAAAATCGTGTTCCAAGGGAACGTGGAGAGGATGGGTCCTATGCAAATACTTTAGACGAAAAGGAGGGCAGATCTGATCACCAAAAGAATGTAGATTTCTTTTCCTTTTCTTGATTCTGAAGCATAAATACAATCAACTTCTTTCTCTCTTTAGCATGCAACATGGTCCTTAAATTTCTTTATATGTTAAAAACGGTTTTTTGCTTTGTTTCTGTAGTCAATTTGCTTGCTCTGATATGAAAATATACATCTCTTCAATTGTGATGGAACATGATTGTTTTACATCTTGTGTTAAATGTTTTTTCTCTCTTTTTTCCAGGAACACTACTCTATAAGACTTCAATTGAGAAAAAGGAATACAACTGAAGTAAATTATAACTGTTATAAAATTATGTCTGTCATAATTTCTCAGAACTGTCAACGATACTTGCCCTTGTACAGAAATGTATTCTAAGTTGACTTGGTATTAATATAGCTCTGGTCTTCTGACTAGTTACTGATCTATAACCATGTGGTTCATCCACTATCAGATTTTATGCACAATGGTACTAGATTAATGTATCTTTTGGTAATATTTTAAGCACATTGTCATTAGCATTTTACTTCTTCACTTTGATGTGTTACTGTTTTTCAGAATATTAAATACCAGGAACAGATGAACTTTTTCGTAAACTATATGAAATATGGTTGAGTGTACATGGTTCTGCTATTTTCGTCTATGAGAAGCATAGTATGGAACAATCTGGAGTCTAGTATTGTTGACTCTAATTATCTGACCTTCAGTTCTTGCAACTTTCTTTTCATTTTCTTTCAACGTAGAAATGATTTTATGCTAAAAGATGTTCCAGTATGTCTGATTAATTGTGCTAAAGAAAAAGTTTTAAGTCCTGCAACATAGACAATTCTAATTTTCAAACACTACATAGGTTTAGTAACTTTCCAGCTATGGTAGTTGTGCAGTTAAGCTACCTTAGCTAGCATAGTTTTATAGCATTCCCAAGAATTTGATCCTGACTCATTTACTTAATTTTGTTTTATTATTAGTTGTGTATGAATATTGTTTACAAGAAATTCATGTTGCTAGTTGGCAGTTCGTGGGACCTAGGCAAGTCTTTGAACTGCAGCAATACAATCCATGGTGACAGTAAATCACTTTCTGCCATATTTCAGGTGTCAGGTTTTGATCTTGATGCTCGTGGTTTGATATCTGGTGGAAGATCTGCTTTATATGGCATTGAAAGGAACCAGTTAGATTCTCAGAAGGCAATTTCATTACCATCCTCTCCACATGAATATAGGAGTCAAACTTCTGAGAGAAGCAGACCTTCAGGCTATGGAGTAAATGATGAATTAGTTTCAACATGGAATAAAATTCTCGAATCTCCAATGTTCCAGAACAAACCTCTGTTACCTTTCCAAGAATGGAATATTGATTTCTCAGAGGTAACTGTTGGAACTCGTGTTGGGATAGGTAAGAATTGATCAGCAATATAACTTTTCTAATTCTTCATTTTTTCAACATTATGAACCTTTACAAGTTCTTTTTGATTGTCAATTTATTGTCAAGAGTGAAACTATAGTAATTAACAAGCAAAGAAAGATGCTTATGAGGCACTATTCATCCTGCAAGATAAAAAATTTGTTGAGCTTGCCTACTTATTTTCTAGCCTTGCTTTATTATTTTTGTGGCTTATGCTTATTGTCATACCAGAGCTGATTAGAGCTTTAGAGGACTGGCTAGTAATTTGTTTATTTTTATCATTTGTTTTGTAAAAAGAAGCATTAATGAAATTTTTGTAGTTATAGGAGGATTGTGTTTAAATTGCTTTTGAAAGTGCAGTAGTGGTATTACTATAGTTTAATTGATTTTACAAATCAAGGTTTGTTTTGGGGTTTAATTTTAATTATAACCTCCTACATGCCTTGTCTTTTGGATATGTTTATATATTTCCTTCTCTGTACCTCAAGCTTAGTTGCTGGGGAAGGGGAATTATTTGTTCATGAGAGTATTAGACATTTATGACTGTCTTCATTCCTTGGTTAACTCATAATTATGTCTTCATTCATAATTGTGTAAACCTCACTGCGCCAACATTGTCTATTTCTATAGTCAAAGATTAACCATAAACATTTATTCTTTGTTTTGTGGACTATAAACAATTCCATGTGCTACTCTTCTTGAAACTCTCTGTTCCTTGAGATTAATTCATTTTTCCTCTTTTGTAGGATTTTTTGGGGAAGTATTCCGTGGTGTATGGAATGGAACTGATGTTGCAATCAAAGTTTTTCTTGAGCAAGATCTAACAGCTGAGAACATGGAGGACTTCTGCAATGAGATATCCATCCTTAGGTATCGTTTTGTTGATATTTTTATGTTGTAGCTTAATCCTGCCCATTTATCAAACTAACGTTGCACCCTTTCTGGATTTCTACATGTGCTTACTCCAGCCGTCTTCGACATCCTAATGGTATTCCTCTTAAATCTGCTTGTAGTTGAGTATAATGCTTTACATTTATTTTTTTGGAGGTTCATGCCTGTGGTGTTAAAATACTGATGCAAAGAACTTTCAGAATCACCCATTGAGAAATGATCAAGATTCAGTTCTACACTTTGATATTAGATTCATAGGCCCGCTTGTAAAATATATTCTTCCCAACATTGAACTTAAGACCCTGAGCTTGAACTATCGAGCTATGCCTTTCTACTGTATTTAGTCTTTCCCTGCTTCTTGGTCAAATAACATATTGCTACTTCTTGCAGTTATCTTATTTTTGGGTGCTTGTACAAAACCTCCACGTTTGTCAATGGTTACAGAATACATGGAAATGGGGTCCCTGTATTATTTGATCCACTTGAGCGATCAAAAGAAGAAGCTTAGTTGGCGGAGAAGGTTAAAGATGCTGCGGGATATATGCAGGTGTGTTCCCCACACATATGAGATGATATGCTGCTTGTAGAGCTACTTGCAGAAACCTAGTTAAAGGAATTAGTCATTTGTTATGTGAGGAACTTGATAAAATGGTTTGTAGGAAAGGAATCGCCAGTTTTTCTTGATTTTATACTTGTTGAAGAAAGAATCAGTAGTCTCAATCCTGATTTCATATTTTCAATTCCTTCGTATGTGAGGGTTTAACTTAGCAAGCTTTTAAGGACTGCCAGCCTCATCTTTTATGCCTAGTTCGTGATAGAAGCCCTTCTAAATGTCACTTGCTATTCTCTCGACCCTTCATGTGACTTTTTTCAGATATGTTTTGTGAATACTGGATAAACAAGTTTTCTATTCCCTTATGAAGTGCTGCCTGGACCTCCATACCGTGCTCAGAATTCATTTCAGTCTAGTTCCCTGCTTCTCAGAAGTCACTGGAACTTCTCAATTGATCTCATATATTTAGCTATAACTTCTTTTTCCATTACTACTACTATTACTAGTACTACTAATAATATTACTACTACTACTACTATTGTTGTACTAGTATTATTATTATGATATTATCATTATCATTATGATTATTATTTTATTATTATTCATACTACGACTACTCATATTCGCATTATTAATATTGTTAGTGTTTAACTTTCTCCTCCTCCAACCTTTCCTTCTTTTTTTCCACGACTGCCACTACCACACCACCACCACCCCAACTACTACTACTACTACTGTATTACTACTAATACGATCACTACTATTATTACTACTGCTGCTCTACTACTACTACTACTATTGTTGCTATTGTTGTTGCTATTGTTATTATTATTATTCATACTACTACTGCTACTACTACTCATATTCGCATTATTAATATTATTAGTATTGACTTCCTCCTCCTCCATCCTTTTGTTATTATGTTTTTTAATTTTTTTCTTCTTTTTTCTTCTTTTTTCTTTTCTTCTTTCTCTCTCTCTCTATATCTCTCTCACTTCCTCTCTTTTCATGTGGGTCATTTAGAAACAACCTCTCTACTAGTTAGTGGTAAGATTGAGTATTGTTGGACCTCTCCAGATTCCGCGAAACAACGAGATTCATACTAGGTGTTGTTGTTGTTGTTTTTCTTCTTTTTTTTCCATTAGTTTATCCATCCAATTTTACTGAATTATTTAGATAATTGACCTTAAGGACCAATTCTTTTATTTAATTCCATTATCTTCTCCAGCTCTCTATTTTCAATCGTTTAATTTTTTCTGCTCTGCCTAATATCTTTTCATCCTGCATGCATTTGCACTTCCATGAACTGATACTACCTCTAATATCTGTGATATAGCTGATTTTTAATCCTAAGAAAGTAAGCATTTAGCTGTATGCTGACAATGTCTATTTTGGGTGATCAAGGGGGTTGATGTGCATACATCGAATGAAGATAGTCCATCGAGACCTTAAAAGTGCAAACTGTCTTGTGAATAAGCATTGGACTGTCAAGATCTGTGATTTTGGGTTATCCAGAATAATGACAGATATGTCTATGAGGGACTCATCGTCTGCTGGAACTCCAGAATGGATGGCGCCTGAACTTATTCGAAATGAATCCTTCTCCGAGAAGTGTGATATTTTCAGCCTTGGGGTGATAATGTGGGAACTCTGTACATTAAATAGACCTTGGGAACGTGTACCACCAGAAAGGGTAAGCTTTTTGTACAATTTTCATTTCCGTAATGCTGTTTTTACTTTTGTTTCATCTAACATAAATTATCACAACTCAACTGAATTCTGAGTCCCTTATGCCCTTTCGATCCATGATTTTCAGGTAGTTTATGCTGTGGCTAATGAGGGTTCCCGCTTGGAGATTCCTGAAGGTCCTCTGGGCCGGCTAATTTCAGGTATGAATTTTATCGGCGGACTAAATGAGAAAGATTAATGTAAATATAACGCAGCTTCAGAAATTTTATTGGCTCACTTAAATGATTTTTTAGACAAAAGTTAGTAGTAATCGTTCAGAAATTTTATTGGCTCACTTGAAACGTTCAACTGGTGTTGTTGATTGCAGATTGCTGGGGAGAACCATATGAAAGGCCCAGCTGCGAAGAGATACTGTCTCGTTTGCTAGACTGCGAATACACGCTCTGTTGATACAGGTTGTTTCATGTTGTATAAAAACAAACATGGTAGAGCTGTTACAATTGTGTTCCTCTCGGCCAAGTTGTAAACTGTCTTTCAATGATTTTTCCCATCATTGTGGATAACTTTGTAACGCGTCACTTTTTGGCTTCCAATGGGACAAGTTTATTCCATCTTTTCTGCAACATCTGGGGAATAGAAGAGGGCAGAGAATGGATAACTGTACTCTTGCAAGAAAGTTTTCACCTTTGGATTTTGCTTACCAATTTACATGCATTGGAACTATAAACCTGTCCAAATAAAGAGAAGCAGAATGTTATGAAGAAAGGAATCGTGATAGGCGCACGGTTGGTACTACATGTGTGTTAGCAAGTCCAATCTTGCTATTAGGGCCTAGTTCAATCCGCATTAGAAAAGGATAAGAAGTCCATCAGAGTGTTTTCTTTTTCTTTTAGAAATTAAATAACTCTATTCAAAGGCAAAGACATGCAAGTCGACAAGGGAAAATGGGCACCGTTGATAAAAGCTCAAGAGTACACGAGTGTAGACATGCATTGGTAAAAATCTTGAAAAACTTTCATCATTTTACATTTTATAGTTAGCTTAAAATGGACTTTGAATTGAAGATTAGTTGGATTAAATGCATGAGAAAGGCATGTGAGAGCTTCAAGGATTTAATATGTACTTAAATGAATAGACCATGATTAACGAACTTAAGACAGGTAAACATTGGATTGAACTAGTGTGCCCTGAAAGGCTCTGACTTAGACAATTCATTAGAAATCCTAAAAGATCTTGGATGGTGTGATTTGAAGATAGTGAAGATCTTTATATATATAGATGTATTAGTCTCTTATTTTATTAATTGTAACTATATGGATAAAGAGTGCCATTCAATTGGTTACTGTGATGTAATATGATAAGGATAGATATGATCTAGGCAATTTAGTTAGTTAGAATTATGAATTGTAACTTGATCATCAAGCCATATGTGCCTATATATAGCTCCTTTGGGTTTTGCTCCTTATCATACATGGAGTAATCACATTAAGAGAGAACATTCTTTTGCATAGTTTAAATGAAGTAATAAATGTTGACTTTTATCATATTTCTTATGTTCTTTATTGTTGTTTTTTTACTAATTATTGCTTTTGTAATATTCTTACTCGAGTGTGAGAGTTAAACACTGCAAGGGTCATTAGACATTTGAGAACAAGTTTCGTTAGTCAACGATTACCTTTCTTAAACAGACCTAAGTAAAATTATCATACAAAGGTGTAGGCGTAACTTCGATGTAAATTGAGTGTCTAGAAAACCTTTATAACACTAGCATGATGAATATAGGTTGGAAGTTACATTGGTTTTCAAGCTTTTTGACAGAAACATAAGAATAGAAGCTCAAACCATAAGAGTTGCTATTTATCATAAGCTAACTTGATACCCTTGATGATTAAAACAAGTTCTTAAGTAACTAAAGAGACTAGTTTCAAAAAAAAAAAAAAGTAACTAAAGAGACTAGGTTGAAGATAGTGCATGACTATACATTTCTTGAATCTGATTCACCAAAAGTTGCTCCCTTATTCAAAAGATTAACTCTTAAGTTATCGGGTTCCTATTTTTTCTTTTGCATGGAAAAATTTCGTGTTACTTACCTTCCAAATGGAATATATGGTGCTACCATATGCAATTATATAGATTGTTTTTTTTTTTTTGAGGAAATATAGATTGTTTTGTCTTTAGCTAATATACACCGATCTTGCTACAACATTTCGAGGATGCCAATATAACTAAGACTTAAAATATAAAGTTTACACCACTCTTGTATTATGACTAAATGTATGTTGAGAATTCACAATTGAAGAAAAGGTGTTGTAAGGATTATTGGTCTTCTTGTATATCACTATGTTTTCTCTCTCTAGATCTCTCTCTCTCTCTCCCTCTTGCTTTCTCTCTTTTTATGTGGGTTAATTGGAAACAACCTCTTTACAAGTTAAGGGTAAGGTTGTATACTACTGAACCTTCCTAGACTTTGCGTATCGGCGAGATTTTTCTTGGTGTTGTTGTTGTTGTTGTATAGGAAACATATTTTTCAGGATTTGAGGAATCTTAATTGTCAGGGTCCCTAATTTTTGTTTATAAACATGCCATATAAGAAAAGAAACTTTAAACAACAACTTCTTACGCTAGATGATCCCATACCAAGCCATCTCTTGTATATTAAGAACCAAGTACTTCCTATAAGAAGCATTAGTGTATCTTCAAAAAGGATGCTCTAACCAAACATAAAGATATTCCATTCCTTGAACAGATTTGTAACCAGGAATGGAATTACTTAAGCAAGAGAAGTTGTTGGCCTATTCATTTTCATTTATTAGCCTTTTGACCTTACTTAAATAAGAAAACAAGTACTTAAGAATTCGAAATAAGTTAGTCCTATAAAAGGGGCTTGACTTACTCCAACTGTCAAATAAAAAAGAAGCTAGTTCCCCATTTCCAATTCTGCAAGCAATGTTCACGTTGAGGGAGTCCCTAATTTTGAGTAATTGATTCATATACCAAGAATGAGTGTTTTTATTCCTATCTTTCCATAGGCCTTTTTCCTTTGATAAAATAGTTGTATACATACCTTTTTGCAAAATAACTCTTGTTTAGTTCTCTAGACCAAAGAAAGCTTCTCAACATCTTCTCTATAGCCTTTATCAGTCCTTTGGAGAGGAAAATAAATGAAGGACTAATATAATTAATAATAAAGAGAATCGATTGAATCCTTATAGTAAAAGATAAGGATTTATTGCACTAATTATTAATTCTTCTTTGGATCTTCAATTTACAATAATGGAAGATCATATAATGTGACATAATAGTTGAATAATGTAATAATGCAAAATATATAAAGAAGATATAACCGTTGAATAATGCAATATTGTAACATAAAAAAAGATTATAAGAATATGGTACTTAAATTTTATATTTAGATTTAGTATCTAACTAGTTTGAATATTAAATTTATTGTGATCTCCAATTTGAGTGAAGAGGAATTTTCACTCAAATATCATTATTTATAAGCAAAAAGTACTTGAAGATAATCATTTTGCTTTGTCTCAAAATGAAGAGGTCTTACAACCAAACTTCTTTCTTAATAGGTGAATAGGAATGCAATAAGATATCTTAAATAAATTTAATATAGTGTACAAATGTTACAATTAAGAATAGTGCCAAATTAAGCACTCTATATTGCATAAACAAAGATTTAAATACAATACATGTATCATCTAGTGAACATTTACTCTCAAACTTATAATTCTTTTGTAATTTATCCTAAATCATTCTAATGGCACTTAATCCTTCTTTTTTTTTTTCTTATTTATCTTATGTTCAATGGTCCTTAATTATGAATTATGTATCAAATTACTCATTGGAACTTTTGTATGACCATTAGATCCTTATATGGATATTTAATTCATCGAGGGATAATTAATTATATCTAGGTGATTAACTGCTTGAACTATACGAAATGCATTTGGCAGATAATTGCCTCTTATGAATAATAACTTCTTTTCAATCATCTTCAATGAACTTCAAGTCTAAACTCTTCCAATAACCAAAAGGTTATATCTTGAACTAGTTGGTATCTCTATACAAGGGTTACGTCATCTTAAATGGATCTCCATCTTTATTCTTCTTCGTTTTATTATAATAAAAAACGATTTGACATTCTTCATGGAATATGAAACTTTAACTTATTTATTCCAACTTCACTTTGTTCCAGTTGTCTTTTCATTTTGCTTTTAGCCTATCCTTCTTCACCCACCACAACATCGAACTCATCCAATAGCTTTTTCTTTGCAAACCACTGATCTTCCTTACACAACCTGCAGACATCATTCCTTTGCAGACTTTATTATAACTTGTGTGCCAACTTATTATCCTTCAGTCTATAACTGGATCCAATGGACACACACTAACTCAAATGTTTCATTGGAACAAGTTCCTTCTTCGAGATCTGATACCCCTCCCTCGGCGGGACAAGATCCTCTGTCTAATATTATGGTGTCTTATTCTATTAGCCCCGGAAATTTTTTAGATTAATTATTTATTTAATAGTTAATTAAGCATGATTAAGTATGATAGTATTGATGTGGTTAGGTGACATTTAATTAATTAGGTAGCATTAATTATGTTAAATGGGTTAGTTGGGCTTGAGGTTGAATTGGGCCTAATTAGATTGAGGTAGAAGAAGAAAGAAGGAAGAAGATTGTCTTTTAATGCATTTGGGCTTGGGCTTAAGTAACTTAAATGAGGTATAAAAGGAATTAAATGAAGAAGGAAATGAGAAGTAGTCTTGAAATTGGGAGAAACCCACGAAATTGAGAGGGAGAGAGTGAGGAGTCGTGCATGAAGAGGAAGAAGGGAGAAAGAAAAGAGTTTTTAGGGTTTTGTGATTTCCAGTAGATCAAGATCTTGTTTGAAGAAAGTTCAAGGTATAAAAGCACAGAGAATGGTTTAAGCTTCATTTTGATCCAAGAAGCTTTTCATTTGGTTGAAGATTTAAGGTAAGTCTTCATTTTAGGGTTGAGTTTTTAGTTGGGTTATGGTTGAAAAAGCTTAGTTTTAAGATGGGTTTAGTGATTCTACCATCAATTTCATGATTGATGATGTTAGGGTTTCTTGATTTTGAAATCCTATATTGATTTGAGGTTGTTTTGTGTTGGTTTCTTGAAGACATTCAAGAAGGACAAGGAAGGGAGTTAGAACAAGAGGAATTACTCCATTAATCAAGGATTAAGCACATTTCAAGGTGGGTTTCATTTTTATCTTTATGCTAATAAGTGATTAATGCTATTGAACTAATGACATTTAATGATTTGCAATGTGTGAGTTGATATGGATTTGAATGCTTGTTTGACATTGTTGACATTGTTATGATGATGAATAAATTGAGTACATTGAACTACATGAACATAAATGAGTTGAGTTGATTATGATGATTGAGTTGATTATGGATAAGTTGACTTTGTT
>JAOSBM010000009.1:720643-738846 GCA_027568955.1 Erythroxylum tenue | reverse complement strand
ATCCGGAAATGAATATGTGTTTTGTTTGGGCAAGAGAGGAACGTTCTGTTAGTCTCGTGCACGTAGACAAAAGCCTTCTCCCGGCTGCCCGCTTGTGGGCCCCCGAGATCTGTAATGGACTCGTTCTGTTTACGGTATAACCTTCGAGTTATCCGTCCTATTCCCCGTAAATCTCGAGCCATCTGTTTGTGCATTGCATCTTTGCATAGTTATGAATGGCACATAATTGAGGGTTATGTGATGGTGTTTGTGATCAGGCATTTGTGAATTCGATTTGCAAAACTGACTGAGACTTTCGAGAACGAAACGTTTTGATAAATTCATAAAGATCTTTATACGAAGCGTTTTACGAACTCATTATGATTTCTATACGATAACTATGAGTTTCACGTTCAAATTGTGATTTCGACTGAGAATTTTGGGAACGAAGCTTTTATAAATTCATTATGATTTTGATACAATAACTGAATACTTCAACTGTTTTGCTTGTTCTTGTTATAAACCTGTTACCCATGAGCTATAAGCTCACCCCCCTTTCCATTCCCATCTCCAGGTAACGAGAGCCAGATCGGATGGAGGAAAGGGAAGGCATTTGTTTGGTTATGCATATATTTTATTATGAGTTAGATTGTTGTAAGAATCAGACCTTAGAGATGTGTTGAGAATTTTAGAGTTTTGTATCCTTGTTTTCGGCTTTGGATTCTGATGATCGATGTTGTACTATGGCTTAGAATGCCATTAAAGTTAGTGAACATTTATTTTGGATGTTATTGAATTTATGTATGGATGAATTTTGAGAGGAATTATGATCTTGCTTGAATCAAAGTATACTTGAGGAAGATATTGAATTTGAGATGAGTAGTTGTGAATGCTAGGTAATATGTAGTATTGTGAATAGGCAACTGTGAAGGATGAGAAATTATGTTAAGCAAGCTAATGAATGGTTCTCGGATCGGTTGGTTGGGTTCCGGTAACGGGACCCAACAGAGCGTGTAAAGGTGTATGTCTTTTATTTCAATGCAATTATTTTTGTGATTATTATTAATATCGACTTAGAAAGTTAATTTTAGGAAAATTTGATTATAATCGTATGCTAATTTGATTCAATAGGATATGATGATTTATAGTATGAATGGACAAGTTGAGATTGATGAGGAGTTGATGTTGTAAAATTAATATACTTTTGTTGTATATTTGGCACTTAATTTGCTCCAGGTTTGTTTATAGGTTATAATTGCCTTTATAGACTAAAAGGAGAAGAATTCGGATAAAAATGCGGCATAAAACGAAGATGTGAAGCAAAAAGGGATACACGGTCGCGCATCAGCCCTTGTACTTCTCTTAGGCTATTTAGAATCACGAATTTTGGGTATTTTGGGTTATACATGGTTTAGTTGTGTATGTATCAAACCGTGTATCATCTAAAACCCAAAAAATTACTATAAAAAGATATGTTCTGAGGTAAAAGGGGAAGCAGACATTAGGAGGTGATTATAAACGCTGAGATCCTTCAGAAGGACAATTTTAATTAAGAGAAGTGGAAAACACAAAGAAATCATTGAAAGTATAGGAATAGAAGATCAATCCTATACCTTGCAAGAATATTCGATATGAGACAAACGGGGAGATTTACAATTATGAATCCATTGTTTTCAATTCATTTTTCTTTTTGTTTATGTTTGATTTCATGTTCTATCATGTGTAACTAAATTGTTTTTTTCCCCTAAGTTAGATGAACCCTAGTTTTACGCAATAACATGTTTGATTCTTTTGTTAATGCAATTGTTTGGATTAATATATTGTCACTCAATTATGTGTTTAATATATGTTCTAATAGATTGGATATTAGTACATAATCTGATTTTGTAACATAGAAATTGAGAAATCTTGTGTGTGAATAGATTTACTGTAATTGAAAAAAGTTGATTGCAACCCTAGAGATAGGATTACATAAATCCTTTGGAATAGGGCCAAATCTAATAACGGGATTCACAAATTTGTAAAACAATTCTATAAACTTTAACTTGAGTAATTTGGTTGATAACCTTAGGATTCGTTATTATTAGACTTAAGAGTAAGCTATTAGCAGACAATAGGAATTTCCATGGTCCAATAAATCAACAAGAAAATTACATAATAAAAGATCAATCAATTAAGGTTATTTAAGGGGATTCAAAACCTAGACTATAATTACCAATATCGGTAATTTCCTCAGCGATTGCTTAACTCTCTATTCAATCATGTTGCCTAATTTTTTAAGGCTTAATTTTTAATTTATTTAATTAAAAATCACAGTCAAATTTGTAGACTATATATTAGGATAATGGTAACTGTTAATATTTATAGTCTTTGTGGGATTGACCTGTACTTATCAATACTAGCTACAGTTACGTTGTGCACTTACGATTAATTCATAATTGACAAACTTAAAAAAAGTCAATCATCAAGCTTCATATTGAACCTTTCTGTCACTCGTTCAATATATCTCTCCTAAGATAACCACAATCTCTTATTCTTCTTATCTCGAGTTATCTTTATGCCTAAAATTTTCTTTGTACGTATCAAATTTTCCATATCAAAAGATTTGGACAAATAATACTTCAACTTTTAGATTCTACTAATGTCTTGATCCACAATCAGCATATCATCAACATACAGAAGAAGAATGATGAAGTTCTCATATGAGAACTTCTGGAAATACACACAAGCATCAATATAAGTTTGTTTAAACCATAATCAGTTATAAAGGAATCAAACTTTTGATACTACTACTTTAGAACTTGTTTTAGTCCATGTAGTCTTTTCTTCAACTTGCAGACCTAATTTTCCTTTCCTTTAGCTTTGAAACCTTCATATCTCCTCTTCCAAATCTCTATGCAAGAAGGTTGTTTTTTTACATCCAACTATTCAAGTTCAAGATCTAAGCAAACAATTACATCCAAAATGTTCAAATTGAGGTCATCTTGACTACTAGTGAAAAGATTTCATCAAAGTCTATACCCTTGTTTTCACTGAATGATTTCATTGCTAGCCTTGTATTATGCTTTATCAGTTATTACCATCTCTCTTTATCTTGAACACCAACTTATACTTCAATGCCTTTTTTCCTTTTGGAAGCTTTACAAGCTCATATGTATTATTCTTCTTCAGAGAATCCATCGCTTCCTTCATAATTGCAAGCCAGAGATCTTTGTCTTTACAAAATGCAACCTCTTGCACATTTTTAGGCTCCTCGTCAATAGTAAGTAATAGGTATTCAGAAATTGGATACCTTATAAAAGGCTTTGTCTTCCTTATCGAACTTTAAAGATGTGTTTCATCAACTGTTGGATCCAATTGCCCCCTTCTCATTATCCTTAATGGATTCATTTTCAATATTCTCCGGGTGTCTTTCATATAGCTCATTATTATCAAATTGTATCTGATCACTACCAATATTTTTTTTGGTGACACACTTCTTCTTCTTCACCTATATACTACTCAATAGATAAAGGAATTGGTGAAGTGCTAACAATGCCATATGATGAGCAGTAGTGTGATAACTTATCTCCTCTCAGAAGATCAGCACCTCTCTTGTGCTCCTAAAACACTGCATCTTTGCTTCTAACAACCTTTTTCTTCTCTAGGTCATAAAGTTTGAAGACAAATTGATCATTACTATATCTAACAAAGATACATTATATTGACTTTGAGTCAAGTTTCTTTCTGTGATCCTTGGTAAATGTCTAAATACCTTACATTCAAAAACTCTCAGATGATGATATATGAGATCTTTGCTAGTCCACACTCTCTCGGGAATCTCAAAATCCAAAAAAATTGAGCAACCTCGATTAATTAGGTAGACTATAGTCCGGATTGCTTCTCCCCAAAATGTTTTTAGATACATAAACATTATAAGCATGCAATGAACCTTTTACCTAATGGTTCTATTTATCCTCTTAACAACCCTATTATGCTATAGAGTCTTTGGTTGAGTTTTCTCATGTCTAATGTTATGTGACGTACAGTATTCTTCAAACAACTGGAAAGTATACTCCCCTATATTATATGTTCACAGGCACTTCAGCTTCATCTCAACTTCCTTTTCTACTATAACATGAAGCTTTTGGAAAGTTTCAAATACTAGACTCTTATAGTTCAACATGTATACCCAAATCTTCCTCGAAGTATCATCAATAAATGTAATAAAATATCTGTTACCTCCTAGTGACTCCTCCTCAGTAGGGCCACAGACCTCTGATGCACTAACTCTAATATCTTCGATTTCCTTCTATATCTTCTCTTGAAAGAGAATTTATACTACTTTCTAGCCAAACAATGATTGCAAGGATTATTCTTAACTAGGTTAAGGGACTTACCAATCATCAATTTTAATCCCTTCTCACTCACGTGTCTCAGTCGTCAATGCCACAGATTTTATGAAGTTTCCTCATTAGTTGTGTGTACGTCTCCACCACCGCACAATTTTGAGTTTGTCTTATACAATGAGTAACATAACTCTCCTCGGACAACCATTATTGTACCTTTAGATAGTTTTCACTTCCTATTCCTGAAAGTGTGTTGAAATCCTTCTTAATCTAAGACAATAGATGATAATAGATTTAGCCTTAGATCGGGGATGAATCATACATCTCTCGAGGTCACTAAGCATCCAATATTTGTCTGAACTCAGATATTACCCATCTCGAATATTTTGGTGGAACTTTAGTTTCCCATCTTTATACTCCCAAAATCTTTGCTTTTGTAGTTGGAGAAGTACTCCACATTTGGATCCAAAATTGTTGACATTGAAGCATTCATTAGTTGCACAAAATAGAGAACCTCATCATTCGTGCTTGAAGCTGTTATAGTTGTATTTTTATTGTTGCCATCATTTTGATGATCTTTCTTTTTTTGATCTCTCTTTCACTTATAGCATAACCTTTTAATGTGTCCTGACTTATCGCAATAATAGTATGTCTTCAAATCTTTGTCACCTCTAGACTTTGAACGATTCTTAGACTTGCCACAACCTTTAGGACCCCTACTCTTGTTCCCTCCCCTCTTTTCTGTCAAGAAAGACTACACGTTGTTAACTCCATTCTCCTTTCTTTAGAGTTTTTCATTAAACATACTCTCTATGATTACATCTAAAGAAAGCACATCTTCAGGAGTTGAGTTTCTAATCATCACAACTAGCATCTCCCAACTATCCAGTAACAAACTCAACAGGAACAAGGTTTAAAGCTCATCATCAAGATTGATCTTCATTTTAGTACATAAGTTGATTATGTCATAGAAATCACTTAGATGCTCCGACACTGATTTTTCAGCTTTCAACTTCAAATTCATAAGTCTCTTAATTAATAAGGCCTTGTTATGAGCAATCTTCCTTTCATACACACCTTCTAGCTTCTTCCATATCTCAAAAGAATCTGTTTCTTGAGATACATGGTTGAATATGCTAATATCAATCCATTGTCTAATAGCTCCTAAAATTTTTTGCTTTATCTTTTCCTATTCTCTATCTGACATCTTTTCAGGTTTTGAAGGAACATTATCCTAGAAAATGAAAAAGGTCCTCCATCATGGGCTTCCAAATTGAGTAGTTTGATGACATTTATGTTTCTACCTTCTATTACAATGGCTATGATACCACTTGTTGGGAGATAATAATACAACTCTCTAAAAGATCAACCAAATATCATTGACAAGAAAGAACTCTTCAACTTGCACCGGCAAAACAATATGAGAATAAGAAACTTAATGATGAAATAAACACCAATATTTAGATGAAAAACCCTCCAATGTAAAGGAGAAAATTACAGGCCAAAGTGATAAGAAAATATACTAAACTTAATAAGGATTTACAAAAAGTTAATCTCTTATCTCATAACAATAAATTGTCTCAAAAAGTTTTAAGATTGAAACTAAATTTATTATCATAGTCAACGAAAACTCAAACCAATCCTCAAAACAATCATATAAGGACGAGAATATAATACTATTTGTCCTCTCTATATTTTTCCTCACTTTTGGACATTATGAATACACTCTCTACAAAAACCTATATATTTTTCTCTTTTATATTATGAAATAGTTTTTTCTACACCATACACGGTCGCTTACATTATAGTGTAATTGATTGTGTATCTTCAGCACTGGCTCACTCGCAGTTGTACACGGTAACAGAGAGTTACACAGTCTTCAGACACGGTCATATATCTTTACACAGGCATGTACCCAACCTTGTATATCTTCACTCTACGTACATTCTTTCACACGTTTCTAAAGAATTACATTATTAATCCACACAGTTGTTGAAGTCAAGGAACGAACGTGTAACACTCTACATAACTGTATATCTCCTCAAAAGAGCTTCATCAATCTTGTTTTTACTTGTTTATCATTCCCACGAACCATAAAGACATCTACAATCATTGAAAATCTCAAAAATAGGGTTGGACATTCAGCAATTGTTTTTGCATAAAATTAACACAATTTTGCTAAATTTTTGTTCCCTTCTCTGTCTAGTTTCACTGTAGTCAACAGTAAATTTAAACGAATAGACTTAAATGCATAAAATTAATATGTATACATTTGATGGTAAAATACTTTGTATATTGTACCTTTCTTTTCTTTATATTTTATTTTAATTTATACCTAACGCTATGTTTGGTTAGTTGGTTAATATTAATGGAATTGAATGAAATGTAATATTGTTTCATCATTTGAGAGGAGAGTTTATAATGGAATATAATATAATAGAATATGATGGAAAGGGAGGGTTTTACATTACATCTCATTCTATCATAAATAGTAAAAATAAGTTACCTCCGATTTGAGAGGTTTAAGATGGAATATAAAATGATAAATAACATTATACTATTTACATTATAAGCCCTTCTTCTAAATAATATTTTACTATATTACATTATGAACCCTTCCATTCCTCCCAAATAATAATTTTCTAATATTACATATATTTATATTATATTTTATTATAAATCATTCTATTCTATTCTATTAATTAAAAACTTTACGTGCAGCGAAACATAGGTTAAGAGAATGAGAGAGGAAAAAGAAAGTTACGAGTTGGTGGGGGACATAAAAGAAAGAAGAAGACATGTTTGATTTATCCCTTTTTTTAGTCTGTCACGAAACCTAAAATTGGAGTATAGTGATCATAACATCTTCAATTTCTTAGTTGCCATGATTTGATATTTGTGGGCAAGGGAACCTAGTGCACCCGTCAATTGATGGATATGATATCAAATCTGACCAATCTAGTCGGGTCCCGCGTAGAAGATTCTTGTTTCTGATGTCAAATACCAACGTCTGATTCAGTGTTAATTATTCAAACAAATCGTCCGGCAAACCAAGTTGTATTCCGACACCAAATTCCTATCTGTTATGTGTATGACACATTAATAATAGAAAACATTCATGGCTCCATATTCTGACAAAAGAGAAACAGCACTAATCAACAAGAAGTTCTACGCTCTTCTATTAAGCTTGCATATTCATCCCACTGACTCATCTTGTCATAGCCCCCATCTTTCTGTCACTCACACAAATGCACATTGGTTCTAGTTCTCTGTCTTTACTCAATTGTTTCTCTTGTTATTCTGAAAGTTTCTTCGGATTTTGTTGATTTTTTTATGTATTAGGTTACTAAATGATAAAGCATGAGCTTTTCTAAATCTTCTTTTAAAAAATCCATTATAAATTAAATTATCATGACGAGATTCATAATACTTAAAAAATCTTTTTAAATATTATTAATTTTAATCTAAAAATTTTGTATTAAACATTTAAAAACCCTAAATTATAATTATTAAACAAGGCCCATCAATAAACAGATCAAACCCCAAGCTACATGAAATTTCGAGTGCTTGTTTTGTGGTCCGCGATAAGAGGAACTCCTGCCATAGGTGAAGGGGTTTTGTGATTGCATTAAATCTAGGTTTATGTGAGAACCCTACTGCCAGTGTTGATTGTTCAGGTCTGATGATCGGAAGCTTATGGAGACTGTTGGTTATGTGAGTTGTTTTGTGTGATTGTTGGAGTTGTGGAGAGTTGTGCGTCTTTGTTGGAGCACGTAGGAGGAGGCGAGGCTTCCCCTTCATGTCGCCGCGGTCTTCTCGCGTCATGCCCTAATCTTCCGAAGCTATTGCCATCCATTATATGTGCAGAGGGGAGTCTGCAGTAGATGAAACGTTGGAGATACAGGTGATGGTTACATTTCTACCGGCAGCGAGGAGCATATATGGCGTGGAGGCTTTGAGATAAATTAAATTTATAATTTAATTGTTTAGAAAATTATTATTTTATTAATTACAAATTGTTTTTTATTTATTAATAGTAAGTTTTTTTAATTTATTAGAAAAGACATTTTTGATTAGATTTGAAAATGCATTTTTATTTATTAATTGAAAAAATGATCTTTCTTTAATATTTTTAAAAATAGTGTTTAGTTTATGAAGAAAAGATTTTTCTATTTAATTAAGAAGTTAATCACTAATCAAATAATATAAAGGAAATTTTTAATTAAATTTAAAAGTTTTTATTTAATTTTGAGTGTAGTTTTCTTTAATATTATAAAATAGTTTTTAGTTAAAAAATATTTTTAATTAAATTATAAATATTTTTCTAATTGGATTAGAGTTTCTTATTTGCTGAATTTTAAAAGAGGAGTTTTAAAAACTCTAATAAGTAAGAAGCATAATTTATTAAAAATTGTTTTCAATTAAATTTTATTAAAAGAGTGGATTTTTTAATTAAATTTATTTGATTGAAATAAATTAAATTTATAATTTATTTGCTTAGAAAATTATTATTTTATTTATTACAATTTGTTCCTTTATTTATTAATAATAAGTTTTTTGATTTATTAGAAATGATATTCTTGATTAGATTTGAAAATGTGTTTTTATTTATTAATTCAAAAATGAGTTTTATTTAATATTTTTAAAAATATTTTTTAATTTATTAAGAAATTAACAACTAATTAAATAATATAAAAGAAATTTTGTATTAAATTTAAGTTTTTATTTAATTTTGAGTGTAGTTTTCTTTAGTATTAGAAAATAGTTTTTAATTAAGAAAAAATATTTCTAATTAAATTAGAAATAGTTTTCTGCCTGTTGAATTTTAAAAGAGGAGTTTTTTAAAATTGTAATAAGTAAAAAAGATAATTTATTGAAATTTGTTTTCAATAAAATTTTATTAAAAGAGTCGAGATAATTGAAAACAATTTTCAATTGATTTTGAAAATTGTTTTCAAATCACATTAAATTTATATTTGAAATAAGAATTTAGTTTATTTAGATTGATGTGTTTAATTTAATTTAGTTTTTCGAACAATTGGAAATATTATTTTAGATTATGCAGATCAGTCACTACAATAAAACAAGACTTGATATTTTATGTATATAATTTTGTTATGAGTGCATAAGTTGCATGCTTTGTTTATATGTTTGGTATATATATTAGATGTATGTTTTATATGTACTGTAACATCCCGTTCCCATATTAAGGGTTAGAATTTAGATTTCAATAATGGAGAGAATAGCAATGTGCGAGTTAGAAAAATTTGCATTTCATTCTCAGTAAAATGTCAGCATACATGCATGTGAATTTGAATCTTTGCACACATGAAAATAATTGTACATACACTCATTGACATTCTGGGTATATTTAATAGTAATGGGATAGATTAAGAATTGTGGTTATAGTGAATGAGTAGAATGAAATGGAGTAGAGAGACTAGAAATAGAAATTTAAGTGTTGGATTTAGTGAAGGAAAATACATTAGAGAAGTTTACTGAGAATGTATACCATGAAATTTTTGGATAATGGAATAGAAAGTTATAGTCCTTATAAGGGGAATGCTCAAGAGCATAGATGTATCGTCTGTGAAGTTGTATCGTCTATAAAGACGCTTCGTCTGTGATGACGTCATATCGTCTGTAAGGATGATTCATCTGTAAAGTTGTATCGTCTGTAAAGACGCTTTGTCTGTGAAGACGTCATATCGTCTGTGAAGACGTATCGTCTATAAGGATGATTCGTCTGTAAAGTTGTATCGTCTGTAAAGACATTTCGTCTGTGATGACGTCATATTGTTTGTGATGACATCATTTCGTCTTAAGACTTTGCATCTTCTTTAGTTGACTCCATTCGTCTGCTTCGAATTCGTCTGCTTTTCCGCATTTGTCTGCTTTTTTGTATTCGTCTATTTCGCATTCGTCTACTTTTTCCCATTGGTCTGCTTTTCTGCATTCATCTGCTCTTTGCTTCGTCTGCTTTTCGATTCGTCTGCTTTTCGATTCATCTGCTTTGTGCTTCGTATGTTTTTCGCAATTCGTCTCACCCTTCGTCTTAGGTTGACTTTCTGCTTCGTCTTTCATTGACTAAAACATCTTCTGGTCCAAATTTGACACTCTAGACGATAGAATTTGTTGTCAAGGTCTTCATGAAGGTTATAGATCTTGAAGTCCCCTTTGTAACCATGTAAAGAAGTACTTGATCCGATATCTCTAGAGAGAGTTATGCCAATTGTAAAACAGCTCCTGTGTACTGTTCATTTTGTATCGTCTGGTCCAAATTTGACTCTCTAGACGATAGAATTTGCCTTCAAGGTCTTCATAAAAGTTATAGACCTATAAGTCCTCTTTCAAGCCATCCAACAATGACCTTGATCCAATACCTATAGTGAAAGTTATGCTAGTTGTCTAAAAAAAAAGGTTCAATATGATTGAGGACAGAACCCTGTTTGATTCTTTCAGCCTTAACCTTGTTATTCAACCTCCAAATGAAGTGATTCTTGAACCAATGGATTCAAAATACATTGTTCTACGTCTCCACAAAGATTGGTAGTATTCTGAATCGAATTGAAAATTGATTAAATGAAAGTGTGGGATCTATTGGAATAGTGAAATAGGATTATCTTACTGAATATACTTCAGTGTTTTGATTATATCTGGACCTATAGGATTCCAAATGAGATGATTTTTGATTTAGAGTAAACTAGAGACATAGGACTACAAATCATCTGAATAAGTCTAATTGTGATTCAGTTTCTAAGATGTTCAACTTCTGGATGGAAGTTGTGCAAAGTATTCTATTTTGGACAAGAGTAGTCCGAAAATGTTTGAAATATATCTTTCAAATCACTGAACCTAATTGAATGATTTTGGTGTCAATGGAGACATAAGACATAGGGGAATATGTTTCTAGAAGAAAGTGTTGCAAAATAACTTCAGTATTAGGGTCAGGAAGGACATGCAAATTTGACCCGAAATGCTATGTTTATGGAAAAATCTGGAAGTGACTAATGGGTGATGACTTGTGTTTCAGTAGTTTTATTAAGCCATAAACTTAAGTACAAATCCTACTTAAGTGAATTTTATTAAAGGGAAGTGGATAAGTGGCTAAGAAATGGATAGGTGTCCCAGCTTTAAAGTTGAGCTTTAAATAACCTTAAAAGACAAGTTACTGTACTTGCCTTCATTTTTTTCTCTCGAAGTTTCTTTCTCTAGTATATCTTTAACACATAGTTTTTCATCAAAAAATCCACCAAAGCTAAACTATGCTTACCCTTATCTTCTACTATTACCACTTTATCATCTGTTTCTTTTTCCTCAAGAAAACCTGACCCAAACCCTCTGTAAGATGAAGTATGTGAGTTGCATGAAAGTTAGGGCTTTGTGATGGTTGAAGATTTTGGAGTTTTAACAAGTAAGTATCGTGTAAATCCTTATGAGCAGTCTAAATATGAGATAAAATGGATGGTTTATCTGACATAAAATAGTCATGAAAAAAGTGGCCATTTTCATGAATATAGTACAAACTAAAAAAAAACTCAGATGTGTTGTTTTTATGTATTTGGGGATTCTTATGTGATATGATGGTGTAGAGATGATTTGAGTAGAAAGATCATTGAATACATGCAGGAGAATAGTACATAAATTTTGAAAGTGGTAACGTGTGTGAATTGTGTATTGCATAAATGGGATGTGGAGGATAAACGTCCGCATATAGGCGTATCCAGAATTTGGAAGCAAATGCTATTTTGGAACTTGATGTGAGTAGACCTAGATGGTCTCATTTCATTGTTTGTTTGTTTGAATTTTTGTATTGATTGACTACTGGATGCTCATATGAATGTGATTTGATTGTTGAATTCTGGACAATGAAGGTCCGATGATTGTGTTATATGCATGAGATATTGAAGTGCAAATTGTATGTGAATGGGATTATGCAAATGTGAATGATGCATTCCATTTCATGAATGCATAAAATATAATGGCAGTTGTGACCTGAGTAGCCACTGATCAGAGCATAAAGCTCAACGAGTGAAAAGAGCCTCGAGCTCAAACAGTGATTAAGAGCCTAAGGCTCACTATGTATAATGAGCCCTGTATCCCCTAAGCGGATAAGGGATAGTTATTAATGAGCCTGGTATCTAAAATAGATACAAGACAGTTTAGGTACTAGGTCACAACAACGTAATAATTGGAAAAGTATCTCATGAGCATTTCATATGCATCTTGTCAAGTATGTGGATTGTTTGAAATTCCAAATTGAATTGCTATTAAATGTAAATGTGATATGTGTTAAACTATGCAAAGTTGTGAACTATATGTTATGTGAATTATGTGTTATGTGACTGGGTGAGCCATCGATGATGGTCTCTCATTGAGTTCGTAAAACTCACCCAAAATTTGCAAATATTTTTCAGGATCAGAAGAATAACCCGTTAGGCAAACGGGAGTATCCCTACAACATACAAGTAAGGGATAGAGGTAGGGATTAGTTTGTGTCTGCATTTGTTTTTTCCTATTTTTGTGAAAATTTGTGTATTCTGAAATTATTGTACAAATGATCTATGTTGTAATGTAAAGACATTATGACTAAATTGTGTTGTATTTATAATGGGCGCCAAATTGCCATTGAAATTCTGTTGATTATATTGTTGTGATTGAAAATGTTTATAAATGAAAGTGGGCCCAATTTGAGTATCGATTTCCGCATATTATGTTTGTGGTTTCAAAAAAAAAATACCTATTTCTGAATGATTGAGTACTCTAGCACGCCACCCTCGAAGGGCACGGACTCGAATATCACCCACGATGTTTGGTTCGGGTCTTGCGGGAGTGGAGTGTTACATGTACAATAGTCCACATGTAATTTTGTGTTTGATGAGATGAATATTAAGTATATGTTTTAAATGCTTTATTGAAATATTAAGTACATGTTTTAAGCATGATTGTTATAAGAATAAATCAGAATTCTGCTTATTATTACGTTTGTTGAGCAAACTCAAGACCGCTCTAACCCGAATATATTTAGCTTATAATAGTGAATTTTATTTAACTAAATTTTTATGATTTGGATGAGAAAAATAATGGTCACATAAATTTAGAGGTAAGGTTAGGAATAATATATATGATATTTTTGGTTAAGAGTTGTCAGTTAATAAGTCTAAGAGCCATATAAGATGTGATTGAGAAAGTTATCATCTACCTAATTTAAGTTTAGTTGGTTTGTTGAGCAAACATAAGATTAACTAAAATTGAATGCGATCGTACCCTACTTGAGATATAAGAGTAATCTTTTCAAATAGTAGTAAGAGCTATTATTTTAAATAAAATAGCAGGAGTAACCAACTATATGATTAAAGTATAGATCTTATTTGATAGTCGTGACATATAACCAATTACTTGCTTTTCTTACATTTATATTTTGTTCTAAATGGAATTTACCTTATTTAGTATAGTTGACACTAAATTTTTAATGAACAAAATATCTTAGACATAGGTCATGTTTAAGAAGAGTTCTTAAGGTCAAATAGAAAAGTTATATGTCCATTATGCAATTTTGTTATTAATCTTTGTTAAGTATTCATTACAAAGTTTTAGAGATATATAAATGTCATACAGATAAACAAAATGTGATGAAATTTCAAGATGAATAGCATCTTATAAACTTTAATAACATCATGTAAGATGTATGACAACACTATAATAGCATGACACAAAAGGTTGTATAAAGTAAGTATAATACCTTATTGAAATTGTTTAACTCAATTTAGCTTACTAAAAGTATAAACATAGACTATAACTGAAGGTATTTAATATAGAATTATAATAGTTATCATTAAAAGAAAATTGATTGCATGACTTTTCTTGCCTATATTTGATATGATAGATATCATATATATTTCTAATTTATACTTTTGAGTATTCGATATTGAATTTAGATTCAACATTATTATAATATTCAAAGCATGATACAAATAAATTGTTAAGTAAAAGTATTTGATTCAAGTTCATACAGATAGTTAGTATGTATTGGATAAAAGGGAGATTTATGCTTAATATTAAGTGACAATAATAGAAAGTTGGATAATTGAGACAATCTTTATGCCATATTGGTTAAATCAACGTAATGAGAATCATAAAGTTGTACAAGGACGTAGGTATCATTTTGATTATGAATTGTATGACACTTTTGAAACTTATTTGGTTGAAAATAACCAAATCAACCTTTAGTAAAGGGATGATGATGGCATTAAATTGCTAAATTTTATATACGTGATATATGAGATACAATAACAATTCATAGAAGGATGACACTTTTATTTCATTAAATATACTAATGAATTTATATGATATAGTCATATTTATTAAATGAAATATTGATATAAAATTTTGAAAATTTCAAATTGTTTAAATTTAAGTAAAAAGTAAGTATTGGGATGCTAAATCACTTCAATGAGATCGATGAGGTGAGATTTAGATTTTTAGGTTATCTATAGGAAATGAGATTCTTTGGTGAATACCTTCAAACCTAAATTCCATAATTTTATGGATTTGTGTAAGGAAGAAAATAAAATATGAGATATTTTATAATGCGATTTTTATTTCTTTTATAGCTATAACTAGTACTAGAACTTACCTTTGATAGTTCCAGTTAAATAAACTAGTAAGTTTTCATATTAGATATGAAATGCTAAGAATTTGAAATAGTCAAAGTTAATGATTTTAGAATGTGATGCTTAGTTGAAACATGCATAATCCAATAAGTTTAGAACTAAATTGAATAATAAAAGGTTATGAGATATCCAAAAGGTATGATATAATTTTACAAACCCATTAATCAAACCATATGTTTTAATGTATATTTATAAGAGAATGGTTCTCAAGATAAGTAGTTGGAGTAAGATGAAATTTGAAAAAGTTTAAATCCTATAACAATACATCTAATTATAATTAATGCCTTTGTTGATACATCTAATGTATAATTGTAAATTTATCAGATCTACAAGAAGGTTAGTGGGAGTACAGTTTTTCTCTTTAGTAAGAGCATGTAGATACATATTGCTCATAAGACAAACAATTATTCATATTTTAATTGTTGAAAATATAATTGTCCAAGAATGACTTTAATTGGATGTAAGAAAGGTAACAACTTAATTGTGCAAATTAGGTATATATGTAGATAATGTACTAAAGATGTTCAATAGATATCTAATTCTTATGAAGTATTGAAGATATCCATTATTCTATGCATGAGTTGATATTTGAGTTCAAATTTATAAGGATATTAACTTTATAAGTAAATCCTAATTAAGGTATACTTTACTTAAAACAATATTATTTTGAGATTGAAAATGTTTCAATGCAACATTGATTGCTAGTCAGGCCCTAATACAATTTTTATTTAGTAGAAATGATTAAAAGGATCAATGAGTTCTTTAATAAACTTGGTATAGTTCCTTGTATTGTTTAAATAGAAATGTACTATAGAACATTAGAGCAATGAGACATACGAAAGGAGTTAAGGTATCATTAAAGATCTAAGTATGTATTTAGACAATTTCTATTAATTATAATGATAATTAAGATGAAAGTTGTAAGATTTAAGAAAGTGCCCACTATAAAGAATCTTATAGAATTTTCTCACTAACTACTGTTACAACAGTAGTATGATCATCATACGGTGATATATTATAAGATACTTAAATGATTGGTCTAGTGTAAGTGGGAGATTGTTGGTTTATGCTCTACAACTAATCGGTTGTTTATAGTTTAATGAAAAAATTATTTAAAAGCATACTTTATCTTATACATATTTAGATGTATATCATAAGGTCCATGAAATAAATATATATTGTAAATAAAACTATGATGAGACCATAATTATGAGATTCATATTGCATTTATATATTATCCTTAAATTTTTCCTAATAATTGTTTGATTAATATTTGACATTAATGGAGCGTAAAAAGGCAAAACACATTATGTTTCTTCCATATAAAATAGTAGATCTCATAAACTTAAGTATGGAGATAGTTAAACAAACTTGATGTTTGTTAGAGAACAAGTTCACTAAACTGACCCCATATGAGAAATCCATTTGGAATATTACTTATATGTCTATGCAAATTCTCATTGTGATGATTGTATAAGTGAACTTTTGACTTGAGATCTTCTAATTATCTCATAAAGAGATTGCCTTGTTTTGATATTTCTTATGTCTTATTCTAGTTAAGGGTAGCACAATCAGTGGTCATTGGATATAACATGAATTATCTAAAGGTAGTTGAGTGATCAGTATAAGATTCATCACCATAAAATAATCAAGGAGAATGTTTCATTATTCTTAATTAGTATTAATTCAGGAAATCCTTGGTCAAGGTATAATGAAACTTTGAAAATAGTTTTTAAATGTCATTAATTGAATCAATTGCTAATGGTGAAGAACTAACATGATTAGACTCAAATAGAGTAGATATTATTTCTATGCTTTATGTTTAATCGGAACATCATAAAATAAAATGATTAAATTATACAAAATATTATGTACAGAAAGGTTGGTCAAAATCACTTTGACATTCTTATATATTTGGGTTGTTATGATATATTGCTAGACGCTAATCTTAATATATGGATATATATTATTTAATTAGAGAATTAAAGATAAATTAAAGGTGTTTAAATTATCTAATCTTAAATAAGATCTATGGTTATAATTTATATCCATTTCTAACATATTTGAGAATCTAATGAGCCACACACAAGGAACATGTTGAAGAGAGAAAATTCTTTTTTACTTAAGTTGAACTTAATTGTAAAGTCTTCACATTTGGACCTCCCTCCTATTCCAAGCTCCACTCCTGGCAAGGTGAGTTCATCTGTGGATCCTATGCTTTCGAAGGAGGCTACTAATGCCTCTAGTAAGGTAATCTAGACTAAGGTTGTTGGAGACCCTAACAACTTTGGCAGCATAAGATATATTTCAAAGACCTACAGGGAAGAATTTATGACACCACCTTTGGAGATCCTCCAAATATGGGCAAGGAAATGGAGTACCTATGTGGTTGGATTTTTCCTTGAAATGAGATTAGCCTTTCCAATGGTTAAAAAATGGGCTAATAACATATGGAAGAAGAAGTGGCTAGAGAAAACGATGGTGAATAAGGATGATTTGTTTATCTTTAAGTTCACCACCAAGGAAAAAACTCAAATGATAATTGATGCTGATCTATAACATATATAGGGAAATCCTCTACTAGTTAAAAGGTTGTACTATGGTATCAAAATGGACATAAGTGTCTTAGAAACTATCCCATTATGGGTGAAATTCCACAGAGCCTCCTAGAATACTAATATGCTAAAGGACTAAGTTATATAGCTAGTAAGTTCAAAAAGTAATGGGGTTGGATTAGAACATTGTAATGTAAAGAAAAATAAGATTTGAACATGTTTTTGTAAAAAAGTTGATCAGAAGAGAAAAATCCCAGAATATGTGAGAATTATAAATTGAAAGAGAATGGAAACCTAAAAAAAGCCTCAGTTAAGTTATCATAGGATAAGGAAAAAAAAGAAGATATTGCAACATCCCACTACCATAAGGCAAATACCCGAATACCCGTAGGACATTCAAGTACATACCTTATGATAATGATATGTTGGAGCAAAACAGATCCGACTTACACATGGCAAACCAACCTACACATGGCATCATCTAACATACTCGAAAATCACTAATTTTAAAAACCATTCAATCCATTCATTCATAAATCTTACACTGTTACCACCAAACGACTATTTACAAAAGCTTATACAAAATCTAGAAAAACTACAAAAATAATGCTAGAGCACTTCTGGTGACAGCTGACAGACCTCTGAGCCATATCTCTATCCAAAAGATT
>JAOSBM010000009.1:693952-707111 GCA_027568955.1 Erythroxylum tenue | reverse complement strand
TTGACCTATTTGAATTATGCTTCGAGATGTTCGCTTTGCTTCTGCCTTATGCCTCTCGATCCAGAGTGCTTATGTTTCCGCTTTTGTTCTGTTTCCTTCCGCCTTAGGCCTTCGGTTCGATTTTCTTTTGCTTCCGCTTTCGTTTCGTTTCCGGTTGGGTGTTATCTGATTCGATTCGGTTCGGTTCATTTCGCTTTCGATTCCGAGCCTTCAATTTGCAATTGTTTCTATTCAGTTCGAAACGTTTGTTTCGATTTGATTCCGTTTTGTTTCTGTTTCCGAATTCGGAAAGAATTCGTGCTTTTGTTTCTGTTCTTTCGTTTCGTTCTCCGGTTAAGACACGAACTATGTTTAAGTATGAGGGTTTATGAAAATGGATGTTAAGATGAATAAGATGAAAAAAAAATTTATATCGGGATTTTCGGATTTGTCTAAGGTTTCCAACGCGGATTCGGATTTCAGTTTGGTGTTTCGTAAGCGGTTGGAAGAATAAGATGGAAAAAAAAATTTTACCGGATTTTCGAATGGTGAGCCGTTCTCCGGTTGGGATCCGATGCGGATTCAGGTTCCAGTTTGGGTTTTCGTAAGAGGTTAGATATCCGGAGTCGAGTTCCAACAGTTAAAGTTTAAAATGAAAGGAGCCTATTAACGTTCAAAAAGAAAGGAGCACGCTATTGTTCAAACTGAAAGGAGCTTGTTAACGTTTAAAATGAAAGGAGTCTGCTAACGTTCAAAACGAAAGGAGTCTGTTATCGAAAGGAGCCTGTAAAAATTTAAAACAAAAGAAACCTCTTGCAATATTAAAGCAGAAGGAGCCTATTCTAAAAGTGAAGGAGCCTCTTGCAAATTGAACACAAACACTATAATGCGAAAATTTAAAAGTTAAAAAGAGAGAACGAATGACACAGTCAATTTATACTGGTTCAGTTTATAATGAAGCCTACATCCAATCTCTAAGTATCGAACTTGAGTATTTCACTATAAAAATCCAAGTAGTGAATTTTGATGAGAAGCTTACATCCAATCCCTAAGTATCTAAATTGAGTATTTCGCTATAAAACTCTAAATAGTGAATTTTGACGAACCTGTCTAAGCTCACAAGTACATATTTTTCAAGGTTCTTCAACCTTCCACACTCACAGTATTTAACACGCCCCTATAAGCTCTCAACAAAAAATGAATATAGGGTTTGCTCAATGTAAGCTTTAAGGAATAATAATCTATTTCAATAGAGTATTTTCACTTTCTAAGGCACAAGGAGTTTGAAAAAGATATGACTTTCGAGAATACTGATGCTGCTGAAGTATTTCAAAATTTTGACATGTTCGCAAATACAGTGGCTCTTCCTTAAATAGACATTTTCTTCAATTAATTAGTAGTTGCTCCATTTACATTCTGAGTCGACTTTGAGTTTGAGGAATCTTCGACATCATCTTCTGGAATATTCCGGTATCCAAATGTTAAGAAAAAGTTTTGACACTTCCTCTGAGCTGATTGTTGAATTATGTAATTGGCAAGATCCTTTCGGATATTATAAAATCTTTTCTAATAAATAAAGAAGTTCATTAAGAAGGTTCATGCAAAAAAGGAAACATTTATCCTATAATTTTATATCTTTTTAAAAATTATATCATTACCTATAAAAGGGAACAAATTAAATTTGAATGTTAAGAATTATATCATTACCTATAACACGGAACAAGTTAAATTTGAATTTTAAAATATTATACAGTTATCATCAAAACTATTAACAATAAATTACCTTGAGCTAATAAAATATTTGCAGAGTTATGCTATAACAGGGAGATGGAACTGACAATGATATTTTTCAAGAAAATAATCAACCAACTAATATAGTATAGTAAGAAACTTTTGATGGGAATAATAAACTTTTTTATTTACACTTTTTATCGACTTATCTTAAAACAACATTACTAATGATATGAGATTTTAATATTATTTTATTATATGTAACAAGTGAAATCACTAATAATCATCTCTCACCGACTACAAAACTTTTTATATTAAGTTACTCGGTTGTAAGCAATCCTGAGATTGATAGAACCTCATTCCAAAGTTTTTTTTTTTCTTTTTTTAGAAAAGAACCTCATTCAAAAGTTACTGACTAACTATGATGGAAATTTGTTCTACTTTAATGGATTTTCTTATAAACAGAGAAGAAATAACATGAAGAATCATGGCCTTTAATTTATTAGGAACGGCATGGTTTTTGCAATTTTAAATTACAGGTGTCACTTTAATTAGCATGTACCAATCAACATTAACTTCCAAGATAAACCTAGCCCACGAAGCTGTCTCGTGTACCAATCAACTTAACTTCCAATATAAACCTAGCCCACGAAGCTATCTTAGAACTTCCTTACCTACCCAATCCAATATTTTTTGTTTTAAGAGGAAGCGGTTAGCAAACAAATGTTGGAGTTGCTTTTTCTATTTATTCAAGATTCTAGACGTGAAAGAAGGTTGATAGGAAGTAAGGAAGAAAGGGAAAGCTTCATTAGTTATCAGGCATACTCTCAGTTTTCAAAATGGCATGCCAACTTTACATTTGGACAACTAATCTCATACTTCACAGTAATTTACTACAGCTATATTTTGGCACTCAATCATAGCTTAAACACAAGAACCAAGTTCCTAATTTTGCTGTTTATTAGAATTAAGAGTGAAAGAAAAATTAAACATGACTCTTTAATTATTCCCTTCATTGTCTAGTAATTAATACAAACTGAATTAGGAAGCAAGATTAGCTTTTTATCACTTCCTTTAATATGATATCCCTAATTTAAATTTGATTTCTACGAACACTAGTTAAATAATAACAAGGTGACATGTTGAACCATCCCATTGACTTTGGGAAGTATTTTCCTTAAAAAAAAATTTATTGTTTACATTCATATTAGCGTAAAAGGATGGCATGGAGAAATTGGGATGATACAAGTAACTGGAGTTGTTGATATATTAGCATCAGCCTGCAATACAAACTAAACATGTCTGCTTCATATCCATTTTCTACCGTTTTACTCTTTGCCTTCTCTTAAGTAGTTTAATAGATTAACATGGCACAAGAAAGTAAGCTTTCATAACCTGAAAAATTAAGCCTTCAAAACCTGAATTTTGACAAGAAAGCTGCACAAAAAAAAAATCGTATTAATATTTATGAAATTCATAACCTGGGAGTAGTTTTACTCAGCTAACATATTTTTCTAAACCTTACATTTCATGTGTACACAGTCATATAGTCTTACCTTCAATGCATGTCAAGCAATATTCATGAAGTAAAAAACAATTTACGCCTTCAAATTATCATTGCAACTCGTGTGATAGGAGGTGCATAGAGTGAAATTAAGATCACTAAATGCTTATTAAATGATGTTATGATTGCATGGCATTCAATATTATTTACAATTAAGTTCGATTATGTAAGCAATCGGTGAAATAAATATACTATGTGGGTCTTATTTGTTATTTTGAACCTTGTTTAGATTCCATGCATCTATAAAGCACGTAAAGTCATAAACCGCATTGCTAATTTGCTTCCATAATGTAAAGAAATGGCTGAACTAGTACACAATAACCATGAACAGGGAGTGGACCAAAGCAATGCAGAATCTGTTAATTCCTTGGACAGAAAGCTCCATAGCGCATTCCCATCAATACTATTGGAAAACATACTAACCCAACAGCTTCTGTGTATAAGCAAAACCTTGATTAATACAACTAAAGTACAGCACCACGTGGGAACTAATACAATTTTAATACGATAAAAATAGTAGAATAAAAATAAATCCTAAATCTTTAGAGAGCATCAATCAAGTAACTTGGAGTAACAAAGTTCGTAGTGGAGCAAAGGAGAAAGATACTGCAGTTAGAGGCCTTGTATAAAGAAAGTTTTTACTTAGCAATGCATTCTTGAATAACAAGAAATTGTTTGTAATTTATACACTTGCTCTTTTCATAAAATATTCAATTCTTTGCCAAATTTTGTGCTGATTTACTGTCAATCATGATATCTATTATTTCTATTTGCTCTAGTGATCAAACTCTTTTAATGAAATTCTCAACTGCATAGCATGACAAGTATAAGAAGTAATTGTAACGTACTCGAATTCACATGTAGAGAGTCTGACTATAGGTTGTTTCTTTGAACACCAAGAAATTATATTATTTTTAGAAAAAGAATCAAAATAAAGTCTTTAAAAGATAAGTAACATATGTTATAGTCAATAATACCTTTGAGAAATCATTTTTTTTAACCATCTTCAAATGAACTTTAGAAGATGTCTTCATAAATTAACTAATAAGTCTAACTGCAAATAAGATATCTAGCCTTGTGTAAGTTAGGTGCCTCAATTTTCCAATAAGATTTTTGAACAAAGATGAATCTACACTCTCTTGCTCAATCAAAGTTGGATAGCTTTATTTCATACTCTTAGTGTTAATCGGCTTACTATCAAACATCTTAAACTTTTTAAGCACCTTGTTTTATATAACTTTCTTGAGTAATGAAAACTACATCCTCCATTTATTTCACCTCGATTACCAAGTATTAAGGAGCCAATCCTATATCCCTCAAACTCTTACTCTTCAAACATCTTTATATTACTGCTTATGAAGATAACATCATTTATATAGATACAAACAAATAACAGATCATCTTTATTCTTTTTAACATAAGAATATTAGTATAAGCATCTAGTAAGACTATTATTGTGAAGATAATTGTTTTATCAGCTATTATAAACTCTTAATGCTTGTATAAGTCCATATAATGATTTCTTTTACTTTAATACTTCAGTTTCTTAATGTAAACTTCTACTTATAAATAACCATTAAGGAAAGCAGACTAGGCATCTACTTAATGAATCCTCTAATGATTTTAGGTAGTAAGACATATTAATCAACAAATTGTTTGCAAGTGAGCAATATGGATGAATATGTCAATGCCTTATCTTTTGTTTTTACCTTTTGATGACAAGTCTTACCTTGTATCTTTTTGCGTCACCTTTAACATTTTTATTGAACTTGTACACCCATTTGACTCAAAAGACATGATGAGTACTTAGAAGAAATCTAGTTCTCATATATCATTTCTTTCGATGGATTGAATTTTTTCATTTTTTATATAGATCCATTTTTCATTCTAACTAACATCTTCAAAATTTAAAATCTCAATATCTATACTAAGTACACAAAACAATTTAGGATTGTCATAAATTAAGTCTTTGAATAACATCCTTTTCTTCTACATCTTTAAAATAGGGAAGGAAATCATAAGATCCCTCTATTTGAGAGCTCTAATTCCAAGACAATTCTTCATTAAATTAAATTTATCTACTAATGACAATATGTCAAATTTTTAGGTTGAACAACTTGTAGCATTTTAAGTTTGATCCATATCTAAAAAACATAAATTTCTTATTTTGATTATTAATTTTGGACTTTTCTTACTTATAATATTCTCAAGCGTGAAGCAAAAGGATTCTTCCACTCTATGTTTATATCAGAGTGACATCTTTTAATCTATTTTTTGGAATACAACATGAGCATCTTGGATGCTTTTATTAAGTCTGTTTAGTTAGTTCACCACTCCTAGGACTAGTGAAGTACTATGAAATAAAATTACTATCCTTCACTAAGAATGTCTCAAACTCAACCTTAAAGTTTGAATTTGTATCTTCTTGATCTTATTAACTATCATCATTGAATTTTGAAGAGTTTCCTATGTCCTCTTTGATGCGGCTTCATTGGCTAACTATTAGGATATTTATTCATTCAAACCTTGATGGATGAGGGTAAGTGCACTATGACCTCTCATGCATCCTTTCCCTCTTCAAGGCTTCTTTTTCAGATTTAGTTAATATCACCTCATCTTGAGGGTCTATGCATCCTTAGTTTACTACATCCTATATGCCTTATGAATCAAGATTGACATTCATCCTAAATGTTTGATTCTCGTAATTGAATTTGGTGAGTTGTGGACTATAGAAAGATATAGACTTCTTTTGATATCGTAGTTAGTTATGATACCAATTTATTAGAAAAATAATATGCTACAAACACTTACACAGTCGAACGAATAATGAAGAGTATTTTTGGAATAGAAGTTTTATTCTTGCTTATCTTGCCTAAAAGAAAGCATTGCATCACTATCAACAGAATCAACAAAGAAATATAGACTAACCAACTTAAAGCCACTTAATGAAGGAAATAATTTCATTGATATAATAAAATTAGCATAATAATTTTTTTTTCAGTTTTTCTCTATTTTGTCATAACTCTCTTTAAGTAACTCTAAATTGCATAAAATTATATTTATTTGAAGTTATACACCTACAGATTAAAAATAACTCTTAAATTACTTGAATTGATTGATATTTGACTATTAATTACTTATTAAAAATTATTTTATAATTTCAAATTTTAATTTTATTTCCAATAAGAATACCTTATTAACTAAGTCCACATCTTTATAGGTGAATACAGTTAGAAATTACTAAACACTTACTTTACACTTTTTTGTCAATATGATAAGATCATGGCATAACCTATCATAAAAAATATATCATATAAATATACAAAAAAAATTATGAGAAGATTATAAGATCCACAGTTCGTAATTTACATGGAGTAAAATTGTTGTTATCAACTAATCATACTCTAATCTAAGAATTGAGGAGATAGTGGGAAATTGGAGAGGATTAAAGCACTCCTATTAGCATTTTTGTATAACCAATTTATCATTTGAGCAATACTTTACCCCATGAACATAATAAGTATAAGAAATTACTATTTTAACAAAAAAATTAAAATTTAGAGGCAAAATATGGAAGTTGTATAACATAATAATACTTAAAGTAATATAAGTTGAATAATACAAAGGTTTAATATCATTAAAGGCTTTTATAAAATTACTCTTTTTCAAAAACGAAAAGAAAATTCTTATAAGAATTTAGTTAAAGAAGTATTTTTAATTTAATTATTATGTTTTGAATTTTATATTGCATTATACTATGAATTATAATTAGGGATTATAAATTACAAAGTTTAAAACATTTTTAGAGTTTTTTTTTCATTTCAGTGTCCAATCTAAAAGTCTTCAATTAAATATCTAAACTTTTAAAACAGACAACTTAGTTTAAAAGGTTATTATATTAATTATTTTATTGATAAGAGTGACAGAACAATGTAAAGACTAGCATTTGAAAAAGCTACATGATATCTTCTTCCCCAAATAGTTATTGGGTATTAAAAAATTGAGAATGTTATTTCCAATACATAATCATTTATGTGTGAGAATATTTCCAATACATAATCATTTATGTGTTAACCATATGAGGCTCAAAATCTATATTAATAATGATTAAGAGCCAAATAAACCCTTCAAAGTTAGTCTTTCCATTGCTATCTAAACTATATCAACACAATGTTAATAAAGACAACTTTTTTAAAATGAGTTATTTCTCCAAATTTTAGTCTTTATGTTGATATATCATCTACATTAGAAAAATGTTAATAAAAATAATATTTTGAAATTAGTTGTCCAATTCTTAAAGTTTGGATAATTAATTAAAAACTTCAAAGAGTGGACATAGAAGTAAAAAAATCTAAAAATGTTCAGCGTTTGTTTTTATCTCATATAATTATTATGACATTACAGGGCATGTTTCATTTAAGATATTTTTTGCAATTTGTTTTAATTTTTAAATTATTAAAAATATTTTAGTTGATTTTTAATATTATTTGTTGTTTGGATTTCTTCCTATTTTTATTACTTATGAAAACCAAAACAAGAGATTTTGATTTTATGTTTTTTCCCTTTTGTCATAATCTAATTCAATTATTAAACTCATACAAGTATTTATTTTGACAAAAAAATAGAATTTCTTGTTAGCATTTTCCAAAAAATATTATTAAAAATTAATTTATCTCTAATTGTATTTAATAATTTGTTACTTTCATTAGTAAAATGCAATTACATTCATATTAACATTCAAGTAGAATATTTTTAAAAAATAAGAATAAAAAGTATAATAGAAAAATAAAAAATAGAAGTAAAATCAAATGACACATTTAAAACTAATATATATTGTGGTTTATTTATCAACCAAATATTGACAAGAAGAGCACTAAAAGCTTATAAATGTAACTATTTGATAATTTTTGCTAGACAAATAGTACAGACAACTATAAGTCCAAAAGTGTGCTCCAAAGCGCGATTAAATCAAGTGTTGGAAACTTAAGAACTAACTAAAAAGGAAGTAAGCTAACCAATATATAACAAGAACCTTAACAAATTTTAAGAGATAATGAATAACTCTTATGCTCCGACGACTATAGAAGTCTTCTCAGAAGATTAAGATTTTAAAAAATTGAAAACCAACATGTTGGACAGTACTGTTTGAAGGGTAAAACTCGCCATAAGGCAACAGTCAAGAATCATCCTTACTTTTAAGCACTCTTGGGCAGTAGAGATAGGAGATTTACAAAAAATATGTTGTAAAAAGCAATAACATGACCTCCATGAGCAAGAACCATAGAATTACAGAACTAGTATCAAATTAGTGGCCATCATGACTTCTAGATTCTGAAACATGCATCTCTAGTACAATCAAGTGTAGGAATCCAGGTTTTTGATCATTCAAATGTAAAAAGGAATAAGGTTCAGGCTAGATTTCTTCTTACTTTCTTAAAATTTGCAACCAGAATAACTGAAGATCAACACAAACACATGAAATCATAGCTAGGGTGGTTGCATACGTAGAGCAAAATCAAGAAATCAAAAGGATGAAAAGAACATAATGACACTGTGATTTCATTTCTCACGTTAAATGTGCAAATCTGCTAGGAGATAGATGGATTAACTCAAAAGTTATAGATGGATTAATTCAAAGTCTCACCACATACACCCATGGCTCACTTACAGCTGATGTGCACACCTAAAGCATGGTAGTATGATGAGAATATTCCATTACAAGAAGATGATTAGGAAGCTGCAAATAGTCGGAGTGTGAATTTGTCTATCCTATCCTTATCATAACAAGGATAAGTGATCTTTTGGAGATATATTCTATCATTAGCATGATAAGCGATTTATGCCATCACTCAGATTTTTCATTTGTAATATCATGTATGTAAGACCTGAATCATGGCTATGAAGATTTATTTTCTAAATATTTCCTCACGTGGAGAATGCCACAGTTATAGCCAAGATCATGATCAATATACTTAGAAATAGCAATTATGACAAAACATAGATCACTCACGTCTGATTTTCTATATATTTTAGAGGCCTCACAATTATGATATGTGAAAAGATAAAAGGTGAACCTCAGGCTTTGTATTCTAAATGGTGTTTTAAATTGCGAAGTGCAATCATAATTCTGTCATAATACCGCCTTTGCAGTAGAATTTGTTATCTCATTTACAACTGCATATAAAGTGCTAAGTTGGATAAAGTTTACATATGCATTTAAGCAGCAGACAGTTTTGAGATCTATATCATCTACGGAAAGAAGTTGTATCATGAATAAATCATGTAATAGCAAGGTTGCTATTTCACACATCTATATGCTTTTGGTTCTTATCTATTGCCCCAGTTTCACGCTCAAGGAAGAAGAATAAATGTCAACCGCAGACATAATATTTTAAAATGTATTCTGGAAAGGAATCGAGTGCAAGCAAGTGCTATATTCAGGCTTCTAACAAGCAACAAAATACCCACAAATTTTTATAACAGGATGTTGAAGAAGTTACCATGATAATATTGCAGAGAAGCCTTCGATAAACTTAACGAAGTTGCGTCGTAGAGCTTGATTCATCACTTCCTTTGTTTTGATCAAAGGACTTCTTCTTTTTCTTCTCTGGAATCCCTCTTGCCTTGGCTTGATACTCCTTCACTTCTCGGAGGTATATTCGTATAGCAGGGTTGGCAAAAGGATTGTTGTCCCTCGGGCCTCCGTTCTCCTCATAAGCAGCTCGCAACCGGCCAATAAGAGAATCCAAACTACCCCAAGCTTGCCTTAGTGGGCATGTACAAGGAGCAGGAGGCTCAGGGTGTCCATAAAAGATGCAGCCTTGTTGGTGAACTTTGGTCTTTCCAAACTGATCAATATAGCGAAGGAAGTCAAGAACATGATTGTAATCACAGTGAGTCACTGGTACTGGAGGCCTCAGGCTCTTCAAATACTGCCCAAAAGTTTGCCAATCCCTTCTCTTTTGAGTCTCATATCGACTCAGCAGAGCTGCTGGTTGTTGATGATGAACATGCTCGTCTGATTCCTGCGCTGTTAACTCTTTCCCTCTCTCGCTCGACATTGTTACGAAGTTTATGCATGAAATTAAGAAATTAAAATTTACCTGCTTTGCCAATTAAGGCAAGGAAAATGGTCGAGAGATGACAAAGATCGATCACATCGTAGGGTTAGTGTGCTGTTGGAGCAATGACAGTCGGTATCTTTTCAACCTTTTCTTCATCTTTCCTTTCCCTTCTCTTTTCAAAGGAGACAATTACTGTTACTATACCTTTCACCAACCACTAGGTAAATGAACAACGGTACACAGAGTAGAACTACATATATATATATATTAGTTTGCATAAATAATATTGTATTCAAAACCATACCAATAAAACAACAAGGCTACATATTACAGCTACTATTTCTTCTGCAATCATATGTTCTTGATTCTTCTCTAATGCTTACCTCATTCCGTATACTATCAAAATTTTGATGATTCACAGAATTCCTGTGCCCTACTAATGAGTAGCTTTTACACTTAAAATCCCTGTTCTATTCAAAACCCTAGATCCTTTTGCTAGCCTAAGGCGAAGCACGGTCCCTGCATTAGGTCGTGAATTTTTTATTACCACCGGACTAAATTTTTGATCAAGCTAACTTGGATTGAATTTAACATCGATATCTTTGTACCGAGAGATTGAACTTTTCGTATATTAGTGTCTATATTCTAACTATAATCTTGACACAAGTATGTTGTCCTGTCCACAAAATGTCACTACAAAAAATTAATACAATTCGCGACGTTTTGTTAATAAAACGTCACGAATTGTAACGACTTTTTGTGACGTTTAAAAAACGTCACAAAAAATTTAGCTTTTTTGCGACGTTTCTAAAAACGTCGCAAATTAGTAATATTTTTTGCGTCGTTTTTTTATTAAAACATCACAAATAACAAGCCCGACGTTTTATTGAATAAAACGTCACATTTTGATTAGTTAATGACCTAAACAAATATAATAGTAACCTCGTAAGAGAGACGGCGGTTCAGCGATTGAGCAGCAGCGTATAGTGAGAGCAGAGAAAGGAGATTTTGATTTTCGGCAGCCGGGGAAAGTGGAGAAACAGGAAGAGAGAGAGATGGGGAAGAAAGCAAAAAGGGAAAGAAAGGGAAAGAAAGCATGGAGAGCCAATATAAGCACAGAAGACATAGGTGATTTTCTCAAAAAACCCACAAGGGACGCTCTCTCCGGCAACTCTCTTTCCCACGTCTCTAACGATTCCCTCTTCTTCGTTGACAAATCCAAAGGTGTTTCCTTATAAAATTTAGAAAACGTTTTCTTCTATTAGTGTTCTGGGATTTTTTAGTTCATTTTTGTTATATTTATTATAAACCAGATCTTTCAGTGAGGCAGAAGATTGAGAAACGCAGAGAAAAGGTTTTGCGATGCGATAGCGTGTTACAGAAGAACCCCTTTGTTTCAGTGTGGAGGAGGACAGCGGCGGCTGATTCAATCTTCCCATCAGAGAGGTGGCTGAGAGGCACATGCTCGACGGCGAAGGGGAGGGTTTGTGTGGTTCATTTGATTGACTGTAACATTTGGAGCTGTGGTTGGTGTTAAATTTCCCCAAGTCTGGTTGCTGCTGTAAGATGTTTTAAGGGATTAGGATTTTGATCCAATTCCAAGGTGGAAATTTATTGTTGAGATTGTTTTCCTGCTTATGGCTGGACCGAGAAAGATACTGTTGAACTGCAAGTTTGTTCATTTGACTGTGCACGACAGGATCAAATTCGATATGGTTAGGGTTTTTGCTAACAACTATTTGGCTTGGTTTTGGGTGCAATTTTAAAAATGGGAGTTCGCTTCTGTTTGTAGTTGTTTATTGAACATAGAAGGCCTAATTTTAGGATCAAACACATAACAATGGGAATGGGCAATTGAAACTAATGGTGATAATGATTTTTAGTTAAGAGAGGTTTCATCGATAATTTGGAATGTCTTTCCTTGTTCTGTATTGCTTTCCAAAAAGTCTGAGACCCAATCTTAGTGAGTAGAGTGGGTAAGAGTAGAGTTTCAGTAGTTCTTTCAATGTGATACTGATTTTTAGTTAAGAATCTTGGCTTCATTGATAATTTGGGTGTCTTTCCTTGTTCTGTATTATTTTCCCTATAATCTTTGACCCAGTCTTAGCGCATGGAGGGAGTAGGCATAGAGTTTGAGCAGTTCTTTGAATGTCAGGGAAGACATTTATCAAGTCGATAACTATAGGAACACATCTAGGTGGTCTTGTTTGTCCTTTTTCCTGCTTGATCTCATGTTGGGCTTAAAATCCAGTCTGGACAAACTGTCACGTTGATTCTCTCCATTCATGTCTCATGCTTGTGTTATTCTTCTTCTTCTTCTTCATCTTTTCATTTGCCTTCCTGATATGATCTTAATTGCGTATGTGAAACTTCCAAGTTTTATTTCAATGCAAGATGGAATGCTGTCTGTATATTATTATATCTTCTTTGAGAATAATTAAGATCGTGCTATTATTGTGCAGAGTTATGCTTCTTTAGACTCTCTTGAACCAGCCAAAGTGATTCTAGAGAAGGATCGGAATGCTGTTGATGCAGCTATTCTATCTGAGGTTGACAGAACAATGAAGAAACATGTTGACAACTTGTTGCATGCTTTGGAAGGTGTTAATGGACGGTTAACACAGTTGGAGAGCAGGACCCATTGTAACTGAACATTGTAACTGATGGGGTGTTTTACTGTTGTAGGTTTTTAGGCCTTTGTTGAATTTACAGGCAGAGTTCTCGGCCGAGGAGTTTGAGACAGATTTAATTACACCTAATGATACTTTGGGGGATATACACATGCCTTTACTAAAGGTTGGTGCTTTTCTTTTATTCTCGT
>JAOSBM010000009.1:673262-683822 GCA_027568955.1 Erythroxylum tenue | reverse complement strand
GAAGCGTAATTGGTTATTATATCTATCTCGATGCAAACTACATCTCTAGGTCTTCAAAGAAATGATTGACTATCTCATGCTCTAGCTTAGAAGTGGAATATGAAGCATTGACATCTACAACAACAAAAATAATTTGGATCATTTTTCTTTTTTTGCAACAGTTTCATAAAATTACGTAAAGCACCAAAACATATGACTATTAAGCTAGTTTTCTATACTCGCTTTAAGCACAATGAAATTGATTACCACTTTGTTCAGAAAAAGATAGCTATAGGTGCCTTAACAATTTGATATGTTCTATTTTCTCACCAAATTGCAGACATATTCCCTAAGTCTTTATCCAAACTTCCATTCGTTAATTTCCAAAGAAAGCTAGGAGTCCACTCAATCACTCCCTACAACTTGAAAAAAAAAGTGACGAGAACAATAGGATAATGACACATTCCATATATAAATCAATTTATTGCCAATATTATGGAATATGCTGCCACATATTTATGAATCAATCATACTAGATTTTGTCCTAAATCTAAGCACTAATTTCTAAGTTTTGTTGTATATTCAACAAATTATTGTATCTTTGGTACAAGCACAGAATGTGAATTTCATTGCTGTTAAAATAATCTTTTATTCCTCTCACCATTGATAAGATTACATTTGGGTCACACTAAGTCTATTTTCATGTCTTTTTTTATCGGAGAAATTGTAAAAAGTACTTTTAATATGAGTAATAGTCTACAAATCTCTCATTCTTAACAATCCACTTAATAAATCAAATTAATGATTAGACTAAGTTATTAATTAAGTATCCATATTATTATTGTTATGACTTGAGAATCTCTATACCAATTTATATACACTTTGTTTAGAAAATTTTTTAAAATTTTAAAATTTTCCTATAACACTAATGTTCTGGCTTTCCCGTTTATGAGTTCCCATTTTCTTCTCCCTCTAATTGTATGTAATTCCTTGGAAAACACAAAAACCAGTCTATCGAAGCATAGCGGAAGACCATATTCTGTCTAATGTGTGTTTCTCTCATATGTTTATATTTTAGATTCTAACACATATGCCAACCTTACTTGAAAATATAAGTGGAAACATAATGATGGGAACAATAGTCATTGACTTATTTGTATCATTATTGGAAGCAAATTAATTCAAGTTGGTATATGTGACTGCAGCTCCTAACCAAAGCTATTAGAGTAATCATTTTTTTGTCATCTAGTTAATCCTTCATCATTACGACTTCAGAGCAAAAATGAACAGCTACATTTAAATAGAAGAAATCGATGGCTGATCGAACTCATTAATTCAATATCCACAAATATAAAAAATAGGTCATTTGTCCGCCATCGATCTCATTAACTCAATGTCCACAAATATAAAAAATAGGTCATTTGTCCATACTCGTTTTCGATAGCTTAGAAAGATATGTCCAAACTGACGTAATTGCTGATGGAAGTTGCCGACAAAAAGTTTAAAAGCGAAATGGATCTAAGGCAATACCATTAGTGCTATAGAGTACCAAAGCTTGGGTTCACTCTATATATAACTGTTTTGTTATGGCTCAGAAACAGGATGCGGATGACAATGGATGTTCATCATTCTAAGCAAAGGTTTGAAGAAATTGAATTTATCCGTCAACTCTACAAACTATAGAATTGGATGACGACTTCGAAAAACTAACGAATTAGCATTGACACAGCGAAGAAGCAAGAAATGAAGGTTAGTATTTGAATATGCTTTTAGAGTTTGTTAAATATAAAAATGTAAACTTATAATTGAAAAAAATATGTAATCATAATTAGTAATCTTCAAGAAATAATACGTTTATAAGATAGAAATGACTAACCTTAAAAAGTGATGTTGAACCACTGGTGGAGATATGCGCAGCTATTCTATAAATACATCGAGGCATACATTTACAATTGAAAGAAAATAGTCTGCAATTGGCAGCCCTCGCCGGGATCCTGCCAGGATGGCCACGACGTTTTGTTCTCTAGGGCGTTAACCTAGTTTTCGGCTTTCCTTTGTAATCAAAAATAAAAAAAGAATTCAATTACTGTATGCTCCGCATCACACATTAAGCCTTGACGCTTTTTTGTTGAGTATTGTTTCAAAGTCAGAAATGATAAGTACTTCTCAAAGTCAGAAATGGTAGCTTGCTTTCAGTAATTGTTGAGTCAGAAATGGTGGCTAGTGATTCGGTGGATTTTAGTGCAGCTGGCTTTCACCCATTAACTTTTATATAAAAGAGAAGCATCAACAACGGAAGAGGTAATGAGAGAAGAAAGTAGAAATTAAATTGTCAAGAAAGAAGAGAGCAGAAATTTTTTAGTGTGAGAGAATATTTCCAGAGGAAGGAGAGAGTAGAAATTTCTAGGAGAGAAAAAAAACATTTATATTTTTTTTCTTCTTCCTAGTAGGAGTGTGTGAGCTTGGGTTAATTTGAGTCTTTTGAGAAATTGAGTAATAAATACTATTATATGCTCTCATTGATTATAGCGAAATACTCAGTCGTCTCCAAACTGAACGTAGGCATTGCCGAACTAGTATAAAAATCTTGGTGTTCTTATTGTTGTTTTATTTTTACTCCAAATTTTTATTAATATTTCCACACAACAAGTGGTATCAGAGCTCCAATTTTTTTCGACTGGGGTGTTGTAGGAGTGAAAATCTATTGGAGTTGTAGTGTCGGTGAATAGTATCGGTGCTACAGTGTCGGTGGATAGTGTCGGTGCGACAGTTCTCGTGAATAGTGTCGGCGCTACAGTCCCATGAACAGTTCTAGCGCTACAGTCCCGTCAACAGTGCTGGTGCTACAGTCTCCATCAACAGTGCTGGTGCTATAGTCCCCGTCATGGTTTTCAAACCCGGACCGGACCAGCCGGTCCGACCGGTCGGCAGTCCATTCCGGTTAACCTCTTAAAATCGGTCTTCAATTGAACCGGCATGAACAGGTCATAATCGGTCAATTCCGGTCAATTTGACCAGTTTTGACCGGTCGAATCAGACCGGTCTGACCGGTCAGACAATTAATTTTTTTTATTTTTTTTTATTTTTTTAATATTTTAAATATTATATATAATTAAATATAATTATTGCATAATTATTACGTCACACCGGTTCGACCGGTGGTTGAACCGGTCGAACCGGTCAAACCGGTGACCAGTAAGGCCACCGATTCGATGACCGGTCCGATTTTGAGAACCTTGGTCCCCGTGAATAGTACTAGTGCTACAATCCTGTGCTACAGTGCTGTGAATAGTATCGGAACTACAGCTTGTGTGAACAGTGATTACAAACAGTATGTATTTGTGAATAGTAACGAGTAGATGGCTGGAGATAAAGACGAGCCCATTAAGAGGGATTCAATATCGTCATCATCGACACCTACATCCAATAGACATCCAATCGCTACTTCAAGGTTAGAGGTTGATATATCTAATGGCTCTAATAATTTTGGTATGTAGTAGTGTGAAGTTATGGATGTATTGTATCAACAAGAGTTGGATATAGTTCTGGAAGATAAACCCGAAGATATGGATGACAAGCAGTGGACGCGAATTAATCTCCATACTTGTGCCTCTATTTGATCATTCCTTGATAAGGAGCTGAAATATCTTTATATGAAAAAAAACTTCTGCTAAAGAGTTATGGAAGAAATTGGAGGAAAAGTATATGACAAAGAGAGCAAAAAATCGGCTCTTCTTAAAGAAACAACTCTTTCGATTTCAGTATCGTCCAGGTATTTCTATGCAAAAAATACCTAAATGATTATAATAAAATACTTGCTGATTTAGCAAACCTTGATGTGAAAATTCCTGATGAGGATAAGACACTATGTTTGTTAAATTCACTGCCTGATGATTATGATCATTTGACAACTACTTTGTTATATGGAAAATCCGAGGTGAAACTTGATAAGGTTTTTGTGGCATTGGTGAATCATGAGTTTCGTAAGAAGGAACTGAAGACTCACAATTCACAAACTGAGGCACTCACTGCAAGTGGACGAATAGAGGAAAGAAAACATGGGAAGTGGGAAAAATCTCGTTCAAAGTCACGAGGGAAGTTTCTTGCTAAAGATGAATGCGCCTTTTGTCGCCAAAAGGGTCATTGGAAGAAAGACTACCCCAAATTGAAGAACAAAGAGAAGGAGAAAGTGGGTTCGGTAGCAAATGTTGCAAAATCTGGAGATGATGATTTTAAGTTTTCTTTGGCTAGTTCATCTGCTGATGGTCACTCTATAGAGTGGATTTTGGACTCAGGTTGCACCTTTCCTACGTGTCTCATTCGGGAATGGTTCTCTATCTTCCAAAAGCTGGATGGTGGAGTTGTTTTGGTGGGAAATAATAATGCCTACAAAACACAAGGGATAGGCAAAATCTGTTTGAAGATGCACGATGGAACAGTCAGAGAATTGGGTGTTATTCGGTATTTGCCGAATATGAAGAAGAATCTTATCTCATTGGAAGCATTGGAATCCAAGGGTATCAAGATCACCATAGAGGGTGAAGTTCTTAAAGTTGTGTATGGGGAACTGGTGCTGATGAAAGGTATAACACAAAATAACTTGTATTTCTTACAGGGGAGTACAGTTATTAGTGGAAAAACTATCACTGAATCTGCTGAAGTAGATAGCTTAGACACTACAAGGTTATGACATATGTGTCTTGGGCATGCTGGTGAAAAAGCATTGCAAGGATTAGTAAAGCAAGGCTTATTGAAAGGAGCAAAGGCATGTAAATTGGAATTCTGTAAACACTGTATACTGGGTAAGCAAACTCTAGTAAAATTTGACACTGCTATTCACCACACTAAAGGCATTCTAGATTATGTTCAACCATTAAATAAATCCACACAACATGTGAAAAATCATCAACTATTGTCAAAAAATAATGAGCTCCACAGGAAGAGGCAACACGATAAACATCTCAAACATCACAATGTACTAATTCAAAAGTTTCCAAAGCATGACTATTATTATTACCAAAAACATCTTGTGTTTGTTTAGCTCGAAAACATGCACTACAAGGCTTATTCTAACTATCAAGAAAACTACTACTAGAAACATTAGGTAGTAAACATAATATTTTATAGGAGGGATGCCCTATACGTTAATGCTACAAGTTGGCAGAGTCCTCCACCTGGTGCTCCACATCGTCGGCCTGCCGCACCAACATGTCCTCTCCCTCAGCTTGCTCCCCATCCTCGTCCCTTGCTATTAGTAAACCACCAATCTAGATGTTTTTCGGTGAGTGCAAAACAATTTAACACTTCATGTCCCTCTTTATTTTAGTGAGTGCAAAAGGGCCTAAAACCTCCTTGTTACATTTGATTCTTCCCGTGTGTGCTTAAGATAGCAAACACCATAACATCACCTTGTATGTCCTTCGACTGAGTGGTATTTTTATGCGCTTCTCCTTAACCACCATCTAATAAGCTTTGTTAAGAGAGGGAAGTGGGTCTATGGTGAGGATGTTTATGTGAAGGCTACCGTATAAATCATCATCTAAACATAAGAAATTAATGGTTTTTTTTCGATATCAATAGTTTGCATGAATTGTTTGGCCAAATTACTTGTGTACCCGCCACGTTTGCATATGGGCACATTACGGTACCCTGCAAATTCATCCCAGAGAACTTTAGGTCGTCTAAAATACCACGTCACGATCTACCCCTTTTGCTTGCAATTTTCTATGACTTCTTTCAACTAATGTAAAATCATTGCATCAAGTATATGAAATCGTTCTTTTAGTCATCCCATTAATCCTTGGCCGAATCAAGATAAGCCAAGTTTAAGTGAAGACTCGGCTCAATGGAATTTATTATCCAACCAATAAGCATTGAGTTTATGCTATACCAACTTTCAAGATCATCATCATTTTAGGCAGTTTGTTCAAGGTTCCGTCAAGAAACCACAACTTTTGTTTGGAAAAAAAAGGAGTTCTTAAAGTTCATAGCCCATTCACAGTAATTGGTTTCACCCTTAAGAAAATTTCATAAATATTCAATCAAGGTATATCCAAATTATGCAGAAAATAAAGGGAAGAAGGATCATTGATTTTCCATTTCTTCTCCTTCGTTGGCTTACTATTGTTATAATCATTGTCGTCTTTCATCATTGTTGTGTAGAGAAGGAATCTCTCATCTTCCTATGAGTTTTTTTAGGGTTTTGTCTCTACGAAGGCTCTAATACCATGAGAAATTCTTGGTGTGAAAACCCTACCTTCATTCACATAATAGCTAAGAATATATACAGTACAAAAAAGAGTTTGAGCTTAGCTAAACTAGGAAACTAGGAAATTAAATCCTAACTAAAGCCCATAATATCTCTTAGCCATATATACAAAATACGCCGAATATTACAAATATATACAAAATATCAATACCTCCCTATAAGATATTTTAGATCATAATAAAAAAATTAAATCTGGTAAATTTCATAAGCTTAATTACAGTTTACAACATTTCTTCTTTGCATGATAATGTATATTGTCGACGCCAAACTGTTATATGTTTTTCAATTACGATGGCTCTCCTTTTGGAGCAAGTAGGCAATCATCCTCAAGAGAATAATGAGCCCTTGTTTCAATCCATTTGGATGTTTTAAAGAGATGCCTAGTCAATCCCAATCTTAGTTGCCCGCAGCTCACTTTCGTGGTTGTTAATTTGTCCTTTCTTCAATGTTTTAGTACTTTTCACTTCTAGGTGCAATAATTACTGCTTTTTTGTTAGATAAATATTTTTAACTCTTTTATTTTCCTAACTACATGGCATTACATTTATCTAAATATTTCATAATCAACAATCAAATTGATTGTTTTTATAGAATATAAGTTCAAATTTCCTGTACTTAGAGTAAGAGATATTACATGAACTCAATGCATCTACTTGCCCTTGGGGCTGACAAATGGATTAATGAGCTCATGTTGGAGTTAAATGAAAATTATTGTGGTGACATGTTAAGAAAAATATCTTAAGACGTACAATCTTCAATATCACATTCCTGTATGCATGATCCCTTTTAGCCAGATTGAGGAATTTTACCAAGTCGGAAAAATTAGGGTTGTGTTAGTTGAGTTAATTAGCGTGGTAATCATTAGAAAAAAAGGGTAAAAACAAATTTAGTACTAATTTGGCCAAAGTCTGCTGAGCAAACTTTCTCAATCATCTCAATTTGGTACTAATTTGGCCAAAATCTGCTGAGCAAACTTTCTCAATCATCTCAAAATGGAAAAGGGATTAAAAGGGCACTTCGAAAGTTGTAGATAATGAAACAGGCATGCTAGTTGTTAGTTGGCAATTAATCATAGACAGACATGCGTACCTAATGATAGCTAGCGTCTCTTAAGCCTTGGTTACATTTTTTATTATGATCTATATAGAACCATGACGATATATAGTTAAATAATTCAAACACGCGTTATATTCCCATGTCAGTCAGACTGCAATTAACATAAAGAAGATTGTGGAATGCCAAAAGTGAGGGTTCCACATATTTAAATATCCTTTATTTAGGTGTTCAAGCTGTCCATCATTGAACTAATTAGGTACGGAAAAGCTCTGCAAAACTGAAAGGTGGAATAATACAGTGTCTGAAAGTGAATGTCATTGTTTCTCCGTACTTACGTTGAAGAAAAAATGGCAAACTGTTAGGAGGTGAGTTGTATTGGATTGGATACAATTCTTAGTGAGTTGTAATATTAACAGTTGCACTTAAAAAACATTTCTGACTCCTGCAGTTTGAACTCATGGGAATTCGATCTCTTCATATATATATACATGCATGAGTCTCATCTAATCGTTCCTAGATTTTGTTTTAATAGAGAGTAGTGGATTTTCAATGCATCAACGTACTTTTCTAAAGCTTACCTTTCAAATTGCTTAAGAAATTCATGCCATTAGATCCAATCTTAACTTCAAAGCTGTAAGCTGGAGAATTTGCTCCCAATAAACTACTTCAAAGCTCGAGATATTAACAAAATAATTCCTAAATTTAAAAGAGAAATTTCTTCCAACTACACCTTCTCTAATGTGTACATCAATTGGAGTATGTATTTCATCTTGGTTTTAACCATTACTAAGCTCAGTGAGTCGGTGTCCATTTCTGGAGCATGAGACACTTGTCATTCATATGCCAAGGAACAACTTCCATAATTTTATCAACACTAGATTCACACTACGGAATATTAATATAAAGACATCATTTTCATTAGTCAATGTACCTTCTAATCTCAGCTTTTTTTGTTAGTAGATACCTAAAGTTGAAGTTAAGGAAAAGCAAGCTTATTCTCAATAAAATATTCCATCAATAATGAAGACCACTTATTGGCTCCTTCATACATAATCTCAGGACATAATATGCTATCCATTATTATAAATTAGGGGTATGAAACTAAATTTGTGAAATGTTGATGAGTCATTAATCTCTTTTCACATAGACATTTTGTTCACTATTCAAGAATTATAGGCATTCAATGTTCGAATTTTTAAAACGAGAGTCAGAAGATTTCTCTAAGGATCAAACTGGTGAAAATAAAAGTTATAACACTGGGAATTAGTATAACAGCCCAGATTACCAGTCCATAGATATTGTCCACTTTGGATTGTCCCTTAAGCCACGATCTTCACAGTTTTGTTCTTCTCACACTTGAGAAGACGCGTCTTGTGTGGGAGAGATATCTATGTCCTTATAAAGCGTACTTCGTTCTCCTCTCCAGCCGATGTGGGATTTCACACTCTCCACCCCCTTTAAGGCCCAACCCTTTTTAGATCCCAGCCTAACTGGCACAAAGGTTTGGGTATCTTGGGTATCGGCTCTGATACCATTTGTAACAGCCCAGACCACCCGGTCACAAATATTGTCCATTTTGGGTGGCCTCTCGGGCTAAACCCCTCGCAGTTTTGCTCTTCACTCCCTTAGGAAAACGCGTTTGAGGGGAGAGGTATTCATACCTTTATAAGGTATGCTTCGTTCTCCTCTCCAACCGATATGGGATCTCACACTCTCCACCCCCTTAGGACCTAGCCTCTTTGGGGCCCAGCCTAACTGGCACAACAGTTCGGGTACTGGCTCTGATATATCTGTAGCAGCCCAAACTACCAGCCACAGATATTGTCTACTTTAAGTTGCCCCTCGGGCCAAACCCCTCATGGTTTTGCTATTCCTTTCACCTGGGAAAACACATCTTATAGAGGAGAGGTATCCATACCCTTATAAGGTATAATTCGTTCTCCTCTCCAACCAATGTAGGATCTCACAGTCTCTACCCCCTTAGGGCCCAGCTTAGTTGGCACAATGGTTTGGGAACCAGCTCTGATACCATTTATAACAGCCCAGACTACCCACCTACAGATATTGTCCGCTTTGAGTTACCCTTCGGGCCAAACCCCTCACAATTTTGCTCTTCCTTTCACCTGGGAAAATGCGTCTTATGGGGGAGAGGTATCCATACCCTTGTAAAGCATACTTCGTTCTCCTCTCTAACCAATGTAGGATCTCACACTCTCCACCCCCCTTAGGGCCCATCCTAGCGGGCACAACAGTTCGACAACTAGCTTTAAAACCATTTATAAAAACCCAGATCATCCGCCCATAGATATTGTCTGCTTTGGGTTACCCCTCGGGCCAAACTCCTCACGGTTTTGCTCTTCCCACCCTTGAGAAAACGCGTCTTATAAGGAGAGGTATCCACATACTTATAAGACATAATTCGTTCTCCTCTCCAACCGATGTGGGATCTCACACATCTTAGGGGGGACGTTAGGGGAGATATTAATGAGCATAAGATAAGAACTATATGCTATCTGAGGCTAAGAATTAGGGAATAGTTGGGGGTGAGAGGAAGGAGGAGAATATGCACTAATGGGATACTCAAAGATATCGCTAGCATTGATATAGACAACTAAAAGAGAAGCAATAGAATTGGTTTTAAGGAGACTGAAGCAGTCATGGTTCTAATAGCAAAACTAATAAAGTATAAAACTAGGAGTGATGTTAAAGGGGATAACTCTAAATATCATTAACTAAAAACAATAAATATTCAATTTGATCAAAAAATAAAGGAGAGCAAAACGAGAAAAAACAAAAATTATTCTTGACAACCTCATATCTCTCACTTCTTTATTATTAATTTGTAATTTGCAATATTCCAGAAACAAATCCTATTAAATATTTTAAGAAACGTGCGAAACAAAATTATAATAGTAATAAAATAGGGACAAACCTAACCTGATAGGTAACTTGTACTTCTGCAATTCAGCGCAATTGAAAACAACGAAAATCAAATACAGTAGAAAAGACACCATATGAGACAAGGACAAGAAAGGTACCTGCTTTGTTTTTTATAAATATTTGGGGATGTGAAGCATACGTTAAAAGGTCAACATCTAATAAACTTGGACCCAAATCTGATAAATGCTTTATCGTGGGGTATCTTAAAGAAACTAAAGGATACCACTTTTACAATCCCACCGAGAACAAAGTGTTTGTTGCTTGAAATGGTGTCATTCTAGAGAGATAATTTCTTTCTAAAGGAACTCGTGAGAGTA
>JAOSBM010000009.1:630024-647803 GCA_027568955.1 Erythroxylum tenue | reverse complement strand
TATTTTTAAGTTTTATTTAATTGATAATTATTATTAGTAATAAAATATTTATTATTATTTTAAAAACTTTGAAAAAAAAGGGGAGGGAGGCAGGGAGGGAAATTTTGAAATTTTTGCAAAAAAGTCCCCCAATTTTTAAAAATTTTCGGTACCTGCCGGTACCGAAGAAATTGGCCGGTACCGACCGGTATTTTTTACCGATATCGATTTTCGGCCGGAACGGTATGTACCGACCAGTACAAAACGGTATTCAATCATTGGATGAAGGTGTTGTTGGGGCTTATTGTAAAAATTTATGAAATGCATAACCGCCTCTGGCTTGCTCGGAATCCATGCAATGATACCCTGTAGATTGGGTTGTGCAAGCACTACATCTAGGACGGTGTTGAGAATACTTACATATGAGTATCTCACATTGAAACAAGAGAGGAAAGAAGACTAACATATAAACCTAGTGAATTACTCTACTTATTACCAAATAATTTTATGATAGAATCTCACTTGGACTTATGTGTATTCTAACTTTCCTCCTTGTATAATCCTGTAGGTCATTGCAAATTTAACAAACAGTGTAATAAGAGATTGTCTGTTCATTAGTCTTAAGGAGTTCTTTGGCCATTTTAGGAGAAGAGGTGGATGTCATAGGAATTTAGGTGTGAATATTTTTTAAAAAATGGGATAAACTTAGGATTCAATAAATTAGTAATTTATTAGATTAGGATTAATTAGATTAGGTATATTAGATTAAATTAACCTAGTTGGTTTCATTTAGGCTTAATTAAAATTAATCAAATTATTAAAAACAAATTAAATTTGATGGACCTTTTTAAGTTGCATAGGGTTAGAGTCACATGGCTGCCACATGGGTTTATAAGGTCCAAAAGTTCATTAAAAATTGTATACTTAAGAAGGTATGAAACCATTTGCTTTTTCGTTTATAAACGGTTCAATTTGAACAGTTTTAAAAATTTTAGATTTTTTTTTTGATAAATCAGTAAAACTTTATACGAAAATGAAAAGGTTATATACATAACTAGAGATTACCCATAACCTCTTGCCTACAAAGTGCTACAGAGGGTAAAACCAAAGGTACAAACCAAAGCAAAAAAGGAAAAACCACACCCTCAATACTCGCCCCGCAAGCAGTCTAAGAAAACTAAGACCAAAACCCTACTACATAAACTCCCCAGCAACCAAGAGAAACCACACAATGATCAGCAGTAGACCATAACAATCCACAAACCAATACTACATTCACAACCCACAAACCACAACCAGAGAAGCACAACCAACTGGCATGACCCCCGAGGAAAAGGAACCACCACCTGGTAACTCGCTCAATACCAATAGGAGGGAATTATACCCCTCCTCCTCAGTAACACAGAGATGGCCTTGAACCTGCAGTATTAACAATAGGAATAACAAAACTGATGACAAATATAATTACCTTCCCTCAGTGTTTAGGCTGAGCTGCTCCATAGCTCGTAAGATCACCTGCGAAGTGACCCTCCCTATATTCGAGGCTTCATCACGAAAGATGCGAAGGTTTCGTTCACACCACAAGTTATACACAACAACAGAGAGGATAATGCAAAAAGTATGAAAGCCATTATTTGAAACCAGGGAATACTGGTTAAACCATTGTAAAATTGACTGGAGGTCAGGAAAGTTTAAATTGGGAAGGTGGAAGTGGTGGAGAGTATTGGCCCAAATCGATCGAGAGAAAGCACAATTAAAGAAAATATGGTCAATAGTCTCAGAATCCATAACACACAAGGAACAACGATTGGGGGTGTGGAGAAACTGGAGCTTATCCCTAGTTTGCAATTTGTTCAAGAAAGCCAACCATAAAATAAAGGAACATCGAGGACTATTCCCCTTATGCCAAACTAAGGGATACCAAGGCACTATCGGACGGGTCGGTCTCAAGTGATTATAGGCTGAAGCATTTGTATACTGCTTGGAAGAGCTGGCTAGCCATTCTAGACTATCCTCACTGGTAGGATCTGGGTTATAAGGAATGGGAGATAGTGAACGAATAGGCTCCACATTTACATGATGCCACCTCCATTCATCGTGCCAAATAATATCTGAAACTCTGGCATTTATGGGGAGCTCTGACCCATTAATCATCCGCAGAGTCAATTGAGCCAACAGGATTCCGCTCGGATGCCAAGGATCTTGCCAAAGAGAAGTAGAAATACCATTCCCAATTCTAAATCGAAATTGGTCCCCAAGTTGGTCTCTAACAGATAAAATCTTCTGCCAACTCCAAGAATGACTATTACTAGGAGAAACAGACCAGAAATTTTTCCTACGCAAAATGATAGCGTGAACCCATTTAACCCACAACGCTTCCCTATCAGTAAAATGAAACCAAATTCTTTTCCTAATTAACACTTTATTCCAACTAGAAAATGTTTAAAACCTAGACCACCCTCTTTTTTAGGCCTACAAACATCATCCCAATTAACCCTAGCTGCAGCTCTTTTCTCGACCGACCCCAACCACAAGAAATTCCTAGATTTATTTAGAACACTTTGAAATGATAAGGTCGTTTGACTTGTATTCGGAAGAAAACATTAAGGTCAAATTTGCCCTTTTGTCTAAAAAGGAATCTTAATGTTTCATAATTATCTAAATTGAACTTTCAACTAATAGAACTCCAAACTTTATTAGGATTTTATCAGTTAAATGTCACATTAGTGTTGACGTAATTTTTAAAATTTTTCCTTGCTTGTGTAAGAACATTAGTGCCATGTGATATTAGAAGATTCTGCTCCCAACATAAGTCCTAACCTTATCCTCCTTTCAATTATGAAAGAAGTTGGAAGGGAACAAACAAAGAAGGACCTATTACTAGTTAATGATTATGAATCCCATAATTCAATGCTCCTGTTCTTATGGATTCCAACATTCTCTCTTGAAAGTCATTTCTTTCCCTACTTTTTGTATCTTACCAAACAAATAAATTAAGCACTAAACAAAAAGAAGCCTTAAATTTAGTAGTAAATGCATGGAATCCTAGTAGTTGAGTCACAGGTGCTAACATGTAGTGATTTTTTTAGCGAGTTTATTTTTATTTCCTAAAATGTAAATATTTTTGCTCTTATTTTGAATTTTAGATGAACTGCGTTTTTTTTGGTTAACCCTTTAAAGAATCTGACAAGGAAATGTGAATTACTTAAAGTTTTTGTACATAAGGATTGTATAAGTTCTCTTTTCCTCTATTTCTTTCATTTTCTATACTTTTGGTTTGTTGCTTTTTAAAATTTTTTGGTTTTAATTTGCTTTGAAACTCTAATAAAAAAAGCATAATGAATAATCTATGCTAAAATTTTTATGCTCTTTTTTAATTTTTTTCTTTGCCGGTAGTTGAAAAGATTACTTGATGTTGTTAGTTCAATGTTTATAATGGTGTTATAATGGTTTTAATTAAATCCTTAGAAGAAGGAGCATTTGGCCTAGTTTATAGTCCTATAATAGGTAGTCAAAAGTTTGAGTCTTTGTTACTTTTCCAATTTCTAGATCTTGAAACTATAGAAAGACAAACATCAACTTTGGTTCGGTTATGATTAAAGGAGAGAAAATGATTTGAATTTTGGAGTCCTTGATGTCAACTTTTCATATTTCCAAGATTTCGATTAGTTGGGTTATGGAGAATGCCTTTGTGGGAATATATTGGAGAGAGTGCAAATGTAGTCCAACTTACAAGTCTAGATGTTATGTAGCTAATAGGATTGATTATAACCATATAGCAACATTTCATAAGAAAAATTGCAAACAATTTGTCATTTCAAGTTGATTAGAAACTTGCTCAAGTGGCTCAAGATAGCAAACCTTAAGAGTTATCCAAAAAATCAGGAGCCATTGGAGTAGTTTGAAGATGAACTTAAGAAAGTTTACGTTTTGTTGCAAAATTGTTAGGATAGGAATTATCTTTACTTGATGGCCATTAGGTGGAACATTATGTACCAATTCAACTAGAAGATGACAAATAATTGCAAAAAGTCTAAAATTAGGGCTTATTTTAAGAGTGAGGCCATAAGTGCCATGCACGCTCTATATGGCAATAGTGGGTCCTATAAAAAGAGACAAAAATTAAAAAATCACTTTAGTAATATTGTAACATTTAATATACAAAACCGTAACAAAGTTAAGGATTATATAAAGTGGTGATTTAAATGAGATGATTTTGAAACGTTAGTATTCTTCTTGAACACACCCAAGTATTCGAGTTTAAGCTAAAATTTGGTGCAAACATTAAGGTTCAAACGATCCCTTTTGCAATAAACATATATTTAGATTTAAATTATTCTTCATTTGATAAGTATTTTTCTATTTATTTAAATATGCACTAACTATTAAGTTTTAAAATAATGCTACCTTATAAAGCCTTCAAAAATATTTCTAATAGTTACCCTTGAAATGTCTACTTCCTCTATATTATATTTATTGGTTATCTAAACTTCTATATAACTCATTTTATCATTATATTTGCTACCATTCTTCCTAGACCAGATGAAACATCTTATCACTTTGTTAATTGTATCGGTTACTTCTTTATAGAGGAATATATTAGATAACTAGAAAATATGGAGTGAATTAATTATAGACTTAATTAATTTCAATCATCTTGTAAAGAGAAAAGTTTGTTGCACTAATTACTTTGTCTCTTTTGTATCCTTTCAATTAGTGGAAGGCACTCCCTAAAATGCAACCTCTTTGATGTGATTGGTAAGCCTAAATAAGTGAATAGATAAACCATTAATTGAAGCCCTGGTATGGAAGAAAGCTAAGTAGTTTTATAAGATGAACTAGTTATCAAAATCAAATGACTTATGTTTGGATTGATTGCCAAACCAAATAATTCCTTAAAAGTATAAAGAGAAGCCTTCAAATTACTTACTAATTTATCATATAATTTAGAGAATAAGAACAAATCATTAGCAAAAGATAAGTTAAAGAGCTCTTTTTTCTTGCATTTAGAGTGCTATTTAAAGATGGAGTCTTGGATAATATTGTGCTTTAGTAATCAAGTTAGAGCTTCCATGTATAAAATAAAAAGATAAGGGAAAACAAGGTTACCTTACGTTAGTCCTCTTCCGCCCTTAATCAATTTAGTTTATTCTCCATTGATCAATGCACTATAGAAGGTGGTTATGACACCTTGCTTTATCTAGTTAATAAAGATGTCAAGAAAACTAAACAATTCAAGCATATATTTAAAAAAATCCTAACTAATAGAATAGTAAAGTTCCTCGACGATTTTTCTTCCTATAACCCTTGAATTACTTATATGCAATGAGTATATTATATCCAATTAGTCTATCTTTTAAGGATGTATCATATGAATCATAATATAAAAGTAAAAATAGGTATAAGTATCCCTAGAATTCCATAGATCCCATTTAAGTTTAAGGATTCCAATTTGGAAAAATAATGCATACATTAAGCGAAGGGTACAAAAAAATCATATTGATTTTTTGATAAAAATAGTACGATATGAAATCTTAGGTTTTTTCATCTTTCACTATCCCTATTCCATAGGTACAGTGGCTTCACCATTTTTTAATCTCATCACAAATAACTTGGAGATGATTTTATATAAGATATTATAGTAAGAATTTAACCTATACTTATTTAGGGAACCAGAATTAGAAGTTTTGGGTGTGAGACACAAGAATTATCTATTAACCTCTTTTAGCCTTTTCCCTTATTAAAGATTTCAAGTACAACTAAAGTTACCATATTTTTCATTAGTGTCCAAGACTTTTGAAAAAAAAAAGATATTAAGGCCATCAGGACCTGACGCTTTATCTTGTTTTAATGAAATATTTCTTTCTCCATATAAAGCAAATTAAAGGGACTCCTTAGTAACTCTTTGTCTACGTAAGATATTTGGTCTTTAATAAAGGAGCATAAGATTGACATTAAAGAGCACTTAAGGGTGCCTAAGAAATTTTTAAGAAGGAAGCCTTATGCTTAAGATCTCGTGAGAAAGCAACATCACCATTTTATTTGAGGAAGAAACGTATTTTGTTGGTGTTCCTCCATACCATTATTGACTTATGGAAGAAATTAATATTTTAATCTACTTCATTAAGCAACTAGACCTTATCTCTTTGTTTAAACAAATAGTCATGGATGACTACTGCTCTAATGTAAGATATGAGGGCATTCTTTTCCTCATTAATCTTTACATTATCACCTAGATTCTTCTATGATTCTTATTGAGCACTGATCAGATTGATCTTAGTAGTGGATAAGTGATCATAAGTATTGTTTCACCTTCTCACATTTAGTTCTTTGAGTTCTTTCTTAATGCTTGTTGGCTTTCTAAAATATATAAACATCTTATGGTCTAAGATAGAATAGGACATCCCCTTACATATTACTTCATTGAATCCTCCATCGTTAGCTAGAAGTTTATTGAACATAAAAGGATAGTTCTTCTTATATTTTGTAAATATGTTTTAGATAAGAATTATAATATGATTATAGAATAAATTATTCAAGAATATGGCTTTGTTATTTGGAAAATTGTTTAACCAATCACTATTGACTAGTTCTATGTTAATCTTTTTCCTAATATGCCACCTTGCTCTTTGATTGTTCCTCTATATAAAAAATTTCCCTTCATATTTCAAGACATAATTCCCAGTTGATATTGAAGTCACCTAAAAGTATCTAAGAGTCCTAAGTAGAGGAATGAATATGTTTAAGCTTGTCCTATAGATAATTCCTTTGGAATGCAAAATTACAATCATAATAAAAGGAGACAGACAACACGGTATTCTCTTATGGATATATGTCTGACAAATGCATCAGCGGATCATTTTCTTGCAATAGAGAGACCTTAACTAACTTTGTATCAAAAGTAATTACTATATGAATAAAATGATAAAGTTAGTGATTTGACAAAAAGAAACAATGATTGCCCCAAAATTTTAAGCTTATTGTAGCATTCCTAATTCAAATTAAATTCTAAAATGCCTATAATAGTAGGATTTGTATCATAACAAAATTTGTTAATGATTGTATTTCTTATGGCAACTAATTCCCCTCACATTCCATAAAGCTACTAACATAAGGGGGAGTTTATGATTTTAGATCCTCTTGGATTCTATTACTTTTTCCCAATTTGACCTATTATCAGTTTAGAATAGGAAAAGCTATTTCAAGCTCTTAGGCAATAGTAAATTAAGTCTTATTTTGAGTTTAAAGGAGACTACAAGAAATCTAGTTCTTGTTGTTGGTAGCAGAGTCAAGAGCATTCTATTTATAGGCAAAATGATTCCTATTAATGGTAGCAGAGTGATGAACATTCTTTTCAGAGGCTTCAGGTTGCTCAATCATAGAAGGAGTTGAGTTAAAACTTTTAGGGACTGTTACCAACTTTATTATTATTGTGTAAAATAATAGGTGTGGCTTTTAGAATTTCAATATGATGAACATCCTCGTGAGTTATGAGTATTCACCCTTTTGAAATCTCTTGCCTATAGCAATCCATTTTTTACCTTGTTGTTTTAAGATTGGTTTCTATTATGACACCCTGAATGTGTCTTCAATCAATGAATCATCTTTCATAAGTCTTAACAGAGGTGTAGTATCTAGAAAGTCCTTTATCAATTCAAAACTTACAAATAAACAGGTATAGCCAATTCTTTTCCCTGAAGATGTAGTTTCATTTATACATATTGGTTTGTCTATGTAGCTTGCCAATAAACTTAAATCCCTCAATTAACCAATCCTCAAGAGGCATACTATCCATATTAATTCGGGTTGGAACATGATCATACTTAATTCTTTCTAAGATAATAAATAGTCTCTAGAGTTGTAAGAAAATAATAAAGCTACTGAGGTTCCAGGGACTAGATTCAAGGACTTCTTTTGGTCTATCTTCAAAAGAAAATTTAAAGAGAAGTTAGTTAAATTCAAAGAGCAACACTTCTCATTTTTTGTTTCCATCATTTTAGATCCCAACTATAGATTTTGGGGAATGGGGAATGTTGCCTAAGAAGAAACCCACTAATGTTGAGAGAGAGAGAGAGACAGAGAGATGTAGGTTTTGTCTAATGACTTATAATTAATGATGTGTTTTCTCTTTTTAAAAATATGAAAGACTCACTGCTTCTTTTCTTAAACAACTATGAAGTTTTAATAAACTATTCTTTAATAGCCGATGTTGAAATTTTGTAGCCCTAGGTAAATTAATAAATCTTTCTCGCGTTGAATCAATTTATAAGGATTGGTACAATTAGGTACTGGTCTTATTATAGTCATGCCTGATGCCTCAAGGTCATAATCCACGTAATAAAATTTTTTAAACAAATAATAATGGTATTGAAAATATGTCTTCATGGTCTTTTGGTTAATATTTACTTTTGAAAATATAATATCCCTAATAGACTCAAGGGGGAAATATTTTTGGAAATGATTTGCGAAATGACCCATCCCGTCTAGAACCCGAGTGAAGCCCTCTTGGAGACCCCACAGTAGCCCTCCAATCGATATCTAACTCATCCGAAAGGTTCCTATAAAGCCAAGCTGTTCAACTGTTAAAAAACCTTTTATATTCATGTATTTCATTTAAAAACCTTTGTAAACATCCATTCATTACACAAATGTACATATCAAAATGACACAAGCACAAACGACTATATATCTAATCCTATGGCAAAGTCCTAATTACTGCAGCACCTATACGCATACGTGGGTTGGTTTGTTTAAAAACATAAAAATAAAGGTGAGCTAAACGAGTTCAATGAGTGTAATCAATTTACTAAAAGTTAACTTTTTGTAACAATAAAACTAAAATATTATGATACAAACATAAAACTCATGGTAAAGAATTTGCATAATAATTTATTCGTGCATCATCAAATTTGGTAATAATATAACATTTTGTTAAAAAAAATTCAAAATTTTTGAAATACTATTCCAAAATGTTTTTAAACCTTAAACTTATAATATACAAGTTTCCATTTTTCATTATCTTTTTTTCCTTAAACATTAAATAGTGGGGACAATAAGTTTTATGAAAACTTTTATACTGAAAATAAGCCATCCACTAAAATTGGTACCATTCGGTATCCCTCAAATCACTTTTAACATAAATAGTGACGGCATTACTATTTTCGTGACTTTCTTGTCACGACCCAACCTTAGATCATGATTGGTGTTAAAGGAACAGTAAACTTAAGGTTTACTGGACCCTTAGCAAACCTAAAATGCCATCAAATCCCTACTTCCATAATAAAGATGAGATTTCAAAATGATCAAACTCATGCAGATAATAATTAAATCGTTCTAACAATATAAAATACTCAATGTGCTACAACATTGAGATAGTTAATACAAGGGAAAATTTAACCCATACAAGATTATTGCGGCTCTAGAGTCAAAGGTTGCTAATAAACATACATCAAATCACTGGAGAGGAAAAAGATCGACGAAGTACCTTGTGCGCACAACCTAGTGACACCCACTAAGTAACTAATACTATAACAATCCTCCACATCATCACATATCCAAACGAGCACAACATTTAAAAAAATACGTATATATGTGTCAATCCATATGTATGAATGTCATGCGTGCATATGATAATGATTTTGATTTTCATGATGAATATGAGAATGAATTCTAATGCATGTTCATGACCATAAATATTAACTCACAAGTAGAATGCGCTCCTTCACACTGAACCTAGCTAGTGTCATGAAGTGGAGGGCTCTGCTCCTTATTGATTTATAGAAAGAAAAGTTAGAATGACCATTAGGATTTAAATCCTAAACCAATTTTAGAGACACCAAGAATAAGACCATAACTTAATATTAAAGAGCTCTATTTTCTATTTAAAAAAGATGATGTCACGTTTTACAAGGAGCCTACTGAAAATTCAGTAGAGTTTTCCAATGAAAATACACTTCTATAACTACCAGTAATTACAACTCAATTTGGGTCTCCAAACTACATGTCTATACCCAATTGAGTCCACATTTATATCGCAAAATTTCATAATAAATCCAATCATAATTCATGTATACCAATTTCTAACCCATACACCCTCATTTGTACTCAATACATCAAGATATTCTCAATTCTAATCAAGAACAACTCAATTTAATAAATTTCATGCATTTCTTTAAGAACATAACCCTTTTAAACCTTTTATCTCACCAGCTATGAATAATTTCAACAAGTTTCTTTTATAAAATTTGATCTACATAATATTTGGGAATTTATAAAATTATTTCAGACTATTTCTAGTCTGGTCAAAAAATCACCACCGTTACCGAAGCGTGGGGTACACGTGCTGGCATCGGAGTGGTGGCGACGTTCACCACCCACCTAGAAATGACGAGCTCACCTCCAAGAAACCAATGGCACTGGTCTCATGTCGAAACTCTTCCTGGTTTGTGAGAATCGAAGGTTTAAAGTTCAAAGATGTCTCATTTATGGTCACCAGCAAAATGGACCGATTGATGTCGAGTTTTCCTCCTTTCCTACATTTTCAAGGCCGCAAGACACGATGGTGATGTTAGTTTCACCAAAATATGGCTAAAATAAGAGATCGGTGACTTACCAAAATAAACCAAAACTTCCAATCGTGATTCCTCCAAATTCGGGTTGTTTTTAAAGAAACAAGATTAGGGATTTTATAGAATGTCCCGAGAGCTTTTTGTAGAGCCCTAGATAGTCAGAAATGGTGGCCGGATGATGAAAGTATGAGTGCCAGAAGTTGGGAGTAAATAATAACCTATAGGGAAAAGAATTTAAGTGAGAAATGAACTAAAGCTTTCTTAAGTTCAACTTATACTTTTATAGGCTTTTCTCTTTATTGGTCCATTATGAGTAATTTAACAAAAATTTGGATCATTACATTCTCTCCCCATTATAAAAAAAATTCGTCCTCGAATTTTAAATCTCAGGCGGGTATTGACTCTGCATATCCAGCTCTGTCTCCCATATACAATCATCCATCGTATGATTACTCCATGACACTTTCAGCTTGGTATCTCTCTTGATCATAGCTAACGAATATGATAATCTACTATGGCAATAGGTTGTTCTAAATATGTTAAATTGCCATCAATCTTCACATTACATGACCGAAGGATATGAGAAGGAACCGAAATATACTCGAAGCTCCCATTACATTGTAGAATGCCAAGGTTGGAAGCCAGGTGGTACATAGATGTGTACCAAAAGAAACAATCCATGTATCCTATGCTTCTTGAGTTTGCGAAAATGAAGTACAACAGGCTTCTGGAAGTTCACCAGGAGGATCTAAAACGAGCATTTGAGTAAGCTTGTGACCTAGGAATAAGATCATCTGTCCAGTTTTATGGTGTCTTATTATGTCTAATGAATCTCAGCCATTAATTTATGCACGTCTCGCGTATGCTCCACATAAATTAACGTGGGGCCCACATAAATGAATGACTGAGATTCACTAGACACAATAAGACACCATAAAACTGGATAGAGGATCTGAACTCTGTGGCCTATGCGTTCGACATAGTAAAATCAAAACAACTCACTTCTCAAAAGGTTCTGATTACTTTTCTTAAGGTGGTCTCTTCACACGGGCTTTAAAGAAAAACTACCCTTTGTAAGAGATAGGATAACTGAGAGTTTCATGTGGACAAGGGGTTGCAACGGAGCCAAAGTATAGTTATTTCAAAACACAAAGCATAAAATACGGTCTCGGTAATAACAATTGATGAAATTTACGATGTATATGGCACCTTGGATGAACTTGAGCTCTTTACCTCTGCCTTGAAAGGTTAGTGTAGTTTTTGTATATTTAAACTGAATCAAGAACAACTCTAATTTTCTAATAGCAAATCCAATCAGGCAAGGCTATGGAATCACTCAAGGAAATTGGGTACCCTAACGTCATCAAATGGTCATCAATGATTTTTAGGCTAGTTGTTGATCTTGGAACATCTTCAATATTGAAAACCTAAAATTTTCTGTTTCCGTTTATAGTCTATAGGTTTTCTGTACCATTTTTTTAATTTCTTTTTTTTGGATTTTTAAACAATACGAGTTACAAAAAAGTGATGTTCCGAAATCAATCCCATGTTACATGCACGAACTAGGGGCTTCTAAAGAAGAAAGCCGTGAATAGATACACTATCTGATCAGTGAGGCATGGAAGAAGATGAACATAAGGGGGCTCACAAACCTAAGCACTTTGTCCCAACTCCCTCTCATTGGAGACAAGATTTTTTGTCAAATTTTGATGGTGTCTTATTCTGTCTCATAAATCTCAGTCATTTATTTATGTGGGTTTCGCGTAAGATCCGCATAAATAAACACGGACCTACGCAGAACCCGCATAAATAAATAGCTGAAATTTATGAGATAGAATAAGACGCCATAAAATAAGACAGAAGATCTGGACTTCTCTCATTGTAGTTTTTCATTTTTCATTTAATGGTTAAGGCCAGGGGATAAGTGAGTGCATGTGAGTTTTGTGTGAGACCTCCAAAATAATGACGACGCGTGTATGACACTGTCATGTTTCCATCCAAATAGCCTAACGTTAAGCAAATTCGATAAAATTGAAATGTACATGCGCATACATAAGGGTAATTGGATCAAGCAATGGGGTAAGAAGGTTGCATGGCAATTCCACAAAGCCCTTCCTTTGTGCTAACATCTTTTTGCATCCTTATGTATCCTTGTTCTCCCCATTGTGTTCCCCATGAGTTCTTCACCAACCAATACTTCGTTCCGTTTGTCTCTCCATATCCTACAACCGCAACTCCATGATCGAGCTGTTTACCGCATGCGCCAGTAAAGATACCACTTTGGTAGAACTGAAATGAAAAATCTCCAGCGTCAATGGCAACTGAAACCGGTTGATTTGCCACAGCTTTCATTAGGGCCGATTCATTGTTGGCTGGCACATCTTCGTACCCCGTTATTTGGGCTGCCTTACTTGCCTCTGCGTGGGCATTGCAAGTTCCATTGCTTCCTGTGTAGGGGTAATTGGTCTCAGTTGTCATGCCTTTGTTTTGGATAATGAATTTGAAGGCGTCATCCATGAGGCCACCTTGACATCCTTCATCCTCTCCTTTTGTGTCGCAGTCAACCAGTTCTTGTTCTGATAAAGAGGTCAAGTTCTTGGTGGATAACTGAGTAATTCCTTCCACGGCTGCAACTGCTGAGAATGCCCAGCAAGATCCTGCAATTTTAATTGGACAATGAAATGGTTGTCTAATTAACGATGAGTAGTATGGTTTCATAAGTGATCACGTACCGCATTGGCCTTGGTCTTTGATGGGTGTTACGGCTCCTTCTTTCCTCCAATCCATGGTAGACGGAAGAGCACTTGTGTTTTCGTACCTGAAAGGATCTGCAACTCCACCTGCTTCGCACATGTGAGCCTTGAATCTGTTTCTCCTACTTCTGAACTCCTCGTTCCTGAGGTCCGCAAATTGATTGATACCCAACTTGTAAGCTTTGTTTCCAACAGCATTGAAAGAGTCAATTCGTTGAACGTTCTCTCTGAATATTTTGAACCGGACCTCTTTTTCTGGGGCGTCCTTATAAACACGTCCATAAAGAGCCATCCACTGATCGTGCCTCTGCTTCATTGATAAACCTTGAAGAGTACGAGCTGTAGAATGGGATGGCAATGCTGTGAGTAATAGAGTGAAAACGAAACCCACACAAAGAGAATGGTCCATTGTTAGCAAGAGATAAGTTACAATGGGGAATGAACGAGTAGTACAGTGTATATATAGGGGAGGGAATGGGAATGTAGTCTGAGTTGAACGCTGATTTGTGAATTGAGGTTGTGGTGAGACAGAGGTACAAGTGACGACATTCGCTGGTGTCTTGCCGAATCAATTGGGATGTGTTTATGACCTTAAGAAATTAAGAATATTAGCGTTCAAACAAATGATGTAAACAGAACACTTCATTCAGTTGTATTAAGTGAGAAAAAATCACACGTCTATTTGTTGTTTGGCACTAAATGTAATACGTAATACAATCCGACGTACCTTAAAGGATTAAAAATAAAGGTAATGCAGAATATTTGATTTTAGTTTTATCTCTGATTTTGATGCTGATTTCACGCTCCAAACGATCACAAATCTCTCGAGATTTTTATGGAAAGTGTTTCTCGACACGTGATTTAGGTCTTTCTATAATTTTCTTAATACATAAATTCTCTTAACGAGTTACAGATTCCTTATGCTTACGATTGATATGAGCAACTATAAAAGACCTTAACCTTTATATAGTTTTCATATTGAATTTTCCCATTATAGGGCCAATATGAATCCGATTCACACTAATTAGGATCAATTTTTACCCAAATTTTGATCCATTAATCTAAATCATTTATTAGGTCACTTTATTATCTTTATCTGAATCAAATTACATAACTTAACTGATAATTTATTTAAAAATAAAAAATATAATTAATAATTATTCAACATTATATAAATTTGAAAAAATTGTCCACCTCTAAAAACTGCCAAATATTGTTACTTTTTTTTGAGAAATACCAAATATTGTTACTTAATGTGCAGTAGTAGGTAATATATAAATACACAGAAGAGGAGAAGAGATTTTTGTAATTAAGCAAACCAGAAGGGAACATGAAAGGGAGTCTCACTCTATCTCTAGAAGATTACTTCAATTTCTTTCACTCTCACAATCCCTCTGCTCTCACTCTCACTTCCCTCAATCAGGTACACATCTATTCATCTTCATCTTCTTCTTCTACATAACTCATCTATCCTTTTCATCAATTTCATTCATCTGTGTTTCAGATCATTTTCATGCACGGTTTTAAGAGAATCTATAAACTTCCCAAGGTTTCTATTCTATTCTCTCTATCTTTAATTTTTGAGCAGCAGCCAAACACATTCATTGTCGCTTGCTCAGTCTCGTGTGCGTGTCTTTTGTTTTTTTCCTAATAACAGAAAGCGATAAGCGACGCCCTAGAGACTATTGGGTTGGTGAATCCGTCGCGCTCTACACTCCAGGACAACGAGATCTCGCCTTGCGCCTTCATGACTGTGGAGGACGTAACTGCCGATCTGGAGGAGCTTAATTGGCAGGAGTGTTGCATTACCTCCATTCAAAGTTTTAACTCCGCTCATGACCATAACTTTTCTTCTTCCACGACTGATGGAGCGTCTTCGCTGAAACAGCCGCAGCGCAAGAGGAAGAGACGTCGCCCAGCCGCCAATGGTCACTCATGATCATCTTGAAGAATTCCCGGAGTTCATTGAGGACATTTCGATAATTTTAGTGAAAGTGAAAGGGCAATATCGTGTTTGTCTTGGCTTATCGGTTTTCTTTTCCTTGGAAGAGCAGAAAAAGAAAACATGTGTAGCTGAGCTGTTAAACAAATTGGAAATAATCAACACTTTGTTTTCGCGTAGTGAGTGACTAATTAGATGGTTACTAAAATGCATGCTGCAGTTATTGAGTATGAAGGAGATGATTTTAACATCAATTTCACAGTTATGTGCAGTTTAGTAAAATAGCATGTGTTATTGTTTTTAGGCGAGACTCTCCCTTGCGCTTCTTCTATTTGGTAAAACTCTCCTCTGACTGTCTTTTCTTTCTCCATTTTGATTTAGATTTTCTTGGCTTCTGCTTGAGCTTTTAGTTGCAAATGGAAAGCTAAATTACTCTTAGTACTTCTCTTCAGGCTCCAAATATAGTTGTCCCTCCCTCTCAGTAGGCCCCTCTTAACTCTTTCAAACCCTCTTCATTTTGCATGCCTCTATACCTTTGAAATGTTGGTAGCTCTTGGTATGATTAATAACCCCACGAACTCCTCCCTTAAGAGAATATGGAGTTGGGTGGTGGGTGATGCTACTAGATCCTTTGACAAGTTGAGGTTCTTAGCTCCTTTCACTAGAACTCCCACCTTCCGGTCTCACTTAGTGTCTCCTCCCATCAAGGCGCTTCAATAAAGAGCGACTAAGTGTTCAAGCACACTAGTTAGGTTCTTTATGGATAAATAATTGCACTTTTGTTGGTCCATAGTTGGACATTGAATAATTGGTCGAAAAATGTTTTATAAAGTGCTCTTCTTAATGATGACGAGCTTTTCTTTTTTATGTTCTTTAACATAAATAGTGTGCACAAAGTTTTGGAAGCTGGATTTTATTGTTGGAATTCGACCGTCATCAAATCACTAGCGCAACAGAAAATAAAATTTTTTAAAGATTCCGAGTAGATCCCCATAATTGAATAAATTTGAATAAAACATAAAATGATTTAGAAATCGTACCTTATTCGTTTTCTGTTGAAAAATCTTTGAAATTTTTTCCGATTGATCAATTACAAGATGTTCAAGTGTCCAGCCTCTGATGATATCTAAGAGCAATTCTCAAACTGATTTGAGAGGAAGAAGACAAAAAGTGCTAGCTTCCAAAAGCTCTTCCCATTGAATAGAAAATATCATAACAGTCTTTTATTAAAATTAAATCACTTTAACTATAATTAAAATCAAATTCTAATTCTAATTAATTTAATTTTAATAAAATCAAATATCTCATATTTGATCCCTAAAGTTTCTCAAACTTTATAATTTAGTCCAATTTAATTAAATTGATTTTCTTTCATAAATTGCTCTTAAAGTGTGATTATAAATTATAATTCTAATTTATAATTCTAATTTACAATTGGCAATGATTATAAATTATAATTTTAATTTACAATTAGAATTGGATAAAATAAAACTTCTTTTAATTTATCTTTAATTCTCTAATTAAATAATTCACAATCATAAATCATGATTGGTGTCTAGTAACATGTTATGATTACCCAAATATCAAGAATGTCAAAGTGATTGACTTAACCTGTTCATGCATGGCTATAATGTATAATTTAATATTTTAGTCATTCAATATTATAATTGGATCTAATTACTCCCGACTGAATTATCCTAGAACAATTCATAAGTAGTACCAAAATATAGTAATTCCCACACTAGATACCTTAGTAATCTCAAGTATGAGGATTAATTATACAACTATCATTATGAGATAATCTTTAGACAAATAAGTAATATTCCATTCGTAATTCTCATAATCGGGTCAGTTCAGTGACTTATTCTCTAATAATCACCCACACATTAGTTTAAGTATCTATATACTTTAATTTGTGAGATCAATTGCTTTCTTCATAAGAAAGAAACATAATGTGTGCTAGTTTTGCCGTTTCAACAATATCCAGTCTTGATGAAACTACAATTAGGAACATTTAGAAATAACACATAAGTGTAATTTGATATTTTCGTCATTCAATATTCATACTATATCTAATTACTCCCGACTGAATTATCCTATGACGATTTATAAGTAGTATCAAAATACAGTAATTCTCACACTAGATACCTTAATAATCTTAAGTCTATGGATCAATTATACAACCATCATCACTACAAGGAAAATGGTGAATTGCGACGGATTATTACCGACGGTATTATAAACCGTTGGAAATACCGACCGAAAAAATGGTTCCGTCAGCGAAGTTGGTTGACAGTTTAGAAGTTGCGACGGATAAATATTTCGTCGCAAAACTTACGTGAGGGTTATTTACAGACAGAAAATTCAGTCGGTAATGATGTCGGTAAAAACGTCGAGTCACTTAAAACCTACCTGATAGGTCCCAACAATTGCAACTAACGTTACGTTAACAAGTTTCTTTTTGGGTGAGAAATAAACCACAGTTTTTAAGAAATGTAATACTTGATATCATTGACGACAATATTGGCAGCTTAAAT
>JAOSBM010000009.1:576916-611907 GCA_027568955.1 Erythroxylum tenue | reverse complement strand
ATTTTAAACCAAAGAAAATATTTGAGTCGATGATCGCGGTCTTTGCATAATTAGGAATTCCCTGGCTAAGTTGTCGTTTATTGAGTTAATCAATTTTATCTGAGTTTTTTGCTAGTTGAATCATAGTTGTTATTTCATTCAATTTTAATTGAGTTAATAATTTATTAGTGATTGGTTTAATTAGTAGTTTTAGTAGAAAACTCCAAAACCCCCTTTTTAATTGATTTCATTCGTTCTTTGACATTTGAATAGAATCAATTTATTCCATTCTCTGTGGATCGACCCCATTTATCACTGTGCGCAATTTGTATTTATTTGGTGTTTGAGAATTATTTTTGGTGGATTCGACACCCATCAACGACTCACTTAGAAAAATTGATGTGCTCGAATCTTTAAAGGAACGAGAGGAAGAAAAGCAGTTGACAACCGACATCATGTTTGAAGAAGCTATGACATCTCTAATCAAGAAAATAAATAAGAAAAAGAGATTAGGGCAAATGAGGAAGAGCCAAGAAGAGAACAACTCACCCTTTTATTAGGAAAACTACTAGATTCCATAGAAGATTAAGGGAGTTTTGTTATTCCCTGTTTTCTTAACAGTTCACTCAAAAAAGGGACATTACTAAGCCTAATTTCTTTTCATAATTTTAACAATATTGTCCTTATGATCATTTTACAAATTGTCTTCTGATCATTTTTCAATTTGCAGCTTACTTACTGGCTACAAAACTGATGTTGAACGAAAAGGGTGGAAGCAAGCCACTCATAATTGATCCCGACTGAGTTTCTAATGATACAAGGTCAAGCTAACGACCATAAATTAGCACGTTCACCCAAAGCAAAGGTTTTGTTTCTAACCCTTTTCTTTTAAATTTAGTCTTTATTTTTGTTTTATTTTATTTTATGTTATTTCTTTCCATGTGTGCTTGTTTCTCTCATTCTCACATTGGGATAATGTGTTGTTCAAGTGTGGGGAGGGTTGTGTTTGCTTTGGGTGTGGATTTTGCATATTGTTATGTTAGTGTGTTTAGGTTGCATATTGTGAATTATGTGAATGTATCGATGTCTTAGATAGAACGAAATTGATTTAATTTTGAACATAATCTATTAGGCTGTGAAGAGTCATTAGCTCGCGAAATTAGTGATATGGGTTCTTTGGCTAAAATATGCAAGATAATTAGGATTTAGTGTTAGTTTATCACCCTGTAAGTTGTCACATTCATTTATAATTTTAGGTCTTTTAGCTAAGTAGCTTTGTTAGTATTTTTTTATAAAAACGAGTAGCTAAAGCAACAAGGTAGGCATTAGTTAAAAAAAGGAGAATAATAAGTGTTTCCAAATTTAAATAATAATAATTCCACTGGCTTTCGGGTTATGAATAGAGCTTGTAGCCAGTTGAGAACATATTGTAGCCGAGTAACCGGATCGACACATATCGCAAATGTGTGCCTTCATGTCAAAAGGCTATAATGATGTTCTAATCAAGAAACTTATTAGAAACATGACTTAATCGAGTAACCAGATCGACATTAATCACCAGAAACTTATTAGAAACATGACTTAATTGAGTAACCAGATCGACATTAATCACCAATGTTTGCCTCATTGTAAAAAGACTAGGTTCATGTCCATAAAAAGTAAGAAAAAAGAATGTTTTCTAATAAAAACCTACTAAACTTATAAGTAGCATAACTTTTCATGAAAACCTACTTAGGATTAGTTACAAGGTTTGATTAACCAAATAATTATTAATTTGTGTGTACAACTCAAAGGGGTGAATAAACTTGACATTTAAGTTTTGATTGATATGTATATTTAGTCCAGAGTTCCTAGACACAGATTTTGCTTGTTAATAATTTGCAAAAACTTACATGATTGTGTTTATAGTTAAATTTATTTCGTGAAGTTGTAGCCATTGCCTCATTATTGCATTGTGTGCTTTGTGTTTTTGTGTTGTTTGTGGCGTTGTTTGCTTGAAGGCAAGCAAACATTTAAGTGTAGGGATGTTAATAAGTGTAATTGCATCATGTTTTAGGGCATAGTTTGATTTGTGTTTAGCCATTAATTCGATCATTTAGTATGTGTTTAGGTTAGAATTGTGTTTGTTTGTTAATTGTTTGTATTTTAAGGGTTTTATAGGTTGGTACAAACTTTTAAGGTAAAATATTATATTTTTGAGGTAACTTGAAGTGTTTGCTAGTATTTTAGGGTCAATATCGAAGAACAGAGGAGTTTTAGAAGACATTCGGGAGCAACAACGGTTTACAATCATGGTCTATCAGGCTACGATCATGACAGAAGGCTCAGATGTGAGCCACAATCATGGCCTTTCGTCGGCTAGATGCGCAATTGCTTAAGAACCTCACGTTTCGAGGGGCTTTTTGGACCTTTTGGAGCCCGAAAAGACCCTAGGGTTACCAAAAACATAAAAGTCTATTTACAGGACGTTAAGAAGAGCACAAAGGAGCTTTTTGCATCAGGAATACTTGAAACCCTGAAGAGAGAATACCAAGAGAGAGAGAGAGAGGAAGAAGAAGGAAGAGGAAGAAGAAGCTAACTCGACATGTTTCATGAATCAGGAGGTTTCTAGACGTCGTTGCCTTCTGTCATCTATTTTAAGTCATTATTTCCTTTTTGTTTTGATTTTATTTATGTATAGAATTGAGATGGATAGTATGATGATAGGATTTGGAATATTGATGATGTTCTAAACTCTCCTATAGGATAGTATTTTGATTTAATGATAATTTAATTAATTGTGTTTATTAGATGAATGTCGTGATTTGATTGCGTTCTTGCATAATTCAATAATAAATTGAGAGGGTGAACTGAATGAAAAATGATTAAATAGAAATAATGAGAGTTAGGTGACTTAATAGAAACTGTGACAAATCATATTAGTAATTGTGAAGAGAGAGATCTCGTGCGATGTTCTGGTAGTTTATCAGTGTGCTTCAGATCTAATTAGGGTTTTGGATAATTTGTGAATTTAGAGATTGCAAGTTCTATAATCTGATTAGGATTTAATGGTCATAACTCGAGTGAGAGTAATCAACCCTAGGATAGTCTAGAACTGACACTCCATTGACATATAACCAGTTAGGTTAGTATTAATGATAAGTAAAATCCCCCTTTTCATAAATTGATAAATTCATTGGGTTGATTTCTATCGTGATTGTATATTGCTTCGTTGTTAATACTTTTATGTTTAATTTCTAATTTGATTGGTTGAACTTAATTCTTACAATTAATTCCTATTGCACCTTTTATTTTCAGTTTTATAGTTTTTCTGGCTTAGATTTTAGGATTAGATTACTCTCCTTCCTCGTGGGATCGACACCATTAATACTACGCTACGAACCATGCACTTACGGAATATTAAGGGTGTATAAGATTAAAACTTACCCCGACCAAGTTTTGGGAAGACAAAGCAGACTCGACGTGCTTCCCAGATCATGAGGTTTCGCGATGTCACTGCCTTCCATCGCTTATTCTAAGTCATTATTTAATTTTCGTTTCGATTTCATTTATGTATAGAATTGAGATGGATAATATGATGATAGGATTTGCAATATTAATGATGTTCTAAACTCTCCTTCGGGATTTATTTTGAATTAATGATAATTTATTTGATTATGTTTATTCGATGAATGTCGCGATTTGAATATGTTCTTGCATATTTCAGTCATAAACTAAGAGGCGAACATAATGAAAAATGATTAAATCGGATTAATGAGAGTTAGCCGACTTAATAGAAACCTTGACAAATCATATTGATAATTATGCAGAGAGAGATCCTATGTAATGTTCCGATAGTTTATTAGAGTGCTTCAGATCTACTTTGGGTTTTGGATAATTTGTGAATTGAGAGATTGCAAGTTATATAATCTGATTAGGGTTCAACGGTTATAACTCAAGAGAGAGTAATCAACCATAGGATAGTCTAGAATCGACACTCCATTGACACATAATCGGCTAGATTAGCATTAATGATAAGTAAAATCCCCCTTTTCATAAATTGGTAAATTCATTAGGTTAATTTATACGTGATTGTATATTGCTAAGTTGTTAATACTTTTGTGTTTAATTTCTGATTTGATTGGTTAAACTCAACTCTCGCAATTAATTTCTTTTGCATATTTTATTTTCAGTTTTACAGTTTTTCTGGCTTAGATTTTAGGATTAGATTACTCTCCTTCCTCGTGGGATCGACACCATTAATACTACGCTATGAACCGTGATCTTGTAGAATATTAAGGGTTTATAATATTAAAACTTAATCAAGTTTTGGGAAGACAAAGCAGATTCGACGTGCTTCCCAGATTCGAAGGTTTCTCGACATCACTGCCTTCCGTCGTCTATTCTAAGTCATTATTTCCTTTTCGTTTTGATTTTAGTTATGTATAGAATTGAGATGGATAGTATGATGACAAGATTTGCAATATTGATGATATTCTAAACTCTCCTTCGAGATTTTATTTTGATTAATGATAAGTTAGTTGATTGTGTTTATTTGAAGAATGTCGTGATTTGGTTGCGTTCTTGCATAATTCGGTCATAAACTAAGAGGGCAAACTTAATGAAAAATGATTAAATCATATTAATGAGAATTAGGCGACTTAATAGAAACCGTGACAAATCATATTGGTAATCGTGTTGAAAGAGATTCCGTGTGATATTCCAATATTTTTATTAGAGTGTTTAAGATCTAATTAGGGTTTTGGATAATTTTTGAATTGAGAAACTGCAAATTCCATAATCTGGTTAGGGTTTATAATTTAGGCTTTAATGGTTATAACTTGAGAGAGAGTAATCAGCCCTAGGATAGTCTAGAACCGACACTTCATTAACACATAATCGGCTAGGTTAACATTAATGATAAGTAAAATCTCCTTTCTCATAAATTGGTAGATTACCTAGGTTAATTTCTATTGTGATTGCATTTTACTCACTTGTTAATATTTTTGTGTTTAATTTCTGATTTGATTGGTTAAACTCAATTCTCGTAATTAATTTTTATTGCATCTTTTATTTTTAGTTGCATAGTTTTTCTAGCCTTATATTTTAGGATTAGATTACGCTCCTTCCTCGTGGGATCGACACCTTTAATACGACACTACAAACTGTGTGCTTACAAAATATTAAGGGTTTATAAGAAGAAAACTTACCCCAATCAAGTTTTTGGTGTCGTTGCTAGGGAGGTGTAGAATTAGTTTAATTCTTGTAGTCTAAGATGTTTCACTATCTTTTATGATTGTGGTACCTAATCACAAGAAGGAAAAAAAAGGTGTATGAAGTTTGGGCAAAAATTCAAAAACAAATTGATTTGGACATCATAAGGCAGCGATAAAGAATCCAGAAAAATAGATATCAATAAGAGATAAAAAGAACGATAATGGAGGATATATATTATAGGGAGCAAAGGACTCTTGCGGATTTCAATGAGCCCCAATTTAGTTTGGGAAATCATCATCCTTATATGAACCCGTACACTTTACGGTGGTAGAAGCCCAAATTTCTATTAGTATAACAATGTAAGTACTCGCATGGGACATCAAGGCCTATTAGGATTTCAGCAAGATAAGTCCAATTTATGGGATTCCAAATTGGATAAAATAATGGATAAACTAACAGAAAAGGAAGAGACCCAGAAGAGACTAGAAGAGCAATTTGATTAAGTAACAGAAAATCATGCCTCTTTTATTCACAACCTGGAGATTCAAGTGACACAGCTTTCTAATGAATTTTGTAAGAGAAGTGTGAAAGACTCTCTGAGCAACATGGAATTATATCAACGAGAGCAATACGAGGCTCTCATGCTTAGAAATGGGGAAGAGCAAGAAAAACTAGTGGGAAATCAAGCTGAACCCTATCTTGTAGAAGACCAAGGGATGAAGAAAAGGATAGAGAAAAGAATGACAATTCTCCCTATTATTTCCTAGATCTTAATTTACCATGCTTGAACATGAAAAAAAAAACTTCGGTAGATTTCCATAAGGAAAACCTCATCATTCGGATTAGTGATGACCAAGTGACATTTATCATGAATGATATACTAAAGAATCTAGAGGAGGGCGACTCATTTAGAAAAATTAATGTGCTTGAATATTTGAATGAACGAGAGGACGAAGAATACTTGACAACGGACATCAAGTTTGAAGAAGCTATGGAAGTCTCTGTACACATACATGGAGATGTATGAGAAATATGTATATTATTAGAATCTAAATTAGTTAATTCACAGTTGAATAATCAAGTTGGTCGCCTGGTTATGGTTTAAACTGTAGTGTTGCGATTTATCTCCATATAAGTAAAGGAATTTACTTCAAGGAAATGATGAATTTCATATCATGATAGTAGTTGATTATCGATAATGGAACTATTAAATGAATCTGGAATCACGTATATTTTTAAAGATTAAAGTAAGCCGTTTCTTTAATCTTAAAACATACATTTTAGCATTCTTTTATTGCGAATCACAATCTTGATGAGTGGTGAATTCATATGTATTTCATTATAATTATTGATATGATCAAAGTAGATTTTTACAGAGTATCAATCTAGTGTCTGCATGCTGCAATTATTAATTGAAACATATATCAGGGAATTTTCACTCAAATAAAGAGTTTATAGTGATATCATCACTTCTAGATATTTTACAGAGATTAGTGATTAAACTGGAACCAGTAGCTTGATGGACTAGCTACCTATCAAGTCTTAACATGAAGATGAGATCTTGTGTGTTAATCACCATATAGAGTAAAGTGGGAGATCTAGAAGGAAAAATCAAATAAGGGCAATTTTATTTACTTCAACTTTTATAATTTTTGTGAATTTTTAATTTTTGTTTTTAAAATAATAATAAATATTTTTATTACTAATAATAATTATAAATTAAATAAATATTTTTAATATTTTATATAATATTTATTAGTAAAGTATTAATAAAAATATTTTATTTTTTAAAATAAGTAATTTAAAAATTATTATTCATAAAATAATATTTATTTTATAAAATTTTAATTATTAAAAAATTTATTTGAAATTTATATATTTTAAAAAAATATTTCAAATTTAATTATATTTATTAATAATCATTAAATTAATTTTATAAATGAAATTAAAATTGTGATTATTATTTATTATTATGATTTTTGGAGATAGGGTTAAAAATATACAGTACAACTGTACAATATGACAATGGACTATTTTGTAATTTTTAAAAAATTCAGAGACTATTTCATAAATTTAAAAAATTACCTGAACCAATATCCGGTATTAACCGGTACCGATACAGTATCGTACCAGAACCCAATCTAATACCAAATCCAATACGATATTCGTAACTTTACCTTTTATACTTACCCTTCGATAGTTTTCTTAGGATGATGGCTTTGCTTTTAACCTTCCTACAGATTCTTCGGTCATTTTGAACTTGGTAACAGTTTTTTTTAGAATCCTTTTATACTTTTTTATATTTAATTTCATTATTTACTTAAAAAAAGATTATATATATATATTTGTGCGTGTGTGAAATAGAAAATAAACATGTGCGGTAAAGGCCAGGCATATAGATAATTATATTGGTACTGATTTTGTTTAGTAACATGTAGAAGCAATAAAAACGAAAGTAGCTCAGATGTTCAGGAACTGTTTGATACGGTTGACTTCCCTCATGATTACAAATATGATATTAATCTCCATTCACTTGGAAAATGGGCAGCCATGAGTTGCAGTTGCAGTTTCACAAGTGTTGATTGGGATTTCGTATGGAGAGACAGATGGTCCTCCCAGTAGGCCTCCCATTAACTCTGAAGGATCGAAATAAAGCTCAACGTCCTCTGCCCTCAGCGATTCGTCCACCTGCCAAGTCAGCACTTTGATGATCATTTCATGACATACAGGAAACGCACAAAGAGTAATAATCTTCTATGGTTCATTTTGGTTGGCTTTGATTTTGATGTTTATCCATTATCTTATGGTGGAGTAGGTGGAGTTTGCAATTGAAAGCCAAATAGCTAAAAACACTATTTTATATTTTATCTATATAATAGAACATCTGTACTTAAATAAGAAAGGGCTGAAAAAATGTATAAATCATTCTTACCTTAAGCACTCCTAATCCGTAGAACTCAACTTTTTGTCCGGTAGGAGCGTGGCCTTTGAAAGGACCTTCAAAGTAACCCCAATGCCTGAACTTGAAAGAAATAACAGGAGGTCCTGAGTACACACTAAGCAATTCCCATGCAAAACCACGAGGAAGTGCAGTTGTGAAGGCTTCATGTGATGACTCAAAGCTTTCTTCATGTGCTTGATAGTACTGAAACTCTTCCGGTAAATTATTCTCTAACAAAGCATTGTAAGTCCCTATCTTCAATAACTCTTCTGCTGAAATCCCCTTCCTTCCTAATTAAAACATAAATTTTCTTCTGCTGAAATTTATGAAACAGAATAAGATGCTGAAATTTATGAAACAGAATAAGATACAATAAAATTGAACAGAAACAGAATAAGATGCTGAAATTTATGAAACAGAATAAGATACAATAAAATTGAACAGAGGATCTAGACTCAGAGAAAACACAGAAGTTTAAGCTGATTCAAATCTTGTTAGTTATGTAAAGAGTTAAAAGTAAAATTAAAGACAAAAATAAAGAAGAAAGGGAGACGTTACATGCTTTGACTCTAAGGAACATCTGTTGATACAACCATTTTTCCTATGGATGTATTCGTTCTAGTACTTACACAAACTTTGAAGAAAAGCAAATATAATTATGTATACCATTTACAACGAGCTTGAATTTCTCAGGGTTTATGGTTTTGATGTCTTGTAAACGAGTCTTATGCGAGACCTCCATTTCCCATGATTTGATAGCATTTTGAACTGTTTCTTCTAGTGATCCTTTTGGCCATTCCTGGTTATTTGTTAGGCATATGAGTTGAAGACAAAGCAGAATATGAGGGGATCAGAAAATGAAGAAGTAGGGAGGACCTTTGTTCGGCCTTCTTCAAAGAGATGGTTGACAACATCGTAACTGGGAGGGCCACCATGTCTCCACTCAGTGGTCTGAGCTTCATCATACAAGAAAGACCTGTACTTATCTCCTGTTATGGCGGTATTAGTTGAACCTTCTGCTTTGTTAGCCATGCCTGTATAGCTCGAATATGGATGAAATGATAACAATAAAGAGTCTCTGTTATAGATGATATATATGGCACAACTTGCAAGGAAAAGGTAAAATATTTGGTGAGATAGAAAGGGAGACTTGGCCCTCATCTTTAATTATCAATTAATATATGGCACAACTTGCATGGAAAAGGCAAAATATTTGGTGAGATAGAAAGGGAGACTTGACCCTCGTCTTCAATTATCAATGCCAGGGAACCAGTTTGACCGCTGAATATGTACTTGCAGAAAAAACCGGCATTATTGAATTGAGTACAGATCTTTAGTCTAGTTTATAGTGTCTTATTGCGTCTAATGAATCTCAGCCATTCATTTATGCGGATCCTGCATGGGCTCTACATAAATAAACGTGAGATTCACATAAATAAATGGCTGAAGTTCACTGGACACAATAAGACACCATAAAACTGGACAGAAAATCTTTTTCCTATTAAAGTAGTAACAAGTCATTGTCATTAACAGGCCCAGTAATACTCTCAATACTCTCTGTGCCTAAGATGCGTAAATATGCATACAAACTGCTTGTTTTACAAGAGTATCATGATTTGATCGGCATCCATTTTCACCTCAAACTAATATCGACACATTTCAGATTACTCTGCAACAAAGAAGACAATTGGTTACGAAAAAAAAAACTGCAGCCAATTGTTTGTCACATATAGTTTTTTGTGATGTTTTAGTTTTGTAGCATAAAGAATCATCATTTCCCCGTAACTAAATATTACAAGTGACGTTTCTAAAACTCATTGCTAATACTACGACAATTTTTTATAGCTAAAGCATTAAAAAAACATAGGTAAATAGTTTTATTTACATGTTTTCTCTTCATAGATACAATTTTCATAACGCAGCGAAATGTTAATTGTTGCATTTTTAATCATGAAACAACATGTTACTTGTTACATTTTTAATCCATGATATTGAAAAATATATTTTTGTATATAATGCATCAATATATTTTTATTCTAAATTATTTGATTATTATTATAAAATTAAATGGTATAGAAATATTATTAGTTCAAAATGTTGAACATTGTATATATAAAATAAAATTATCTAAATATCATTAAATTGAACCAAAAAAAGACTTTTGATATGAAGTATGAACAAAGCTTCACATGGGTATTACTACTTTTGGCCTTTTCCTAAACAATTTGTATACTTCATTATGTTCAATGTTAAGCAAGCTTCATATTACATTTTCCATATTGCAACCACCTTCATAATGAAGAGTCAATTTTACAAGTCTAATGTTGTATAATGTTTTGAACTTCATTTCTTGAGCTATAAAAAATTGTAGTAGACTCAAACTTTCCCTTGCTTCTCTAGGTTAATGTAATACAAAATTCCTGTGTACTTCCAAAATTATGAACTTGTAAAAATTTTCATACTGCGAGCGAACTTCTTATTTCTTCTCCACAAATTTAAGAGGAGATCTTAGTACGTTGACACGAAAAGATGTATACGCGTGATAGGTTTAATGGTTTGGTGTTGCATCACTGACACTTGAAATAATTGCAATAGATGAGAGCATTTTACTACCAAAAGTATATGTGGAATATGTATGGTGGTGTTATGAATTAGATTTTTTAATACATTTCCAAAGGAATGTAAGATAAAGATGCACCAAAATCACATGATGGAAGCAGAAATGCAAGGATTGTTTTATCACCTTATCAAAATCAAACTCGATCATATCTGATGGATGAAATTGGGATGGAAAGATGGGTGATATTGCCTCCCCTAATTACTGGAAATGTAAGGAAATTATTAATATTAGACAGTGAAATATCCTTCAGAATTTGTGATGGAGATGCACTCTACCTAACTACTTATTCTGTTATAAAGATACCGTGTTCACTTTGTAAATTAGTAAGATGTTATACACCATTTTTGTAAATGATTTGAGCATGAATTCTAAAATCATGATCTTGACAAAAGAGGAGTCTTACTGTTAGACCCCTAAGTCTAAGATAGTGGAATCGTTCAGGCATTGGCAAGCCTTGCCCAATTTTTGACACGTGAAACAACGAAACAAGGCAAAGACTTGTGAGAAGGAAAGGAGAAAAAGGGGCAATGTCAAACATTGACATGCATTGGTGTACATTGGTTGAAATTTTCGACAAGATGCAAGATTTAATTATGAGACCAAAAGAAGGCTTAAGGTGGACATTGAGTGGAAGGATAGCTGGATCACATATATGACGGGAATATGCAAGATTTCTATGGTGACCTAGCAAGTAGATCAAGCATAGTGCGAGTTTTGGGAGAGTTTCAAACCTTATATGAGCTGACATGGCTAAGGCTGGGTTCTTGAAGGACTAAGGACTTAATGTGTGCTCAAATGGATGGACCATGGCTAATGGAGTTAGCATGGGAAAGCATTAGACAGACTAGTGTGCTATTAGCTTAGATGAATCATCATCAACGGATAGAGATGAGGAGATCTTGGATGATGTGGTGGATAAGATCACAGTGGATGAACATCATCTCTAAGAAATAAAGATCATATGGAAGGATCATCTGAAGATAGAGGAGATCTTCGTGGATATGGATAGATCATTCCTAGATAGATGTAATTTTTTATCTTGTTATTGTGATGTAGATTAATCTTATTCGATGGAGTCCTAATTGGATGAGGATGTCATTCTATTGGTTAGTGTCATGTAATCCGATGAGGATAAGATAGGTTAAGATTGTGATCTTAGCTAGTAGAGTTCTTTTAGGATTCTAACTTAATAATCTAGAGATACCTATAAATAGCTCATTTGAGCCTTGCTCTTCTTAGAGAGAGACACTCAGAGAAGCGAGTGTGGGAGACATTTGGAAATGTGAGAGAGCATTCCTTTGTATATTTTGAGGGAAGTAATAAAGGTTGGCATTTGTCGTATCTCTTTCTGGTGTGCTTTTGGTGCCATGAATATTTAGTTCTTTCATGGTTTTCTTACAAGGGTGTGAGAGTGAAACATTACGAGGGATGTGAGGCGTTTGAGAATAAGTAGGTTGGTCGATGATCATGAGACAAGGATGAATCTCACTTTAATAGAGTTAAGTGAGATTGTCATGCAAAGGGGTTAGCACATCTTAAGAGACAAGTTCGTGCTTAAAGGAAAACCTTTGTAACAACTCATATTAAAGCCTAATTTCAAAATGGTGGGAGGTAGCAATTTAATAGAACGTGTCAATTGAGTGGAGTCACTCATTGGCTGATTCCTCAAGGGGAGGAGGATGTCACTTTTTACAACACTCGATTCGAGATGTTGGAGGTGCGAATCCAATAGTTGCAGCATCAAATAGTAGAGTTGATGAAGGCAAAGGAGGATTTTATATTCAAGATCATGATCCTAAGGCGTGTCGTTGCAAGATAGGACATTGGACGAGCGAAAAGCACTTTGGTGAAGGTATAGGAGACACAAGTTTTTTACGGTAAGCAGAGTACCAAGGAGCTCAAAATTTTCTAGTGGGATATAGAGCAATACTTTGTAGCAATAAAGCTGGCTGACTCGGAGAAGGCGTTGATCACGACTATGTTTTTGGTGTAAGATGCAAAGTAATGGTCGAGAACAAGAACCTCTAACGACATCAGTTTAGGTAGGCCTCCCATTGACACTTAGGAGAAGATGAAAAAGGAGCTAACAAATCAATTCCTCCCCAACAACACTTCATAGCTCGCGAGGGAAACTTTAAGAGGTAGAAGCAAGATGACTCGGTGCAAGACTATGTGAGGAAATTCACATCTTTAATCTTGGACGTGTAGAACATGTCGGAGGAGCACAAGTTGTTCAACTTCATAAGCGGCTTGCAAGGTGATTAAAACCTTTGTTCGTACCCTTAGATGTCAAATAAAAAATAATCCAAAGATTGCAATATAGGGTGCAACCTCGGGTCATTTCACTTGATCGGAACCTAAAATTAATGGACGTAAGTTAACTTATGTGTCACAAAATGCAAGCTAATTGGGTAAAAAGGGGGTTTTGATCTTATAAAAACATTAACTGCACTAAATTGAATTGAAATATGTATTTTTGGATTTTTGGGAATAGAAAACGAAAAGATTAAACAAATGATCAAAGAGAGATATAATCCTCTTGAAAATGAGCTTTGACTATCTTAGTTCGAAATTGATTTTGATGGGAGTGGAAATCACTAAGTTTCAAATTGGTAAACCTTAAAGAACTTTTTAAGTCCAAGATCTTAATCAATGGGACTCCATTTCTTAAAACCCTGTTAAATGCTCTTAGTGTGTGTAGTGGATAAGTCCATGCAACAAGTCAATTGAAATCTAGAATCAACTTAACATCAAACACATCTATGCAAGATAAAAGAGAATCAACAAGAGTGTAAATAGACATATATAAGACTTCATATATTTAAGCTCAAAGTTCTACATAAACCAATACAAACCACACAATGAATATTCAACCTTTGATTAAACCATAATCAAGTATGTTCAACTACAAATTACAAATCCTAAACCTAAGAATTCATAAATCATAGCTAAACCATGGATTAAGCTACTCCCCTTTTAAGCTCATTGAACTCTAGCCATTGCTACATCTTTAAAAGGAAAGAAACACCTAGCCACGTATAGCTCTTGGAAGCTTCACAACTGAGAACGAATTAGAGGCACCTATGGTAAAGGTTGACAGTGAAAAATGGAACAAAAATGAGAGGGATATGAGAGAACGCGATAGTGGAATCGTGGTTGGCAAGATGATGGAATGATGATGATATATATGTCGGCTCTCCCTTGTGCTTTTGTAACTTATCCCAAAATAGGTTTTTTTTTAAAAATGGGTTACCTGATCGGGTTTACATAGTAAGTTAAAATTTTGAAAATGGTTCGGGTCTGGTGCTGATTCGAATGTTTCACCGCGGCGAAAGGATGAGTTCGCCACGGCGAACTTTTCCCGAAAGATTTTGCCGGAGTTTTTGTGACTTCGCCGCGGCGAACTTTTCCTGAAAGGTTTCTTCAATAATTTTCTGGTCTCGCCGTGGCGAAACATTATCCTCGCCATGGCGAACTTTGCCTATTGCCTTGTTGACTTGTGTTCTTGAATATCTTGGTTTTCACTCTTGGCTCTACTTCTTGAATGTTCCTGCAATAAAAAATAATATTTTGCAGTATCAATTGTTCTAAAAATCAATTGAGTGCAATTACTAATTATTGGTAACAATTTTACCTTCAAACTACATTAATTCAAAAACAAGCACTTATGAGCTAAATTCAGCACAATATCTGATAATAAGAGCCAAAAAGTATAACAAAAAATCATGAAATTGTCACCAAATAATATAGAAAACTTGGGTTCAATCAAATTCTCCCACACTTAGACCTTTGTACTCCTGGACAAAGCTTATAAAAGTCAAAAAGACACAAGTACAAAAAAAATACCGACCATGCTTAAAAATGAGAGCAGTAAATCAGTTAAATCACTTTCTTAGAAAACAACCAAAGCAGACTAAAAGAGCGCTAAGAAAATAAACACTATAAGTATTTACTGCAAGAGATCGAGCAAAAGAGATTTCTCTTAAGGGAATGTGTTTAACTCTCAACTCACTTGTCTTGTGATAATTTCACTCTAAAATCTGCTTAGTCCATTCTCTACCATAAGCTTGTTATAATTCTACCTGTCCACCACAAGAACTATAATTTCAAAACTCAAGAGGACTTTTAGGGTTGTAATGTACGGAAGGCTAAATGAAATGAATAGAATAAAAGAAAAAGATGAGTAACATGCATCACAATTATTTTCCACGTGAAACAAAAATCAACGATGCAAAAGAAAATGTTTTTTTTCACAACTTTCTTTTCTTCTTTGGTTTTTCTTAATAACTTTTCTCTTTTGAGAAAGCTTTCTGAACTTTTTAGTTATTTCCTTTTTGAGAAAACCCCCCTTTTTGTTTTTGTTTTTTTAATGATTTATAGCTAGAGATCAAATATTTACATCACTTATGGAAATATGAATGCACTCAAAAAGATGGCTCAAAGGGCTAGCAATGGTTAAGTGTTTCGGTTTTTGTTTGGGTAGGAAGGGTTTTGAAAAGAATGCCTCTATCATATTAACAAAATTTTAGTTCATCAAGCTTTGCTCAAGCATTAAAACAAGTTTTAGAGAGATATGAAATTAAGCAGATACACGCACAAATGAAAGAATTCAGGCCCAAATATCGTTCCAACAAGGTTACTATCTCAATTAAGCAATCTTAAGGTTTAAAAATGCATAGTGAAAACATGGAAAATGAAATTAGCCAAAATCAACCATCATTTAAAAAACATGGATGGTTTTCTAAAAATATATCAAAACTTTGAAATTTACAAAACTTCAACATAGGAGTATTAAAAATCTAATTTGGAAGAATTGTTGAACTGAGGAAATAAAAAAATTTGCTTGGCCGAGAAGAGATGAGGGGGCTTCTCCACGGCGAAGTATGTGAATGGCGGGCTTCGTCTCGGCGAAAACAAAATTGGCCGTGACGAACTACGCCCAAAAAGAGCTTCACCATAGCGAACTCAGTGATGGTCGCGATGAAAAGGGGCAGAGATGTGAAAAAATGCCATGCAATTTCAGGTTCATCTCAAAATAAACCAAGTTAACAACTTTAAGCACACAGATGACCTATTGGAAAATACTTAAATGGCCAAAATTGATGCATAAAAAGAAATGCCACAATGGAATTGCCTCCCCCACACTTAAACTCCATATTGTCCTTAATTAGGAAACAATCGAAACACAATTGTGTAGTGAAAAGGAACAATAGAGCTATTGAATGATAACCCACAGGGGAAAGCACAATGAGAATCAAATATACACAGCTGGCCATTAATCATGTGAATAACAACAAGGTAACTGAGTATCCAGCATACTGAAAACTAAATATATAACTACTCTAAGACTAAAACAGTAAAAGACTCAAACTAATCCGTAGGATGATCAGCCCCGGACCCAGACGGTCCGGCTCTAGATGTGCTAGTGCCGCTCATCGAGTCATCCTCATCAAAGGGCAACTGGAAATGAAAATGCTCAGCGATCAATGCATCCATGCACCAGCGATAACGCCTATCTCTATCATACATAACCTCTCTCTCCTTCTGTCGTTCTATCTCCTAGGAGAGTGTGACGCGGAGGTAAGAGAGATCCGCATAAATTCTTTCAATCTTGCCAACGAGGGTTTGTAAAGTAACAGGCTCAGGAATGTCCTGAGCGGGATGGCCGTGCTCAACTGTTGAATCAGCTGCTAGGGTTGCATCAATATCATGAACAGGTTGGGGGTGGGGAGGGAGTGGTGTGCGAATGGTAGGGCTTATGGCTGCGCATTGTTACGCTAGTCAAAATAAAATAACTAGACTACTACTATAGCAGTGGCAAGTCTAGGTCGATCCCATAGAGAGTATGTGTAAAGTTTATGGAATGAAATTAACCGGTGTTTCAGAAAAAGGGGGGTTTTGGATTTTGAAAGAAAAAAATAAAATAAAACTAACTAATAAAAACAAATTAAAGAAAACATGCAAAAAAATGATAAAAGTGGGGAATTTTGTAAGGACCCGGTTCTTTGGTTCAATTTCGGCCTACACCCTAATTAAGAATATTCCCTTAATTTGTTATTCTTTAACCTCTCCTAGTAATTATTAAACTTGGGTTAATAATTAACCCGAGTTTTCCCTTAAGTTTTGTTTAATCAAGATATAATCGTTAATTAAACCTAACCACCGAACAACGTAGGATATGATCTCTAGATTTAATTAGGCAGTAGCATTACGAATTAGAAAAACTGATTAATCAAGGCAACAACCACATGCGATGCGTCATTTAACCTAGGTCATGTTATCCCTAATGATTACGAATCATTAGTCGCTACACATGAATCTCAACATAACAATTACGGATTATATCGAAATTCTAGCAATGGATTTGCAATTAACGATTTAATGAACGCATTAAAATCATCAACTCACAATACCCAATGAGTTCATACACAAATAACCGAATAATAACAAGATTTTGATTATCCATACACCAAACCCAAATCAATTAAAATAGGATAATACAATCAATTCCTAATGAGAGAAAGAAACAAAAAAATAATAAAAAATACTTAACCCGGGTCGTCGTTGTCAATGTCACCTCCGAATCGGTGTCAGGACGTCTAACTCTTCATGGGTCTTTTCCGAAACATTGCTTCAGCCCCATTTTAATCCCTAGCTAAAACTCTCTTCTCAATAAGGGTCTTTTCTCTCTTCTTTTCTAATTTTTCTTCTTTAATCTTATGTCATAACATTGAGGATAATGTTGGTCTAGGTGTGAGGGAATTAAGGATATGGAGTACATGTGTGTCACTATGTGATCTTGCCTTTCTTCAATTCTATTTTATGTTTTTACATGCTTGTGTTTTGTGTTAAGCCATGAAGCTTTGTCATATTAGTTTGGATGAGATTGAGTGTGTACATTAAATTAAACTTGGCTATAAGAGTCTAAGGTGAACCATGCTGATTAATTGCAATAACCAGTCGTGTACACTTAGTCAAAGTTTGATATTTGAGTGATTAGGTAATATATGGAATTAAGGTGAATTCTTGAATTTAAGCATGTGAGCGGATTTGAGCCTTAATGACATCATCTTTATGTCATTTTATTTCTTTGTATTGTGTGATGCTCTTATAATCAGGCTTGCCTTCGGAACGTGCACTGAACTAGATTAAATTTGTTTGACTACATAGTTTATGGAAATGATTAAGGCCTTCTTTGTTTTTAAACCCTTTAGCTTAAATGACCTACCGAGTTATCTTCCCCTTGCAAACCCTTTTGAGCCTTTAACCCTGCTTGTTTTTGAATTAATCACCTTCCATTGAAGCCCAAAAATCCCATTAGCCTTACCCTATCACAAGTTGAAAGAAGTACTAAGTAAGAATTTGATTTTGGGACTTTTGTTCTGTATTGTATTCTGAGATATTTTTATAGGTACTTCCACTCATGTGTTTTTTAAATTATGCTTCTATTATTTTCTTTTGTTTTTATTGTATTCCCTTCTTTTTATCGTTATTCAAGTAAAAAAAGAAAGAAAAAGAAAAAGAAAAATATAAAAATAAAGCATAGTAGCATTAGTTGGTAATGAGTAGTTATAGTCTATTGTATTCATGTGTTTATCTCAGAATTTGAATTTGAGTGTCCCTTTTACTTCGTACTTTGTGAATGCTTGTGATTAACCTTTTGTCATTCTTTCCTTACCTTTGAACCCAGCACCATTATAACCCCTAATAAAGTCCTTCTGATCTATGAGCTCATGTAATTCGAATCAATGATAACTGGTGAATTTAAAAGCCTATGGTAGTGTAATTTGTTAGAGGGAGATTGGAGAGAAAAAACTTTAACTTTAAACACTTGAGTGTAAAGAGAGAAATCTGTGAGAAGAATTCACCTTGGTTTCATACTTGCCTTTGAACAAAGATGTCTTAAATTGACTTTGTTTATTTTTATCGATGAAAAGTGATTGTGATGTATGTTGCAACCTAAGTCTTGCTGGCCTAAGTTTAGTGGATCGTATGCACTTAATCTTATGAAGGACGAATTGATAGAGTGTAGTGGTTTGGTATATTTGCTCGAGGATGAGCAAAGGTCTGGTGTGAGAGAATTTGTTAAGTTGTCATTTTTGTGCTAATTTTGTATATAAATCTCTTTAATGTGTTGAAATTATTATTCAAAATTAATATACTTGTTTCTTAATTGTTCTAAGATGATTTTCAACACATAAAAGATGAAATTGGATCAAAAAGATGCAAGGAAAGTAAAGAAAATTCGAATTCCTAGCTAGCAGGAAAATAATTGACTAAGCATGGGCATGTGCAAGGAAAAAGAATATCTGCAGAATTTGTTTTGAATTCAGATTCGATCCACTTAAGATCTTCATGATCTTGAGAATCAAATTGTTGCCTTACTGATGGGGATTTGCAGCCTGAATATAAGGGAGGATATCTGCTGAAGATAACGAAAGGAGTGAAGAGAGAGGACATTGAAAAGCAAAAAAGAAGACATTTTACCATTGACGAGGTGAATATTAGGAATTTACATTTTCTGCATATTTTTCTGGTTTTAGAGTATTTTTCATATTTTTATGGAAAAAGACTAGGAATGGAGATTTTCTATTTGGCTATTCTTTTGGTGGTTTTTACTTTCGTTATGAGTAGTTAAATCTTTCTTCTTGTTTGAAGGAAATCGCGTTGTCATCTAGCTAGTATGTGTGAGATTTCTAAATAAAGTTTATTTAATTGATGAATATTGGGTGTCTTCGGAATTGCTTTTAATGATTGAATTGATTAATTTCTATGGTGCGCAACTAAGAATTGATTTGTTTAATTTATAGCCAGATTAGTAGAATTTGACGTTTAGTTTTGCTAATCCAAAGTGGCAGCTAGGATTACCATCTTTACGTTAGAGTTTGAAAATTCTAAGAAGATGCTTAACTTGATTAAATGCATGTCGTACGTGTGTTGTCTTGTTCATTGGTTTCTTAGTTCTTAAAGCTATTAAACAATTAAAATTAAGATCGTATCTAGATTGTTGAATAATAAGAATGTTTAGAATGTATGTTTCTATCTATTTATTCATAAGAGAAAATATCAGTCAATGAATGTTTGTTAATGGGTTGAATTTTATATCAATGATCCATATTAGTGTGATAATGTCGGTGACCCGAAACTAAGGTTTGTTTACTGAATTTCCAGATTTGATTCTTTTTTTTTTAATTTTCGATTTCTTTCATTTTTAATTTCTTAAATTAACGTGAATTAAAACCTCACCTCCCAACTTGTTTTAGTTTTGAACTCGTATAATCTTTCCCGTAAAAATTTCTTGTGGAAACAATCTCAACTCTTCACTAACTACATTTTTCATTGCTAGAGTTGGTATTAATAAGGTTGGCTTCCCTCATTATTACATATATAATATTAATCTCCATTCAATTGGAAAATGGGCCACCATGAATTGCAGTTGCAGATGCAGTTTTGCAAGTGTTGATTTGGATTTCGTACGGAGAGACAGATGGTCCTCTCAGTAGGCCTCCCAATAACTCTGAAGGATCGAAGTAAACCTCAACGTCCTCTGCCCTCAACGATTCGTCCACCTGCCAAGTCCGCACTTTGATGATCACTTCATGACATATAGGAGACGCCCAAAGAGTAATAATCTTTTATGGTTGATTTTGGTTGGCTTTGATTTTGATGTTTACCCGTTATCTTATGGTGGAGTCTGTGGGGTTTGAAAAAAAAAAGCCAAATAGCTGACAACATGGCCCGCGCTTATTAAAGTACAATATCAACCACGAGGGGTGACGTGGTGGTAGCTCGCCTCTGCCCCTTTACTATAAGGTAGGGAGTTCGACTCCCCCCATGGGAATGGAAAGTTCTTCGTGGCCAGCCATTTACTACTTAGTGCGAGCTCCCGTGATAAATCCGGATTAGTCGAACACCCACGTGGTGTCGAAAACCAAATGGTTTACACACAAAAAAAGAGAGTACAATATCTGCCTTTGATTGAATGAAGAAGTCTCTAAATATCGATAGACATTGTGCACAGAAACTGAAATCAATTAAGAAGATTCATACGGTGGTTAAAGTCAAAGATAGCCTGAGGGATTCAATCAGGATGATGATGCCGAAAGGCTGAAACAAAGACATAGATGTGATAAGCTTTTACGGAAGCTCTATGTCAATTCGTATACATCTCTTTCATGACGCAAGGAGAACTTGCCATTTAATTACTTTGTGGCATGAAGACAAAAAGATAAGTAAAGAGTAAACATCAACAAAGTGACAGGATTATATAAAATTTATTATTTATTAGAGGTATTAATTAATCGACAAATTATTGATTATTAATTTGTAGAATTTGTTAACAATTTCATAAATAATATTTAATCAATTAAAAATTAATTTTATTTTATCTATTTAATAGAACTTAATTTCTTTAATTCAATAAATAACATATCTTGAATTAGCTAAAAACAAATACAATTATAACAAATTTTCTTAACTTTTTAGTGCGATTAAAATACCTCCAAACTTCTAAATGTAATTAAAAAATAGAAATGAGATATAATAGGACTTATTTTCGAAGAGAAAATGAATTACAACACTAATATTTAAAAATAAGTAATAGTTAACTACTTATAAATTTGTATTATAGCAAATTATTAGTTGGGAATACAAAAGGGGATTACAAGGTTTTAAAAGAGTAACTAATTCATGTGCAAGCTAAAATGGAATGGAACAATGTGCGATTCAATGTAAGCTTTGTAAATGCTTTTGTTATGAACTTCTAGAGGATTTATAGAACAAAATCAAAGAAATTGGAGAGACTATGGATTTACAATAGCTAATCAAAAGGGACTTTTAACTTTATGATAAACTCAATGGAAGCTCATGGCACTTTTAGCTTAAGAAACAACATAGAGGAATTATTAGAATGTTATGGAGATACGCAAGTTATAGATCTAGGAATGCATGGATTATTTTATAAATAGTGCAACAAACAAAAAGGGTGCTATTTCATAAGCAAAAAGCAAGACAGGGCATTAGTAAATGAAAGGAGGATGGAATGTTTTCCAGAAAGCAAGTTGTCTTTAACAAAAACCTACTATCAAACCATGACCCCTATATCCTAATCCAGGAAATGCTCATCATTTAATCCACGAAGAATCTTTTTCAATTCAATAACCACCTACTGGAGCAAGTTGGGTTTAGGGAAGCATTTATTAGAGGCATTCAGATCATTATAAGAGGGAACATGATATTCACTTGTGTAAAAAAGCTAGAGGCAATTAAGACTGAGCTAAAAAAGATTAATGTTAGCAAAACTTCAAACTCACAATAGGTAGTCAAGGAAGAAAATGATAAATTGGAAAGGGTTCTGAAAGCTTTATATGAGTAACTTCAGTGTAAGGAGCTGAAAGAGAGTTAAAAAGAACAGGCAATGCATGACTCCAACAATCTGGCAAAGATCAATCTGTTCATCCTAAATCAAATATCCAATGCGTATTGTATAAAAAGGGTGATAAGAATACATAATTCTTTCACTGTTTTATACAGAAAAGGAAGTTTGGCAAAAGAATTACTTCATTGATGAGGGAAAATGGGGACACTATCAGCATCAAAAAGGTGATACAGGAGGAATTTTATGGTTTTTTTTTTCCAATTCCTTAGGATCTAGCACTAATGTCATCTCAAATGTCAATAACATTAAATCTGTCATAAAGGATCAACTCTCAATGTAATTGATAGACCTTTTAATCAAAATTGTTGAAAAATCTAAAGTGGACAGGACTAGACACTCTATGGATCCTAATAAGGCACTAGGTACCAATGGTTTCAATGCCATGTTCTTCCAAAAACCTTGGAAACACACGAAGACTATGGTGGAAGCATTATATGAGTTCTTTAAGGAGGGAAGAATCTTGAAAAAGTCAACAAGAAATTCATAACTCTCATTCCTAAGGTAAAAGCTCTAAAATCTTAAAGTACTGTCACCTTATTTAATGTAGCAACATTATTTAGAAAGTGAGTCAAGATACTAGCTAATAGGCTAAAACCAACACTTAATGTTTAATTGATCCTTCTTAAGGATCTTACATCTAGGGAAGATCAATACATGACAATATTTTGTTGATACAAGAACTTCTCAAGAACTAATAAAGGAAAAATTCTCCCATGAACTGTGCAATTAGGGTTTACCTCTAAACAACTAAAAAATTTATAGATTGGAATTTTTCATTAAAATTTTGCAGTCACTAAACTTCCCAGCTCAATTTATTTAATAGATCAAACAATATATCACTATAGTATTACACAGAATCCTCATCAATAGATAACCAGAAAGGATGATTAAAAGAGCCAGAGGCCTTAGACAAGGAGACCCCTTGTCTCCTTATCTTTTCACCCTAGCCATGAAGGTTTTAATAAAACTTATTAAAGGCATGGTTAGTAAGGATCATCAATTAAAATATCACTTTAAGTGTAAAGGATTGAAAATAACAAGCTTATCACTAGCAGATGACTTGATTTTATCTCTAAAAGCTAATCTAAGCTTAATTAACTTACTAATGATTGGTCGCAATATTTCCCAATCTGTAACATCCCAGATTACCCGTTTATTGATATTGTCTGTTTTGGTCCTTGGCCTAGTCAAGCTCTCATAGTTTTTCTTTTCTCGAGGCTTTCCTAGGAGGTCACCCATTCTAGAACTACTCTCACCTAAGCACATTTAACCTCGGAGTTATGATGGGATCAGGTGCATTAGGCCGTGAAAAATGTGCCTGTAAGGGAGAGGTATTCATATCATTATAAGGCGTACTTCGTTTCCCACTCCAATAGATGTGGGATCTCATACTCTCCACCCCCTTAGGGCCCAGCCCTCTTTAGGGTGTAGCCTAGCTGGCAAAACAATTTGAGTACTGGATCTGATACAACTTGTAGCATCCCAAATCACCCGCTCACAGATATTGTTTACTTTGGGCCTTGGCCTAGCCAAGCCCTCACGATTTTTCTTTTCCTGAGGCCTTCCCAAGAGGTCACCCATCCTAGAACTACCGCCAACCAAGAACATTTAACCTCGGAGTTTCGATGGGATCTGGTGCATTAGGCCATGGAAAACGTGTCTGTAAGGGAGAGGTATTCATAGCCTTATAAGGCGTACTTCGTTCCCCTCTCCAACCGATGTGGGATCTCATACAACCTCTATCTGGATTGGCCATTAACAAATAATAAAGCTAGTTGATCATCCCATCCAATACATATCATGTGTATGGTTGGCTAACCCAAATCTCAGGCATCAATTTTGGTTGGCTAACCCAAATCTCAGACATCAAATCCTCTAAGCCACCTATCATCTATCTAGGTGTTCCCATTACCTCTAGAATGACAACCTATAATGACCTTAGACCACTATTAGAGGGGATAAAACTAAGGATCTCTAGCTAGAGCTCACATATTTTATTTATGTCAAGTATATTGTAACTCATAAAATCTATCCTCATCAACCTACATGTATAACGGAGCTCTCATATTTGGATTACCAAAAACATTACCAAAGGAGTAGAACAGATGTTGAGGAGATTTCTTTGGAAAAGAAATGGATAGTTGAAATTCAGTGCTAAAGTTAGGTGGTGCAAGATTTGCAAGGGTAAAAAAGAAGGGGGACTTATTAACCTACTTATAAGAACTTTAAACCAAACTCTCATACTAAAAAGAGTATAGAGGATTCTAAAGTATAGGGAGTCACCATGGTTGCATTGGATGCATTCTTACCTCATAAAAAAAAACCTATAGTTCTAGTTAATGATGCCTAGTCCTAAGTTCTTATAGACCTCGACTTAATTACTTAAACTTAAGCATAAGTTTAAAGTTGAATTTAATAATTAGGTGGGGAATGGGAGAAAAACAATATTTTGGCATGATAATTGCTACATTTTTCGATCCTTGAAGGAGGTCCATGACCTCAAATATGTAAAATATGTGTTTCCAATAGGTACAAAAGTGCATTAGGCTATCTTGTTCCTATATCAATGAGCGGTTAAATAGTAATAGCAATCAATCTATACTAACTCAACTAGACCTAGATATAGGTGATGAAATTAATACTGTAAACATTTACTTTAAAAAAACTAGAAGAGAAGGTAATATAGAGAAAATTAGTATGGATTAAAGAAGCTTGTCTTACAGCATCCATGGTGATGTGGTAGCCACTAAAAGGAAAGCTCAATACATTGTCCCAACTTAGGAAATTCCTATGGGTCATAAAGATATGCGTATTACGTAATCAAGATGAGGAAACTATTAAATACCTATTATTCACATGTAACTACTCATAAAAAATTTAGGTAATCATCAAAGACTTGTGCAAACCCCAAATCTCTTACACAGCAGGGAATGGCATGGCAATATGCCATGTAATGCATGAGTTAGGTGGTGTAATAATCTTCAGATGTCTAAGGAACTTTGTATTCCCTATTTGAACAATATATTATTTAATTTTTAGGCAATCATCAAAGACTTATGCAAGCCCCAAATTCCTTACACAACACGGAATGGTATGGTAATATGCCGTGTAACGCATGAGTTAGGTGGTGCAATAATCTTCAGATGTCCAAGCAGTGGCGAAGCCAGAAATTTATTTCAGGGAGAGCAATGTATATATATATTAATAATGGTAAACATTTATCCAATCCACCATGGACAATGACATTCTTTTAGGGTGGACAACCTCTATTTGAGGGTGGGCTATATATAGCTTCGCTACTGTGTCCAAGGAACCTTGTATTCCCTATTTGAACAATATATTATTTAATGTTTCAAAACGGTCATATATGATATTTTAAACGAAATATTGTCTTATTAATTTATTAAAATTATTAACATAGCTTATTAACTTATCTTAAGATCATAGTTAACTTGAACACCCTATAAGCATAATATTTAAAGTTCTCATTTCAAAAGAAATATATAACTTGAATGTTAGTTCGCTCTCTGCTGATTTTTAGAGAGAGAAATTAATGCTTCTCTCTTTAAGTCCTATATGAACTATATAGCCACTAATCTTACTAGTCTAAGCTTATCTTTCTGGTGTCTAAGATTGTTTGAGCTTGTTTTCATATTGTTCACTTTTATTTTATTTTTTTTACATTTTTAAATTTTTTGTGTCTTTTGCTCTTAAAACCTTACTTATTTCCAACTAAGTCCCCACTCTCTTCTTCTTATTATAGTTCTCCAACATCTAGTTTTTTTTTGTTACTTAGTCTATCTCCTTTTCCTTCATTTGTTTAAACTTAATTTCCTCCTAATTCCTCTTCTTATGCTCTTTCCTTTCTTCCCACTGTTAAATTTATTTTTTTAGAATAAAATTTTAAATTTTTTTTCTATTGATTTTATAATTTTATCCTTTTTCAAGTTAATAACAACCCTATTCCTTTGAACTTTAAAGCTTTTCTCTCTCTTTCATATGTTATCCCGTGCATTGTTTTGCTTGCAAATTTACCTCCACCTCCTTATACTACTATCTGTTCTCTTATTGATCCTTCAACAATTGCTGCTTCCCACTTTCAAGATAAGAAATGTTCTTTATGCCAAATCTTATGAGATTTTGGTCCTTCACTGGTCTTACAATAATTCCCACTTAAGCTCTTAAATGGAAGCTCTATTATAATCCCCTAGTTGAAGTCTTGAAAGAAGGTGTCTCCAAATGGGACTTGATCCTTTTTGACTTCTTATTGGATAAATGTCTAGTTTTCCTATTTTGAATTCATGGGAATAATATCATCAAAAGCAGCTCGGACTAAGAGAAGTCTTGGTTAATGAAGAGAACCACTTTCTTTTAAAGTTGAATCAGTGGCTTGAGCTTTATAATATGGCCTTTGGTGCTTTAAAAACAAACCATTGTTCCTCCAAAAGTAGAATCCTGTAATTCAAACTCAACATCTCAAGGAAAAATAAGTTATAATTTGTATTAATATTGATAATATTTTATTAGAATTTTAGATTACAAAAGGATCAAGTCACCAGGCAAGCTATATAGGAAATCCTATATGTTTTGATGAAGCCATTGTTGAGATGAAAAAGTTTATTTATGTAAGAATTTGTGTCCTAGCTTAAATCCAATAAGAGTTGCTAGAAGCTATTCCTATTTTTAGATGAAAAGAAGAATCTCCTTAATGATAATGTCTTTGTATCTTATTTTTGGAGATAAGGCCTTACTAATAAAATAACATGATGGATCTATACAAGTAAGAAATTCAATTATGTGGAATATTATTAGTGGATGCAATTTGATTCACTAATGGTTAGTAATGGGAATAATGGTAAGATTAATTTTGAGAAGAGAAATCACTCTATGAATATGGATAAGAAGAAAAATAAGATAACACCTCAGTCAGAAGAAGAAAACAATTCCCCAAACTAGTTGTATAAATGGTGGAACTAATTAATTATTTCCTCTAATACTCTAAGTAATATTGGTTCTATGTATTATTCTCATAATCTTTCTTTATATGATTGCTACTCTCAAAACACAGAGTAGATTAATTACCCCTCAGTCTTTAACATGAGAAGGAGTACCAAGGACTAGGTATAAGAAATGATTATAAAATTTCTACTAAGAGGAAATCTAATAACAAGTAGAGGGATAATAAAATAAATGTCTTCCTTACTTGATGCCTATTCTTGCTTGGAATTTAAGAGGGATTAATAGCCCCAACAAAAAACAAGCTTTTAATAATTAATTGTTTGATCTCAAAGTTTAACTAATTATTTTAATGGAAATTAAGCTAAAGGAGAATAATTATGAAAGTTTGAGATTTTTTAGGAAAAGCTACCCTATTATTGTTGACCATCAATCAAACTATAATGGTTGATTTATGATTTTTTTTGTCTTGATAAAATTAAGGTTATTGAAATTATCCTAGTTGACTAGTTCATATTGTAGTTGACTAGTTCACATCATAGTTGACTAGTTCATATATGTTTTAAGAAGAATGTCTATTTAATCAACCGGAAGAGGAGCTTTAATTTTCATTCATAATTCAGAAAGCTGAGACTGTGTAGCTTATCATTTATAGGTGATATGATTCTCTTTTTAAAAGTTGAAGTAAGCTTAATAAGTGCTTTAATGTCTATTATTCACTCTTTTAAGGGGCTTTCAAGTATTTCAATTAAAAAAGAAAAGAGCCAATTATTTATTTTTTCTAGTGCCTAACATCTTTCCCATTGCCTTTCCAATTTATAGGATCAAAGATTATTAAACCTTCTTTTATGTAATTAAAATTTCCTACTTCTTCCAAACGATATACTTATATTTATTTTCATCCATTAATCGTTCATAAGAGAATTTCCAACTAGTGAAATAAAAGCATGTATTCTAGTAGAGAAACTAATCTTATCAACCCTACAATAAATATACTTTATGTTTACTAGAATTTTAATGTGATGTTTGTAATTAGTATAGTCAAAATTTTGGAGTAGATTATAAGGAGATTCTTTTGGTCTGGATTTATTTTAAAAAATTAATAGCTAATGATAATAAAGTGATGTATACCTAGAAAGGGAAGGGGGTTTAGGTACTAATAATATTCTAATGATTCTAGCTCGCTAAACCGAGATTCACAAATTTCAGGCTCATACAAAACGCTATTATATTGTTGATTGAGAGTGATTATGGATTTGGGTTGTTTATTTGTGTTAGTTGACATATTTGTTGGGCTTTTGTTCTTATGGGTGGAACTAATAGAGATGTTGCTGATTGTTTTCGCTTTTGTTTTAGGAATTGGGAAGTGAGAGCTTCAAAAAGACCTTTGGGCTAAGAGATTTAGGGATTGACTCCTTTTGTCTGTACATATTTTTTCATTTTATAAATGCCTTTCTGATTTATCAAAAAAAATTCTAATGATAAAAAAATATAAAAGCTTTCCACTAATAAGCAGACCCATTGGGTAAAATAGATCTATGCTTACCACGCGAGGAGGGAAAACCTTTAGAATTCACATCCTAAATCTAACTATATATAGATAATGTTACATATTTTCAAGTTGAAGGATGTGATTAGGTTGGAATTTAGGAATAAGCTTGGTAATGGTGCTTCTATTTAGTTTTGCATTACAATTGGACCAACCTTGGTCCTCTATGTAAGGTTTAAGAGCTCTCTCATATTAGGAATTCCAATCCAGATCAAGCATTAGTTAATGATTTCCTTTGTAATAATCAAAGGTTCAGTAATATAATGTAAAGGAAATCTCTTATGAGTCATTTCCTTAAATATAATCTTAATATTAATAGAAAGGATTCAAATTAAGGATGGAAACATTACTCAAGATAATTCACTAATAAATTATGTAAATAGTTGTTAAGAAATTATATTTTTAGGGTGAAATGGTATAAGCTTTTGTGGTTTAAGAAAATATACCATAAAGTGTCTTTCATCCTATAGCTTACCACTAAAAAGAGTCTAAGTACAATAGATAGGATAAAGGGAAAAAATTTCAAAATTTTATATATTCTAATATCAAGTGCTTGAATCTATTTAACACCTCTTCTTTTAATGTAATTTCTTGTCTTACATTTAGTGAAGAATTCAATAATTTTGCAACCTATATATACTCGTTACAAAATGGCAAGGTTTGTTCAATTAGATATATCAAAAGTTATATGATGGAATATGTTAGCTTATAAAATCTCCTTTGGAAATGTGATTTATGCTCTCTGGAAAGAAAGGAACAAAAAATTATTTCTTAACAGGACTATTCAGAGATGAGTTTCTTGAAAAATTTGATAATCACGATCATTATGCAATTGGTGTCTTAGTGAATTCTCCTAAGATACAGTGAAAGAGTTTATGAAAAATGGAGAAATGTCTATTATGAAAGTACGAGCTTTTCCTAAATCATAGTAAGGTTACTTCTATAAATCAAATAGGAGCATATTTAAAAATAGTTAATGATTGATTGTTGCGTTATTGCTCTTTCATCTTTTATAAGTAGGACCAAGTCAAACTTAATACTGTGAAACTAAGGTATACCTACTAAGGAATATCTAGTTAGTAGATTTATTAAGTCATTTTTTATGGTTAAAGTTGTAAGGCTTTTTTTTTTATTTAGTAAATTTCAAAAGAAAAGGTCATGATATATTGTAAAAATTATTGTTTATTAATTTATTCAAGTTTTGCTATATCAATATTTTAAATAGTAAGTCATGATTATATAGGGCTATAAGACATTTGTAGATAATGCGCATATAATTATGGATATAAAGAGAAACAATTGAAGTCAACACTTGTGAAAGCAATCATTAATTTCATTTAGAAAGATAAATCGCAAACTTAAAAGAGTTTTTTTTTTATTAAAAGTAGATAACATACTAAAATTAATTAGAGAGAGTACCAAATTTGGAGTTAAAAGTAACTCTAAAGGGAGAACGAAGGACACTAGATAACCAAATGCCAACTTACAAACTTAAATTACAGCTGACAAAAAATAACAAAAAATTAATAGAAAATAACACAAATAGGTAGTTAGAGATTAGAAGTCCTAAGTAATCGACAAATCATATCTCATGATTGAGGGAATGTCTTAAGTGATAACCATTTATCTAATATACTAGAGAGTATTTTTAATGAATTATTGTATAGCCTAGCTTTTTGCTTGAAATATCTAGAATTCCTTTGTATCCATAATGCATAGACTCTATAGTTGATAGCTAGCTTAAAGATAGTTAGATCACCTTTATATATGAATCTAACTTGTTTAACCTATGAAATAAATTATGACCAGGAGGTTATTATATAGATAAGCCTACAAAGTTTTAAAAGAGGAGTTTTAAAATGGATAAGGAGTAAGCACATGCTTAGTGAAGATGGAAAAGAACACAATTTACACTAAAGGTTATACTTCTAAGTATTTCCATTATTTACAGATTATTTCTACTATCTAACTATAAAATGAAGGAGGCCTTAAGTGATCAAATGGCAAACCAACAACCTTTCACTCGGAGACTTAAGAGAAAGGAGGTTTAATAAGATTCATTATAAGGTTTGTTTATGAATATTCTAGAAGTATGGTGTATCCACTTAAGTTAATCTTCCAAAGATATAAAATGAATATATGGATGTGCAGTACTTATTAAACATACTAGTCCTTTATATTTACTGCTCCTCTGCTCTCCACTTATGAACATGTTCATGTTAGCATTTGAAGGGATAAGTAACTTCAACAGTTCCAAGCTAGGGATCTTATGCAGAGGACTTAGATAATGAAAATGATTAAACCAAAATTATGCCCTTTCCCTATTTCTAATCTTAAACCTGCTACCATAGTTCATTATGTTCCTTATTTTGAATATTTAGTTAAAGGACCAAAATTGAGATGGTTTAACTTAATGGAACCAATTCTATGGCTCTTAATAATGTAAGTATTCACCCACCTCACTTAAATAGAATAGGGATTAGTAAACATCATCTATTTTTTTTAGCTAGAAGCATTAATAAAGTAATACCTAAGCCTCCCTCCTCCTTATATGATCACACAATGATCCAGTTAACCTTTGCACCCTATTCAATTTTAGTTAGTCCACCAATATTAAGTTTATTAAGGTTCTTTCAATGTCATTAATCAATTTTTAGGTAGGAACAAACGAGAGAAATAGTGGATATGCGTGTTGTTTAAGACCAATGTAATAAGCACAAGCATTCTAGCATAAGATAGAGTGATACTATTTCAATGGTTGATTCTCCTTTTACTTGCATCAAATAGATGATGATGTTTTTTATAACTTACCCTCTCATCCAATATTAGAATTCTAAGGTACTTGAAAGGCAATTCTTGCAATTGGAATCCTCATATACTTGAAGAAAATGATACCTGATTAATAAATTCAAAAGAAGCATATAAACAACTTTTATGATTATTCATAGAAAGTCTTAAGAGTGAGCTGATCAGGTCCAACGATTCTACAAAAACTTAGATTGAAGTTTGATCTACATCATAGAAAAGCAAAATGTTATATGAAAAAACTAAATTAAATAGGTTTAGTTTGTTACATCTATATTGGAATTGAAAGCCTTGGGACTAGTTGAACTTCGATGCTATGATTCTAGCAAGCACCTCTAAACAAATTGCAAAAAAGGTGAGCGGATAATGGGTGTCTTTGACTAATTCCATTAGTTCCATAAGAATATAGGGTAGGATCTCTGTTAGTTAGGATGGAGAAGGAGCTTGAGCATATACCTTTGGTCTAAGTGTTAAATAATTGAGAAAAACCAAAAGCAATGAAGGTTTCCAATATAAAAGACCATCAGAATAAATTAAAATCTTTAGTAAAGTCAAAGTTTAGAGAAAATTTGTTTAATAATCTCTTAGTTTACATTTGCAAGTTTTAGAGGTAGTTTTATAGGTAACATTTTAGAAATAGATAGGCCTTATATCATTTAGAGAATCCAAAATTGGCTTCTTAGGAATGAGCATCATATATTTAATGTAAAACCCTTTTAGCATGATCCTTGTAAAAAAAGAACTATATAATTATTATAGTGAATGAGTTACCAATTAAGTGCTAGGATTTTTATATAAAGAGGGCATAAACCATCTGGGATAAGAGCTTTCTTTAGAGTAAGGGAGAATAATACATTCTCAACATCAAGTTTATTGAAATGGTGTATAAGGAATGTATGATGTGAGGATTTAATGAATTAAGTGATAAATTGTTTTAAATCTCCTAGATCTGATGATTAGTGTTGATAATAAACTATAAGCTTCTTAAAAAAATTAAGCACTACACCTTTAAGATCATATTTCTTATTTTATGTAACAACATCAATCAAAATTTAGGTGATCATGTTCTTATTCTTGAAACATAGAATAACATTATGGATGTATCTAGAGTTTGTATCACCTTCCTTTAACCTGTTATTCTTGGCTCTTTATTTGAGTGGCCTAGAGTTAGCTTCAAGAGCTTTCCATTCTTTTGTTTTAACTATAGGATACTTTAGAGCTTAATCAACCTGAGCTTGGATATTTATCAGAGAAGAAGCTATCAATATGGCTTCCTAGTGTTTTTTATTTTATCAAGCAATAGTTGCTTAAGTTTTGCTCTCATATATTAATGTTTCCTTAATATCTTGAAATTTTATCATTCAACATAATTCCCTAACCTGTAAATATAGTTTCATAAAATCCCTCATATTTAATAAGAAAATTGTTAAATTTGAATAGAACTTTGAGATCATTATTTCTGAGCCCCAAGTTTACCTCTATTGTTATATGGTACGAAGAAAGAGGTTTGTTGAAATTGGTTAAGTTAAACATAAATTTGTAGAGCAATTCAAGATTTATAATGGTTCGATCTAATTCCTTTTTGATTAGCCAATTATCAATTTTTTTATTTGAACAAGTTTAGAAGGCTCCTCTAACATTTATATCAATAAGTTAAGTAGCTGATAGGCATTCCAAAAGATCATCATTTGTGCATCTCTCATATAACCTATCTCATTTCACTTCCTAGGAAAATAAAATGTAGTTGAACTCTCTTATAACTAACCAAGGTTGGTTTATAAAGAACCCTATCAATTTTAGATCATTCCACAGTGGCCTTTTTTGAAATTAGGTTAGACGGGCATTACATAAATGTGATCGTAAGGATTTCATTTGGTTGTTGCACTTCTAAAAGGACATACTAATCTAAGGATGAAACCTAGTTCACTTTAACCTTATTACGGTCATAATTGATCATGATTTTACCATTAAAGTGAAAATAATGATTAGTGATTGTTTCAAAATTTTTTCCCTAAATCCCCTTAAAATGTTGCATATTAAGAATTTTTACCATTATTTCCAAAAGCCTTATAAAATAAAGTTAATCTTAGATAATCGACGATTGTCTATTTCTTCTTGGGCAATTCATGCCCCTAAAGTTATAGACCACTTGAGATGATATATGGGTCTGAGATCCTTTCTTCTTATTTTTTAGTTGTTTTCCATTTCATCCCATGATCAAGACTTATTTCCTTATCCTCAGGACCTTTAACAATTAGATCACTTTTTTTAGATTCAACCCAAGAAAATTTCATGTGTTCTTTAGAATGGCTTTAATTTGTTTGCTTATTTGATTTTAGATTCTGGAAAATTAGAGATTGAGGGGGTATAATTGAAGGATCAATCTCATTCACTTATTTAGTATTTGCCTTAACATTGTCAATGGTTCTCCATTGCATTGTTGATTAAGGATATCTTCTAAAAGCTTGATTTATACCTACTTTCTTTATCTCTCAAAATCATTTTGATATATTTTGTTGTTCTCATTGATATGTAATTTCAATTGTCTCTTTAGTAAAAGATCATTGTTCATCTAACCTCATGATTGACATGACCTAAAGAAGATCCACTTTCATGGCTATTTCCATACATATTCTTACAAATCCAACACATATCTTTGTGGAGTTATGCTTATATATATAGACAAGATGCCCTATCACACTTGTAAGGTAACTTAACCCAGCTATTATCTAGTATTCTGTAGGAAGGTTATGAAATTAAATCCATAAAGGGATATGCTCTAACTTTCCTTAAACTTAACCTTGACTTGCATTTTACTATAAGAAGAGGTTTTCCCATAATGTGATAGGGCCCCCCTTCTAATACTTTCTACAAGCTCAGGGTATCCGAGAAGTTTAATAGGAATTGTTCATCATCATTAAGCAATATTATCAAAATCTAATCTAGAATAGTTTTTCAAGGCCCTAGATGGCACCAATGAAAATGCAACCCCCTACTTGTATGCTTTAAAATTTGGCCACACCTTGTTACAACACCTCAATTAGGGGAGAGATCAATGGGTAGCTGAAGGAAGAGGAACCAATAATAGGGTAAAAAATAGTTAACAGTCAAAGGTTGATGAAACATCACCTAGTACTTAACTCCAAGTTCACTTAGTAGGTTCTGTTGTTGGGGTAAGTTTAGCAAGGGTTGTTGGACCCCGAACTTTGATTGGACGTCAGAATTGGTAAATAAGGAAATTAGTGTTGTAATTGGGTAATATTGCTAATGATGTTGGGGGTTAATGTATGAAATGAGTGTTTTAAGTGTACATGTATCATGGGTAACATCTTTATAATTGAAAAAAAGTGAATTTGTATAGTTACTATTTATGTAACTTCTTTGAAATTTCAATATGTGAGACTTTGATGTGTTGGGGCTAGAAATGCCCATTAACGCTTTGTAAGAACCTTTTATTGTGTTTTGCAAATGATTGTTCAAGTATGACTTGCATTGACTTGAAAATGTG
>JAOSBM010000009.1:528596-539669 GCA_027568955.1 Erythroxylum tenue | reverse complement strand
AAAGAGTGTTTCTCAACTTTGTGTTTACGTTTATGTTATTTCTTTAGTTTAGTTTTTTCCTTTTTTAAATTTTAACAATATCTCCGTCTAAAGCCATATCGCCAAACACCCTTAGTGTTGGCCTAGTCACAAAAAGTTTCTCCACAATTGTTGGTTTTTTTAACGTGGAGAGGACTCTCTCAATTCTTATTAAATAGAAGCTTGTCTATTTATAGAGTCTTTTTCTAAATAAAATTTAAAAATAAGATAACATCTAATCTAAATCAGCATAAAATAAAATCTAAACTTAAAGAAAATATTCTGATAATATCTTTGACTGTTTCAAAGTCACATGTTCAACACTCCTCCTTGATGATACTGTAAACTCCAAGCATCTTTTTTTTTTGTGCTCTCATAATTTCGCTGTTAGGCTAGGCATGATGCTGCAAATACTCCTCCTCCTCAAGTTGATCGTTTACAGCTTGTTTGGCGTCTCTCACTTTTTGTTGTGGGTGATTTTTTTTCTCAATGTAGGCATGGTGGATATGAATCATCTTTGTTTTTGTTTTTGTTGTTGTCGATCTTGTTGAAACTCTTGTTTTTGTCTCCTCCTGAATTTCTTTTCTTTTCTTTGTGCATCCTGACTTGAGTCATTGTAGGATTTGTTGACAAATCTGAAACGTCGACGTGTGGTTTTTAATTTGTGGTGTGGGAAAGCGTAGAATGAGATATGGGTTATAGGTTTGTAGGTTTGTAGGTTTAGAGGTCCCTTAAGATCAAGAGAGCTTTGATACTAATTGTTGGTTTTTTAATGTGGAGAGGACTCTCTCAATTTTTATTAAATAGAAGCTTGTCTATTTATAGAGTCTTTTTATAACTAAAATTTAAAAATAAGATAACATCTAATCTAAATCAGCATAAAATAAAATCTGAACTTAAAGAAAATATTCTGATAATATCTTTGACTGTTTCAAAATCATATGTTCAACAACAATTCTATGGGCCTTATCCGGTGCTGGAGCGAATTGGAGTTGTTGCTTATCACTTGAACCTACCACTAAGAACCAGAATTATCCTGTGTTTCATGTCTCCCTTCTCAAGAGACAACTGAGTGCTCGTAATAAGATTGACTCAAGCCTACCTATTGTGTTAGACGATTTGGGATTATTGCAACCCTAACCGGTGGCAATTCTGGACAATCGCAAGAAAGGCCGTAATTATGAATTACTTATCCATTGGCAATGTCTCCCAGCGACATAAGCTACATGGAAAGACGAAGACACATTCAAGGAAAATTTTCTAGATGTTTTACTAGTTCTTAAGGACAAGGATTTTTTCATTAGGGATGGAATGTCACGTGCCTATATTATGGTTCTTTAGATTGTCATACGTGTCCATATTGTCTCTTTGGGCTTCATTATTGTTTTATTCACTTGACTAAGTGAAAGTAGTGCAGTAATGGGCTGTTGAGCTATTCTTTAGTTACCTACTTTTAGCTATTTATTTGCCACTTTTTAGTGTAAGTGGCTATCTGATCTGATTCATGTGTTTATGATTATAAGTTTATAAATTCCATAGATCATGAGTAATAAAAGATCACAAAAAATTCCAAAAACTAAACTCTTTGAGTTATACTGTATTTTTTCCTTTCTGCTAATATTTGATTAACAACACAAGTGGGGGAAGAGGGAGAGGTCAAGGAAGGGATCGGGGTCATAACACATGCTCATCGGTGCAGCCACAGGTAGACGCGAATATAATAACAAGAACAATGAAGAATAGTTATATTTCACAGAGTATAATGGTGTCAAAAGATGAATCTGTAAAGAAAATTGTATACCTTACGTTATCATAGTGTTTTACAAACAACTAAATGAAAGCAACACTTGCTAAAAACTGGCTCCGTATCAATTTCTCTCGTGTAAAAGGAAAAAGGGTTTTAACATATAGGACTTTTTGCTAACTTCCGAGGTTTTAAGGCAAGGAATTATATTGAACATTTTGCTAATTCTGCGGATTTAGAAGGTCCAAGAAATGCTTTGCCATAGGCAGTAGGCAGTGACAATAATTTCTTAGCCTTGTTAACATAAGCTCGTTTTGTAAAATTATCATAATCATTAGCTTCAATGGCATCTAGTATCTGCCGATATAGCAACAGAGATGCCCATACTGGCCATCGGCTAGCAGCATTCAGCTCTGTAACGCCCTTCTCAGCTGCATCAAAGAACATTCGTGCACGCTTTATTTGTCCCTTCATGAAACTTCGCCACTTGTTGGTCACTTTCCCGTTGAATATGTCATCATCAGAAAGACCAGCTTGTGCTAGCTCGTCCAGCGGAAGATATATTCTCCCCCTTCTAGCACTGAGAAACAACAAACCAACTAATCTGAGTATTTATCCAGTTGAGGAATCAGGAAACAATTGATGAACTCAAATATAGATAACTAATCATTTTGTCTTAGGAAATGCTTTCAACCCCATTGCTGCATCGCATTATAAGAATACTCTTTTTTTCTCTTTAAGGATCCAGCGTGATTTGCCCGTGAAGTTTTGTTTGGATAAGAAACTTACTCCTCTCCGACATCTCTGAGTATGTTGGTGAGCTGATTGGCTATTCCAAGTGCTAATGCAGCATTGTAAACACTTTCTGTTGTAGCCTTAGATTCAGGTGCTATCCCCATTACAGGAACAGTCATCAGCCCCACTGTCCCGGCAACATAATAACAATAAAGGTAAAGCTCATCAAAGTTCTGATATCTTGATTTTATCAAGTCCATTCTCATTCCTTCTACCATGTCCTTGAAGGGCTGCCAATATTCAGACAACCAGTTCGCTCAGGAAGTTTTCAACACGAAACACAAGTAGGAAAGCATGTCTTTTTAGCCCCATGTTTTATGTTTACCTGTATATCAACAGGGTATTTTGAGACTGTATCTGATAGAGCAGCGTCAAACATATCGTATGGGCGACCTTCAAAAACGTCATTCAATCTTTGCTCCCATCTGTCAAGGGCTTTGGGTGTAATATGAGACGCATTGGGGCCATCTACAAGCTCATCAGTCCTCCTGCACCAAACTGTGGAACAATATAAAAAACCAGCGACTTCAAAGCTTTAGACAACTTTTTCAAGGAGGAGATAGACACTTCAAAAGATGAAAAGTCCTCTTGCAACATATGGGTTTAGTCAAGTCAGATGCAGCAATTTATCAAATGAATGAGATGGAATCCAGAGAAAGCAAGCTATCCAAGGTAAGTTAGGATAGCTTTTAAGTTTCAGGGTGCACCTGTTATAGTAGAAAATAAACATCTAGCAAAGTAGATTTAGAAATAAAAATCTACTCACGTTTCATGGATTTATTGTCTCCCAAAACTTCTGCAGACTAGCCATGAATTACGCATCTTTAACATATCAAATAGTGAAGACGATCTATTTTAGGAGTAACGTAAGTTGTCTTACAATACATTCAATTCGCTGTCTCACCGCAGAAGCTTAAATGATTTTCATAGATATCAAGCAAAATCTACATTCACATGATATCCAGACGATGGAAATGCCATTTGAAATGTTACGTGATCGTCACAAATTCTATTGAAAACCAGAGTATGCTTTACTCAACGTCCATATACCGAAAAAAAGACAGAATCCTGAAATATACATACCATAAATAGACCAGACAGCTCTCCTCCGTTCTGGAGTCATAAGCAATGTCCCTATAATTGAAAATAACTGGTAAGAAAATTAATAATGGAATATCCATTTTGCAAGACTAGCTCTTCCAGAATTACCAAAAGCATGCAATGTGTCCCAGCAGAAATAGGACACTTTGCGAATCGTACGTTGCTTGAGAACAGGTCAAATATTTTTCACCGTGCACCAATGGAGTCCAACCCACATCGGATTTCAGGAATATTTTGCGACTTTTAATATCAATTAACAGATTTGAGCACATAAATTAAAGATACTAGAAAATCCCAATCTTCACTTCACTTCACTTCACCAGTAAGTGTTGAAAGTAATAGTAGTATAGCTGCGATGCTTTGATAATTGATCCCTATGTTCCGGGTTTTGAACTAGCAGGCGAAGGATCATTAGCCCCAAGAAAGAGTTTGTAATAAGTAAATGAAAAGTTTATGGACACAACAATTAATTAAAAGAAATTCAGTAAGCTTTTGACTCGATGCCCATGTGCAAGTGGTGCCCTTTTGAAAAAGCTTTTAACGTTATCAGATTCTTGTATACTGCAAAAATGATTTCTTTTATGCTTGAAAAGGTTAAATAGAAGAATAAGAACAAGCATGTTGGTCGCACATCGTAAACCAAGAACAAGGGAGAGACAGAGGATAAAAGAGCAAGTACCCAAGTAAAAAGTCTTGGCATACTCCGCACAGACCTCACCACATCTATCATAAGCCTCTTTTAACAGATCCCAGTTGGACATTCCCTCCAGTTCCACATCTAATAAACTTCTCTCCTCTTTTTGTTCTTTCACTAAAGCAGCTTGCTTCAACACAGCCTCATAAACCTTATCCTCTGAAGATCTGACTGGGTTTGCCATTGCACCGGAAAAGGCAGAGACCCCAGAACAAAATCTCAGTGTTGATGAGCAAAGTTTAGACCTTCCCAATTGTTTCCCACTTTTCGGTGTCAAACTAAAAAGACTAGTTCCAACCGCATTCTCTTTGGGACTAATCACCCAAAGAAGTACACCAGCCATATATCTCACAAAAAAAAAAGAACCGTAATTTACGATCCCTTTTCAGAACGACCCTGGTTTTTGTTCAAAAGGTATTGTTTTTCTCTGTGAAAAACAGTCCTACCTTTGAAGAGAGCAACGGAAGGCCAAAGTAAAGTTGTGGAGTGTGAGAAATCCGGTTTCTTTGCTGTCTCGTACCTTTGCTTTTATTGCTCCTTGCCTTGGGGTTGGCTAGTACGAATTCACCACTAGCCAATAGCCTTCAATTGTTGCATTACATGTAATCCAAGTTACACGTTTTATAGCTAAGGTTGATGATAAGAGTGCTTCCTTCAAAAGGATATACTTCTAAGTTCCTACGAAAGGAGAAAGACAAACAGAAATTACCTTTAAAATAATACCCTAACTTAAAATATGTAACACTCAGCAAAAATATAATTATTTTCATTCTAACTAGGATTATTGCTAATATTTTATTGATGGATTTAAAATAAGGAAAAGTTTCAAAAGAATTTGTTTTTAATATAAAATTAAAGCACTTATAACCTTAACTACTAATTAAAATCGCAAAAATTAGCCTTTAGGAATATACCCTATAGTCGGGATCAGATCATCTGCTCCGATTATTCTGTTCGAACCGTTAAAAATCTAGGCAACAAAAATTAGACCACTGGGATCAAATCAATACATAGGATATACTAAGTTAGTAAGAGAAGATCTTGCGTCCCCACAGCCATTCCTTTCTCATCTCATCCTAAAGGACTCTCTGCCTCTTGCTTTTGCCCTGTCCAACTCCATACCACATCATAAATTACTTGATTTTCAGAAATATATCAAGTCATTCAAATTTTGGTATGTATTGTATACGAGAACAATATGTTCATTTTTTTACTTCAGAACCCTTACCATATAGCCTTCACATTGCGTACTAAACTTTCTCAAATCTCCCGTTTCAGTGGAACTCTTATTAGATGTTGTTGCATACAAGTCGAGGTGATTAAGTTACAAGTTTTACCTAATTCGCATCGTTGTTGACAAGTCCTGATTTGCTTTATGTTAGAAAAACTGAGAGGCAACAGAAAAGGCAATTTACAAATTCATAAAGTTCTATGCTAAATTATACAATCAAGTTCTGAAATAAGAGATGATTACCTTTTGTTAGAGTATCTCGTATTGACTAAACATAAAAATGTTAAAGGCTTTATAAGTGGTAAGGGTCAATTATTCAAACAATTAGTTCTAGTTATTTTGATAATGGTTCACTCAGGCTTAATTCTTATTAGTGGACCCTACTCTTTGCCCATATTAAAAATTCAATATGGTATCAGAGCAAGTTTAGTTCGGATTATTAATTTTCCGATTATCCGTCTGGATATCTAGTCCTAGCGGCCCGGTCTAGTTATCACTGCGTATATTTCAAGTGACAACTGAATGTTCAGTCCCAGTTGCACTTGAGGGGGAGTGTTAGAGTATCCCGTATTGACTAAACATGAAAATGTTAAAGGATTTATAAGTGGTACTAAACAACTAGTTCTAGTTATTTGAACAATGGTTGACCCAAACCTAATTCTTGTTAGTGAACTTTACACTTTTAACCGTATTAAAAATTCAATACCTTTAACTATCTATGCTTTGTTTGATGGATGAATACTGTGGGAAAATGCATTTGACAAAGAAATCATCTTACCTTGCAATAATATAACCATTTACATGTAAAGAGAATTTTTCTTGATTCAGACTAAACACGATAGGCTTTTTCAAAGAAAAAGAAAAGGTTTAAGGTTTTCGAATCGTTTTGAACTTCAAGCTTTTCCCTTTCCATTGACGAGTACTAATAAACAAAAGAAAAGAACACTGAAGAACGAAATAGTCAATTGCATCTTATTCGGTATCATCTTGAAGAAGCATATACGACAGGACAGGTGGGGACTGGAAAAGAGCAGGTTCTTGATCCTTCTGGTGCATTTGGCTGATGTGGCCAATTTCCCGTGTCAAATTCAATCAGTTCAGATTGTGAACTATGGCCACTGCGTCACTTTCACTTTTGTTACTTTTTTCTTTTTTCATGGATTACTGTATATATTACACTTTGTGATAAAAGAAAGAAGAATACGTATGTCATTGTTTTGTCCATTGCAGTGAGGACTTTACTTCAAAACATTACTGGTGTGGACGTGATTCAGATTAGTGGTGGTAGAATATCGAAGAACTGGAACTGCAGAAATTGAAAGAGGGCAGCGTATCTCACGTTCGTGATCACAACACCACAGAAAGAGGCAAGTTGAATAAAAAGTGTTGTTGCTTTAATCTTCTCCACTTGTTATTTTCTTTCTTTTTTTGGTTTGTATTTTTACGTTTATGCACAAACCATTTTCCCTACTTTTCTTTTTCAACAACAGTGCCGTGTTCTAATTTCTAATGAAGTAGCTACGAATCAGAGACAAGTTGTTCAACACAGCAAATCATCACTTAAACAAACGCAAAAGTATTTCTTCTTTTAACATGAGCCTTGGAAGGTTTAACTAAGAATATATGATGTGTTATCCTTTTCCAATTTCTAAGTAGCAAAAGGAATGTTGAACCCGACTACTAGATTTGCGATTGATAGCTACTCTATAGTGCTTATGAGTGTGAACTAAGGATGGCCCTGAGCTTTATAATCTTCTAGCGCATGTGCAACAAGTTATCACTTTCCGCATCACCTATACAATATAATTGATCATTCGTATCAACAAGAAAAATATATTTTCTTCCTGTTTTTATTGACATTCTTTTCTCCACTTCCATAAAAGACATTTATGTAACTGTTGAATCTTGAAGTTGGGATTTACTACCTTTTCTTCTGTAACCTAAATTTATAGCTATTTGTTTTGTGTAGCTATTCCTTCGTCTTCTCCATTTTGATTTTTTTTTTCACTCCATCTCTAGAAAAGACTTTCCTGTAAGTATTCAAAGAAGGTCATCTATATGTCAAAAAGATTGTCCTTGTTGGTGTCTTTGAATTATTTTGGCTTCTTTATATTTAGTGTGCTCTATATTTTTGTATTTTATTATGCTGTCATAAAATTTGCACGGGCAATATCATGTTTCATTGTATTCCAAACCACCATTTAATGTGAATACATATCCGGAATGGGATCTGGAGTCATCCCTATCATCAGTATACCCGCTTAACATAAAATCACCTTCTTCATATACCAAGAATACATCCTTAGTTCTTCTCAAGTATTTAAAGATATTCTTGACAGCTACCCAATCACCCTCACTAGGATCCGATTGGTATCTGCTCGTAATACTTAGAGCATACGATACATCGAGTCTAGTACATAACATAGCGTACATGATTGATCCTATAGCCGAAGCATAAGGAATTAAACTCATGCAAGTCCTCTCATCTTGTGTCTTTGGACACATAGATTTAGAGAGTATAATTCCATATACCATGGGAAGATAATATTATACGAAAATGTTAATAAATTTGGAGTGAAAAATAAAACAGCAACAAGAACGTCAAGATTTTTATACTGGTTCGGCAATGCCTACGTCCAGTTGGAGACGACTGAGTATTTCACTATAATCAATGAGAACATACAATAGAGTTTATCACTCAATTTCTCAAAAGACTCAAATTAACCTAAGCTCACACACTCCTACTAGGAAGAAAAAAAAATATAAATGTTTTTTCTCTCTCTCCCTCTAGAAATTTCTACTCTCTCCTTCCTCTGGAAATATTTTGCTCTCTCTCACATTAGAAATTTTTTGCTCTCTTCTCACACACACTCTTCCGTTGTTGCTGCTTCTTTTTATAGAGAAGTTAATAGGTGAAGGCCAGCTGTACCGAAATCCACCGAAAAACAAGCCACCATTTCTGATTCAATAATCACTGAAAGCAAGCTACCATTTTTGATTTTGAGAAGCTACCATTTCTGACTTTGAGACGATCCTCAACAATCTCCACCTTGGATCAAATTCTCGAAGTGGAATTTCCAATGGTCATCTCCCAATCCCTTACGGGGCAATCAACAAATTTTACAAATATCAATCAAGTATAAGTAATGCTTAAACTTGAGTAACGAAACTGGTTTTGTCAACATATCAGCAGGATTGTCGGCGATCCTAATCTTCTGAAGAAGAATATCTCCCTCATCAATAATTTCACGAACAAAATGAAACCTCACATCAATGTGTTTTATACATGCGTGACGAACTTGATTCTTTGCTAAATAAATGGCGCTCTAACTGTCGCAATGAACATCCACATAGTCCTGATGGACCCTTAAGTCATCAAGCAACCCTTGAAGCTAGATGGATTCTTTAATAGCTTTTGTTACTGCCATGTATTCTGCCTCAGTAGTTGATAAAGCAACTGTAGATTGCAAAATTGATCTCCAACTCACTGGACCTCCAGTAAAAGTGAATACAAAACCTGTAGTGGACTTACACTTACACTTGTCCAAATCACCTGTGTAATCAGAATCTACATATCCAACAACACATTGACCAGTAACTTCATCTTGCTGAAATAATAAACCAACATCTACAGTACCCAGAATATACCGTTGAATCCATTTCACAGCTTGCCAATGCCCTTTTCCTGGATTATGCATATATCTACTAACAATACTAACAGCTTGTGAAATATCAGACTTAGTACACACCATAGCATACATCAAACTACCAACAGCACTTGCACATGGAATTTGAGCCATGTAATGACTCTGCTCATCTATGTTAGGAGACATAGAAGCACTAAGTTTGAAATGAGGAGCAAGAGGGGTACTAACCGGTTTTGAATTTTCATTCATCCCGAAACGTTGCAGTACCTTCTTCAAATACTGCTTTTGACACAGACCAATCTTGCCTTTTGCTCTATCTCTTTCAATTTCCATACCTAGTATCTTCTGAGCTTCTCCCAAGTCCTTCATCTCAAATTCATTACTCAGTTGAGTCTTCAATCTTTCAATCTCCACTTTGCTTTTACATGCTATAAGCATATCATCAACATATAAAAGTAGATAAATAAAGGTTCCATCTTGTAGCTTGCGAAAGTATACACAATGATCATAATGATTTCTTATGTACTTCTACTTGACCATAAACCTATCAAATTACTTATACCATTGTCTTAGGGACTGTTTCAAACCATACAATGATTTTTGTAATTTGCAAACCCAATTTTCTTTGCCAACAACTGTAAACCCTTCTGACTGAGACATAAAAATATCTTCCTCGAAATCACCATGTAAGAACGCCATCTTGAGATCAAGTTGAGCCAACTCAAGGTCAAATTGCACAACCAAAGCCAAAAAAATACGAATGGAAGAATGTTTTACTACAGGAGAGAATACCTCGTTGTAATCAATGCCTTCCTTCTGAGCATAGCCTTTCTGGCTTTGAATCTTACATTATCTTTTCTCAAAGATTCCATCTTCTTAGCATATACCCATTTATAACCAATTTCTTTCTTCCCTTTTGGTAACTCAACCAGCTTCGAAGTCTTATTTTTATGAAGAGATTTCATCTCCTCATCAATAGATTTCTTCCACTCCATGCTCTCTGAACTCCTGACAGCTTCTTTGTAGGTGGATGGAATCTCATCTTCAATAACGGCAAATGCATATGCCACATTATCAGAAAATCGAGAAGGCTTTCGAATTTTCCTTTTTGATCTTCTGGTTGCAATAGAATCTTGTTGTGATGGTGGTTCTTGGGTAGATACTTCCTCTTCATTATCCTTGTCCTCATCATCAAAATCAACTGTAGGATTAGTGTCTGTAACATCAGACCTTACTGGAACAACTGGGGCCTTCAATAACTCCACCTGCTTTGAACTACTCATGGTCTTGGTCACTTCAATTTCCCCTTCATGCTTGTTCCGATTAACCATAGCAGTCTCATCAAAAGTCACATCTCTGCTTACAACAAATTTCTTCTCATCTGGACACCAAAGTCAGTATCCTTTCACGCCGGTGCTAAAGCCCATAAATAGAGCTCTCTTTTCTCTTGGATCCAACTTGCTTTCCCTAACATGATAGTAAGCAGGACAACCAAATATGTGTAAATACTTGTAATCAATACAAGGTTTACCAGACCATACCTTCATGGGTGTTTTGCCCTTGTTCGTAGTAGTAGGCAACCGATTAATAAGATGGCTTGCATAAGTAATTGTCTCAGCCCAAAACACCTTGTCTAAACCAACATTAGACAACATATATCAAACTTTCTTAAGCAGAGTACGGTTCATGCACTCTGTCACCCCATTCTGTTGTGGTGTCTCCCTAACCGTGAAATGCCTCACAATACCCTCATCTTGACAAACTTTCAAAAAAGGATCTGACTTATATTCACCACCATTATCTGATCTGAGAGTCTTGATCTTTCGACCGGTTTGCATTTCAA
>JAOSBM010000009.1:511260-526300 GCA_027568955.1 Erythroxylum tenue | reverse complement strand
TGATGTAGTACGCCACCCTCGCGGGGCACGGACTCGGATATCACCAACGATATCGGGTTCGGGTCACTCGGGAGTGGGGTGTTACAGATCCGATTGAAGTGATTTAATACTTCTCCCAAGTTGTTTCTCAACTTCATTTTTGAATTCTTTGAATCTTTCAAAGGCTTCAGACTTGTATCTCTTAAGATACATATACCTATATCGAGAATGATCATTGATAAAAGTAATGAAGTATACGAAACCACCTTTGGCATGTATGGATATCGGACCATAGACATCAATATGTATCAGGTCTAAAGGTCATCAGACGTCTTCTTCTGCTTCAAGGACTCCAGATAGGCCTTACAGTTTCTCTTCTAGTGGCCATCCTTGCCACAATGGAAGCAAGTTCCCTTTGAGGCAATCTTCTTTGCTTTCTTGACACCTCTCTCAGGCCCTATGGACTTCTTTTTCTTTTGGCTCTTTTCATTTGAACCAGAAGAGTTCACCATCATCACAGCCTTATCCTTGCAGACAGATGGCTCAACTGCCTTGAGCATATTGACCAGCTCGAGAATTGTGCTGGATATATTGTTCATCCGATAGTTAAAGCATAAATTGTGAGAAAGTATCGGTTAAACCCGTCAAAATTAAATCAATACATAATTCATGATCCAAAAGAAAATCCAAGGAGGCCAACCGCTCTATGTGGCCATTCATCTTCAGTGCATACTGTACTGGAGATGTCCCCTCAACCACCTTAGAGTGGAAAAGCAATCACGAAGTCTCGAACCTTTCGGACCTTGCTTACTCATCAAAGAGCTCCCTAAGATGATAAACTATTGTATAAACATCTATAGCCTCGTGTTGCTTTTACAGCTCTGGTGACATAGTGGCTAGCATAATATAACTAGCCATCTCGCTATCATCGAGAAGCTTCCTATATGCCCTCTGATCATCATCAGAGGGATCAGCAGCAAGGGGATCGAGAAGTGGTTCTTCCAAGATATAACCAAACTTCTCAAACTTAAGAACTATTCTTAAGTTCCTGAGCTAGTTAAAGAAGTTTGGTCTAGTCAACTTGTTAGCTTCCATCAATGATCTTAGATTCATACTAGTACTCATGGTGTTGACTCAGGCTATAGCAACCTTTTGTCAAAGAAAAAAATTAAAATGTACTTAAATGCTTGTCTATAAGGACTTTAATAATACGCATTATGACTCCCACTATTTTCACGGATTCATAACCCTCAATATAAATCTGAGAGAACTCGTAGAGAAATTTTCCTAGTGGGTCTCTAAGAATGACCTTGGGTTTGACCAACAAGCCACCTTAGGTCAACCGGTAGGTATCGATCATACCAATTGCATCTCTAATGCAACTATCGAATTTAATGATATCAACTGTTGATGTGTGCACACTCATTTGGCTATCAACTCTTGACACATGTACATCTAATGTACACTACCCAACTTTGCCTCTATCCACGTTGGTCTTAGGTTTTCCCAATAAACTAACTTTAAAAGGACTCTGGTTCTCACCATATTAAAGGAAGGCATTAGTTTTAACATTCTAAGTGAGGGGTTTGACTAAGGTCTCATCTAACTTAGATAGTCTTATACATATAATATAACTATATGGCATGATCTAGACTACCCCATCAAATTGGGCCTAAGCCCATAACCATCTATCAAGCAAGCCCACACATTCCCCTAACCATGCATTCTTTAATGTATATATGTAAACACATCATTTTGGTTATGACATCTTATGGATCCTAATATGAAGGGCACAATCCAACACTTGGATCTAAGTCCAATTCAACACTTAGATTTACTATCTTCTTTTTACTAACTTGGCTAAAATTACTATTGTATGTTATTTCATTTGGAATTAATATTAATCTAATTAACATGAATTCCTAATTCCAGAAATTAATTCATAATTAATTTATCTTAAAATAATTATTTGATATCCAAAATTAAACAACTTCAATTTTTTTCTTACATGCCAATTTTTCTAGTCTTACTAGAAAATCTATTACTCTACTAAAATTAATTCAAAATTAATTTCTATAATTTTTCCAGAACATTGAATCATCATTCCAAGCATCTCTTGGTCATTTCATGATGATCAAAATAATTTAGGAATCACCCAAAAATTATTATGATCACCGAAACACCGATAAGACACCAAAAACGACAAATATGACTTCTAAATTTTTTTTTCCTGGAAATCAAATTTCGAGCAAAATCATAAGGTTCTAGAACCAAAATATATTCATACAAAAACATCAAACAAAACAGATCCTACAATTTCTGGAAAACTTTCCATATCTGGAAAATTATTTGATAAAATTATTAAACATTTTAATAATTCTACAAAAACTACAGAGACATAAACACATCCCAAATATGTTCACATAATTTTTTCAGAATCAAATTCCACGAATATCATGTGTAATCTCATCTGTTTAGCCAATAGACATCACATACCCAGCAAAAAGATAGATTTCATGCATGTTCTTTTAAATTAGACATTAAATATTTTAATCACATTAAAAATATTTTCAAACACATTGAATCATTCACATACAGTTATGAACATATTGGTGAAAGAAAATCGTGAAAACCATTTTTCTATAATTAATTTCGAATAAAACATTACAGGATCCTAAACTGTCACAACCATGAAAACATTTTTCACATGTCATGTATGCTACACCTAACAAGGCACAAGATGTCTCTGATAGCATCGTAAGGTTTTAGTCATGCATCTCATACATAATATATATCAAATATACGCAGTGAAAAATAAAATGAAACCTCAAAAGCCAGACATACTCAACATATAGATATAGAAAACAAAAACATGAAATATAAGATGTTACATACATTTCCGACGATCTGCTTCGTTCTTTAATCTTCTATACGTTGGGTTGTCATAAACCACAACGATGAATGTAGACCATCTCTAATGAAAGTCCACACAAAGATGCAAGGATGAAATCTCATTAGGAGATGGCTAGAATTCTTTCTTTATGCTAGCAAAGACAAGAACTCTTGTGAGAGTTAGAGAGAAAAAAGTGTGTGTGTAAGAAAGAACCTTTCTTTCACTTGTGTCTTGCACAAGATGCATGAAAATCATCTCTATTTCTGCACCATTTGGCCTTCTATAACCCCCGTCACTAATGGAGAGTTATGGAAAGTTAATGGTCATGAATAGCAAGCATTAATGGAAGTTATAGGAAGTTAATGACTATGAATAGCATGCATTAATGAAAGTTTGGGAAGTTAATGGCCAAATTGGCAACCAACAACACTTGTTTCTAATCCATTCTATGTAACGTTTTCCACCATGATCACATCGCGATACAATCCTGAAACACTCTCTCATATCTTGAATCACCATTCAAGACCATTTTACTCATCCTTTGGATCTCCTACGTGTGTGACCTATTAGGTTTCCAGTTATGTTAGCCACTTGAATTAACACTTAATTCAAGTAAGTCAAGAGCGGTATCTATCAACACCTCATGACCTCTAATTGGCTGAAAAGTTAGTGGTTTGACTACGAACCCTTCCATACGTAATGTCGCCATGTAATTCATCCTTTCACCATCTATACCCCACTTGGTTCAAAGTATGGTCAAAGTGTCAACTCCCACTAGACTGACTACGTAACATCTAGTCCAAGTGATATTAGATCTTGTCCTAAGGATCTCATTACTTTATGTATCATTAAAGACTCTCTTTATGACACATATCTGCTATGGCTAAAGACTCCCGAGTAATAACCCCGACAAGAGGTCGTGGGTATGATCTCCTTCTATCATGAGTGGTGAATCCTTTATTAGCTACTCAATTACCTTCGAATATCTCAAATTGTACCCAGTCACCACCCTATGAGTAACTCCTGAAAGGCACCAATGAATGGAGTCAAAGAATAGGATCAGTATTCGAGATATCCTTGAGCATCTCAAGTCAAAGGATACTTGCATCATTGCTATGATGAATCTATCATTGACACTGGAATAGAATATCCATATAATTGTCTCATAGTAGGTCAATCCAATGTACTTACTACCCTTAGTAAGCATCTACATGTTAACTCTAAACAAATCATGTCTATAGCTTATGAGATCTATTGCTTGATCCAATCAAGGAGTAAAACATGTGCTAGTCTATCCAGATTAATAATATTCCATCTCATTAATCCTATAACTAGGGAGAGTTTAGACACTAACATAATTACACATGATAGGAATCTCATTATCATGATCTCATCATGATTTCCTCCATGCTATGTTTTGTATCAAGGACTTCATTAGATTAATTTAAGATCAATATCAAATCCATAAATGTATGAACATCGAAATAATGAAAAATGCCTTTATTAATCATAAATGATTTGTACAATAAGTGTTAAAAGTGATTGCCTTTAGAGCACTTTTCTAACACAGGGAAGATATAATTGCTTTTAAACTTTTTCTTAGCTGCTTTACTTATGCAATTTGATAGAAGAAAAACAACAAAATTTTCAAGAATAAAGAAAAAACAATCCTAGGTCTATCTTCATATAGTCAATTTAGATTAGAGAGATCATTATAATTGCAAAAGGAATTTTCAAGAACATGAGTTAAGCAACATTTTGATATGGAATCTTTAAAGTTGATGTTAGATGGATTATGTCTATAACATCTTTTTTTTTCTTTTGACTATTGATAGTCACAGGATATTTGTTTCTTTAAAATCTTGCCATTGTAACTTAATATTATAATCCGTTCTCTTTTCTTAAAGTTAGTTAAATTAGTTCCTTTTACTTTTGACTTAAAAATAAATTAAGTTGAAACTCGTAAGAAGAAGTTTTTCAATATTGACCTAAAATCGCTTAATGCTTAGGGTGTGGCAAGCCAACTATACTGAGATATTTTCTTCACTCCCTAATTTCTACCTAAAAATTAAAAGTTAATTATTCTACATTCTCATTATACTATATAAATGTGAGTGTGTGTGCGCGCGCGCAGGTGGGGGGATGTTCCACTTTAAATATCTGACACAATAGAGTATTTCAATTAGTATCACATACATAATGTATACATAGTGAACTAATGCTTCGTACTTATATATTAGCCCTTATTCAAGATAATGATCATTAAACCAAAGGCTTGTGAGCCTGAACAAAGGTTACAAAAAGTTTTTTCTCCCTAGTACTGTGAGTATCGAGTGCTGTCAGGTTTAATATTAAAAACCTTTGCTAATCATCCCTCCATAATCCCACTATTGTTCCCATTTCTCCATAGAAATTGTAAATAATTCTAAAAAATGAGTGAAAAAATTAAAAAAAAATTCTCCCTAGTACTGTGAGTATCGAGTGTTGTCAAGTTTAATCTTAAAAACCTTTGCTAATCACCCCTCTATAATCCCACTATTGTTCCCATTTCTCCCTAGAAATTGTAAATAATTCTAAAAAATGAGTGAAAAATATTGAATAGTTTGGATAAAGATCAGTTCCTATTATTGTTCAATCTAAAGGTATTTCTAATACATGAGTTATTTTTACTAAATCAAATTACGATGCTTGATCATAACTAATGGAGATGCATATTACTAAACGAAACAAGTGTTCTTACATTCATAGTAAAACAAAACCACCTACAGAATCAAAAGATGGGTATAAAAAGTGGTATGTCAAAAATAAAATAAAATAAAAACTGAAAAGGTGGCTGTTGATGGCTATGAAACAAAAGTGATAAGTTATACTGTCCATGAAATTTGGAGTTCACTGTTCAAAGCTTTTTATGGTAGCAGTGATAAGTTACAACTCTTTAACATAAACTAGAAAGCTTTCACTACTAAACAAAATGGAAAACCTCTTTATAAATATTATGGAAAATTGACCAAAGTTTTTCAAGAATTGGACATTTAAGATAAAAGTGGTCATGAATAATCTCAATGATGTTATAATATATAGAAAGTTTATTGAAAAACTAAAGGTGCATATATTTCTTACTAAACTAGAATTTTTTAAATAAGTTCGTGGAGATATTCTATGTAGGGAATTAATTCCACATCTAAAATAATGGTATGCCTTAATCTGGCGAGAGGTTTTTGAATTTGCATTTATGATAAATCAAACCAAATAAAGACAACTAATAATGTTGAGAAAAATTCCTACAAATGTACCCATTGCCACTAGCTAGGCCCTACTATAGATTGTTGCTATGAAACTATATGGTATCTAGACTGGTGGGATTATAATTGAGCATCCCAAAGAAGAGATTCCAAGAAAACCCCAATTATTAATGTTATTGAAACAAAGACAAAGGATGATGATACTAAGACAACATCGAAATTAGTAGCAACTACAGATAATGGTGGCAAGAGTTCTAACGTTTCCACACCTAGCTATAATAATACATGGATAATTAATTCTAATGCTACATATTATATGATATTTGATTCTATACAAATTACAAAACTTGAACAATATTTGTAGAAAATTGTTTCTACTAACAATAGTAATGAGGCCCAAAGGATCTTTAACTCTTAGTAATACCTTGAATTTGGATTATGTTTTAGTTGTCCCATCTTTAGATTATAATCTCTTGTATTTTTATCAAATAACAAAATCATCATTTTGCATTAAAATTTTTTGTCCTAACTTTTGTCTTTTTAAGGATATCTAAACAAAACAGACAATTGGTTGATGTTTTAGAAGATGAACTTATATCATTTGGACTTGTAGTTAAAGAGTTCGAACAAGTTATCTCAAGTTTTGTCAATGGATGATTCTAAGATGGAGAAGAATGAAGTTGAATTCTAGTTGCAACACCGATCTTATTGGTATGTTACCTTTAAAGTGATCTTATTGGTATGTTACCTTTATTGATGATTACCAAGATGATTTGGTTATGGTTAATGAAGTCCAAAACAAAATGAATTGTTATTCCAAAAACTCCATAAATTCACTAAGACTTAATACAATGCACATATTCAAGTCTTCATAGAGAAAATGGTGCAAAATATCATAATTATGAGCTAAAGCATTATTTAGAAGCACATAAGATTATTAATCAAACTATACTTATTGATAAACCCTAATAAAATAGGTTGGTCAAGATAAAGTGTTAACATTTATTGAAAGTTGTTCGTGCCTCATTAATTTAATCTTATATGCAATTGTCATATTAGGGAGAAGCCTTTATAATATATTTTATAAATCAAAATCCCTCATGCTCTATTGACTTAAAACGTCACTCTAAGCTTTTAACAAGGCTTTAGCTATTCCACTTATACCAAATTTACCTCCTCATATATTTAGATGTGTACATATCCATAAACATAACTAGCACAATTTAACTTTATAAGCCTTTAAGATATATGTTTCTTGGATATACTACAAATCAAAAGGGGTACAGGTGTTATCATCCTCTAACCTAACGTATTTTCATAATAATATATGTATTTTCCCATAAAGACTTAATGTATTTCTCTTTTAAGTATAAACTTAAAGGGGAGAACCAAAAGACAGTTTAGACTTTAAACTATCAATTATAGAGGGAGCATCAATTCTTTAATCATAGTGTTGGTGATTTGAATATAAGTAACAAAACTTTAAATTGTAATGTTAATGATCAATTGGAGAGTGAAAACTCAGTTGAAGTAGAAGATTCGTTCGAGCATGAAAAAAATGGTTGAACCAGAAGTAAGTTCATTAGCTAAAGATCCTTAACTAATATACCATACTAATTGTTTGTTAAGGATGTTCATATTATAGAACCTAAACCACCTAGAAAATGCTTGCTTGAATGTCTCACTAAAGGTATTCCTAAGCTTATTTATGAATCTAAAATTTTAAATGGAGCTAAATACCTCATGATTCATTTTAAATCAAATCACAACCTGTAAAAAAAAAAAGCCATTAGTGAATCAATTATCTGTTGTAGCTATTCCTAATAGTGTGTAGGAAGCGTTAGCTGATCTAAAGTGCAGAATTACAATGAATAAGGAAATGAACTCCTCGTAAAAGAATAAAATGTGGGAGTTCATTAATTTTCTACCAAGACAAAGGCTAGTGGGATGTTGATGGATTTACATTATAAAATATAAAGTATAAAGCAGATGGCACAATTAAAAAATTCAAAGCAAGATTGGTAGAAAAAGGGTACACCAAAACCTATAGGATTAATTATACATAAACATCTACCTTTCTAGTTAAAATCAATATTGTTACAGTTTGTTTTCCCTATTTGTAAATTTAGATTGTCCATTATAATAATTTGAGGTAAAAAAAATCCTTTTTATATGTTGAATTGTCTCAAGAAATCTATATGGAGCTCTCACCAGGACATGTGACAACAATAAGGTAAAATGGAAAGGTTTATAGATTGAAGAAATCATTATATAGGCTAAAACAATCTCCAAAAATATGGCTTCGAAGATTTAGAAAGTATATAATAGCTTTTAGATACCATCAAAGCTATTCATACTACACTTTATTTTTGAAAAGGGGATAAGGTAAAATCACTACTTTTATTATATATGTGGATGACATGATAGTCACAAGGAATGATCCTGAAGAAAGGAAGGCATTGCAAGAGCATTTGCTTAAAGAGTTTGAAAGAAAAATCTTGTTTGCTTGAAATATTTCCTTAGGATTGAAGTTCCTAAATCACCCAAAGAAAATATGCATTAGACTTATTACAAGAAACTAGTATGTCCAAAATTATTTGAATTGTACACCTACAATATATTATTAATTCTTAATTTAGAGCTAATTAAATCTCTAGAATTAGATATTAATTGATTTTTATTCTTATTATAATATAAAGACATTATTGAGTCTTTCAAGTAACCGCGGATAAAATTTTGGCGTTCTGCCAAACTCCAAGCCCACGTTGAATTCGCCTTGCAAGTTGCAACGGGTCTCAATATCCCCATACATTGTAAGGTACCGCAAGCCTCAAATAAAACAAAATATTCCCTACCAACAGTCGAGAATGTTAAATAATGATCCTATCAAATGAAATTTCGAGTACTTAAATGATATTATTTGCAGCTTTCATGTAAGTATTTGATCTATTGCATTTAGGATCTATTTGTTGATTAATAATGTCAATACTCTTCATCTTAACCAATAGGTATGGATCTAGATTCTTTCACAATCAGTCATGTTAACCTGCACAGAGCCTCCGCTGCTGCTTTCTGACTATTGCTGATCACAGTTACACGATGTGCTTTTATCATGGCATTTTAACAAAGGAAGGTATCAATCAAACATTTAAGACCAACATGAGATAGATCTCTTTCTAATACCAAGTAACAGAGCCACCAAATCAATATTGTCTATGTTCAAACAAAAAGCAACAGTGTCTTCAGCAAGCATTTTATCCTAGTTTACAGTAGAAAAGTAGGCGGACATCACTGCTATCTTCAAGGATATGAATGATCAACCAAGTCATGTGCTTTTGTATGTCAAAATTGGCAGTCTTTCGTTTTTGGAACAATTAGGATTCTCCATCCAGTCTATTCTGTCTTGACCAACAATATGAACAGATTACCTAGTTCACAAGAGGATCCTTTTTTAGTCATAAAACAAATCACGCACTTTTCGAATTCATAAATTGGAGAAGCCATATGGCATTTATAGGCACAAATTCAAGACTAGCATAGCCTCAGAAAACACAGAAAAAACATATACACTCTTCCCTTCGGTTATTAAATATAGTACAATTAGAGGTGAACTGTATTCCTCTGAACCAACCAGGACAGTTCTTAGGATGCGTTCCCCATTTAAGTGAAAGAAATGCAGTCTTCTAGACCCTAGTATTTCCATTGCAGCACCATAAATGCAAAAGAAGTAAAATAGCAATTTACAATCTAATGCAAGATCTTGCCCATCCCATTCTTAAACTGACATCCGAGTTTGCACTTTCACTTTCCTCATTCATAACTCAAATGCCATTTGTTTTGGGCTTCTCTGGCTGTTACATAAATCTAGCCTAATTATGATCAGAGTCTGACTAATAGAAGATTGAAATTAATAAAGCGAAAGATGTACCCCAATAGATGTTCTCAAGGATAATGTTAATAACGCCTCTTTATCTTGCTACAACTTTGCATTTACTCAAAATTTTAATCATTTTTATTCCAACAATGGCTTCTCTCTAATGTTTTTAGCAAACAGAATCTAATGTTGTTCACAAGAACCCAACAGTTATTACTAGAATCCTCAGATTAAAGTAACATAAAACTCAAACTACCAAATAAGATCAACTTACATAATGTGAATGGAAGATGGACCAGCTATAGCAGCAACTCTCTGAGCACGCTGTGTCTCACCTCGGTAGAGTCCCTTGATCTCTTTCTTGATTCGCCGAGCCTCACGCTTTTCCTCCTTTATAGCAGCCTAAATGCACAATATTAATGTTACTAACAAAGTTCAAATGATATATGAAGATAAAAGAAGGAACAAAAGAAGAACTAAGGGCCGGCTTTTGGAATGCAAGGTTACCATCAGTAAATTGCTACCAAACACTGAGTATATCAGTCTCAGAAAGCCATAATTAAACCTGACACCAATAGAAAATGTATATACCTTCCTTTCTTTCTTCTCCTCCTTTGACTCTTGCTGATGCTGCTTCCCTTTCTGTGGCTCAGTTTTCAACCCTGGCAAAGGCACACCCTTCACCTTTTCTGTTGCAGGTTTTCTAGAACGAGGCAAAAAGTCTACAGGCAGCTTATCTTTTCCTCGAAGGGCTATCACATGACCGGAGGAATTTGAGGCTCCATAAGCAGTTTCACCCCACTTCTTTCTGCCATTTTGTGGAGCTTCAATTTTAGCAGGGTGGTTATCAAGAGTTGAATATGTTGAAACTATAGTCTCGCAATCCCACTTTTCAGACTCGTCACTACTTTCTTGTATCACAACAACTTCATCTTCTTCCCCATTTCCATATTTCTCTGCATATTCTGCACAGCGACGAATGATATCTGCTGCTGAGTCTATTAACTCTTTACTTTTTGGCTTCTGATTTCCATGCAACACATCCGCAGGACCTTCGTATTTGTCACCAACTTCGATGTTGTCTATGGAACTACCATGAAGGGAATTTTTAAGTCTTTCTGCAAGATATTCGTCTTCCTCAGCTACATAACTATAATCTTCTTCATCAGTGCCATATTCTTGGCGTTCAAGCTGTATTAGACAACCTTTTCTTGTCATGAAAATAGATGCTTGTAAAGGATAATAATGTGAGCAACAAAAGAAGAGACGTTTCCAAAGTGGCAATATAAACAAGATCAACCCAATATGCTTGAGAAAGAGGGGATGACGTGGTTGGCAAATGCTGAAAAAGATTCTATATATTTGCAATTACAAACTACATGTATGTAGATGTTAGACTGCATAAAACGAAGATTCACAGCACAGAGGCATGGCATTTCAAAGAAAATAGCATGATATTATTCTAGATTCCTTGCCTCTGTTTTCATAAGTATGATTAATTAGATTTTCAGAAAGTATGATTAATTAGCTCTTTGCTCTAGTCTGTAAGTTGTTTGTCTAAATCATCACATGGAACAAAAGGAAACAAGTATTTTGAAGCATCTAACAGTTTCCACACACATATCTAGCATAGTGTTAAAGTCACACATAACCTAACTGTCACACCAGGGGAATAAAAAGTGAACAGAGAGGACTTTGTCAAGGATAATACACTAACCAAATCAAACTGTTCATCAAGAAGTCGACTAGGTCGTGGCTTTGCACTAAATTCATCTGTTTCTTCCGCTGCAGCATTGCCCATTTTTCCAATGGCATCATACCCCACCATTTTTTCTTGATCAACAGAGGAAACACATGTATCAGAAATTTCATGAATAAAATTGTATTTGTCAGTCAAATGATATGGTTCTTTAATTTCGACATCCTCCCCTTCCTCAGGAAGATTGGCACGAACAACAAAATCCTCTTCCAAGTCCTCAACATCAGAACCAAAACGCGACAAATCACTATCATCAAGCAACTGAAGTACATCAGGATCAAAAGATTTCTTGGCTTTAAAATCAACAGTCTTGGATGCTACACTAAAAATTGAATCATGATTTGAACCGGCAGCTTGTAGTTCGGGCACTCGGACCCTTGAAGCATCATATGCCTAAGAAAAAACAAACTTCAGTGCATAGTTGTACTGAATAAAAAGAAAAAGGCAGAAAGATCTGTTTGTTATTCGTTACCTTGACGTCACTTGGAAGCTCATCAAGCCTGGGCTTGGGATTATGGTAAAAAGCAGAACCAGCTCCGGTGTTCTTAATATCTCTCAAGTGGATGAGATAATTATAGCCATCATCTGGAAACCCCAACTCCAAAATCTCCCTCCTAACATGATCGGGCAAGGATGATGATGATGAAAACTTATCAAGAACGCTATGATCATGGGGTGCATCAGCAAAAATGGAGTCTGGGTCGTCGTGGTGAATATGATCGTCGACAAAGGTATCTACAAGTAGGGGATTGTCGTCAACCCGGACGAATACTCGGTCACTACCAGGAGTGTTACTGTAATTAGGGTCTGAGGAGTCGCGGGCCAGAAGATGGAAAGTAGCAGCTTTCTTCTTATCAAAGAATTTCTTCTTCCCCATTGCAGAACCAGACGCAACGGCGCTGAAGAAGAATCAGTGTTTCTTCATATACCTAAATAACCAACAGGGTCTGGCATACTACTTCCTGATTTTTTTTTTATGAACTTGAAACGACGTCGCTTCACTCAACTCAAGTAGTATAAATAGGAGATAGGGACAAACATTTAGGGGTTAGGGTTAGGAAGCAAAGGGGAAGACTTGGAGCGGCAGAATTGAGAACAAGAAGCGGAGTAATGGAGTAGATAGATGGAGAGGATGGTGTATTAACATGTGGATAATGAAAGCAAGCGCCTGATGATTCAGTTCAGTTCTTATGATGTTGCTTTTCTTTTAGTTTTCAATCTGAATCAAACACAACCTCTCTCCTACTACCGCTCACTTCTTCTTCTTCCTTTGTCTTGCTTCTGTTGCTCGTCTTCTTCTTTCCCTTCTCCCCCTGGGACCTTGTGACGATCATCTACTTATCTGAAGGTTCCATTATTACCCTTCCTTCTTTACTTTTCCCATGAACATTCACAGCCGGGTGGCCTGCAGAATCACAATCCAAATAAATATTATAGAAGTAGATGCAAGTTAGATAGGAATAAGAGTTGTCCTGTAAAAAAAATTTCGCCTTTTTCGGTAAGGTGTTGGCAGCCGAGCATTTGGGATTAGCAATATACAAACATAATTTTCTAGTATTGATCAAAACAGTTGAACAGTAGCATCGTTATTGAACAGAAGATCATTCACGGCCCGTTTGGTACGTGGGAATAGAATGGCTATTCCTAATGTATTCCTAACTTATTCTTAAACTTGTGTTTGGTAAAAAAGAGAGCTAAGAGTAACTAATTTTGGGTAAAAGCCAAACCTCACCTCAACCTATCTTTAACAATTCAATAAATAATTAAACCTATCTTATTATTATTATTATTTAATAATAATATCAATAATAAGGTTAATAATAGGAATGAGAATAATAATAATAATAATAATAATAATAATAATAATAATAATAAATAACAAATAATAATAATAAAAAATAATAACAACAACAAATTAATAATAATAATACTAATAATAATAATAATAAAGTTAATAATAATAATAATAATAATAATAAGGATATTTTGATATTTTTGTTACTTATTCCTTTCTTATTCCAAGCTTATATTTTCAAATCAAACATTGAAATAGAAATTTTTTATCTATTGTATTCTTTAAATCAAACAAAGTAATAGTCATTCTTTTCTATTCCTCATCTTTTTTATTCTTAAGAATAACTATTCTATTCCCTGCCTATTCTATTCTAGTGTACCAAACAGGCCGTCAAGGTATAAACAGTTCCTAAGAGCTTGAGCTCTTCTTAGTTAGCCTTGTAGGAATTGAGCTTTTTTCTGTAAATATTTTTTTGAAAAAATCATTGTTTAGTTATACTATAATCTGTTTGGCAATATAAAAATACAAATCACTTTTAATTTTTATTATAAAATAATTATATTTTATTTTATAATAAAAATTATTTATGCATATAAATATTATTTAAAGTATATTAAACAAGCACAATATATTAATTAGTATATAATTTTAAACCATATGAAATATAAATGAAAATTTATCTAACTAAATTTTTTATATAAATTATAAGATAAGTACATTAATATCAAAAATAAATATTAAAACAAATATTGTGAAAATTATGTGTAAAACATAAGGGTGAAAGAGATTAAAAAATAGGCCCATTAATTAATTTAAAAAATCTACCTAAAAACACTTTTTTAGAAGATTCAAATTTGAGCTTCTTAAAAAGTTATATTTTGGTTGCCAAAAAAGTCATATCTATTAAAGAATTGTTTTTTTAATTTTATAGTCAAACACTCATTTTAAAAAAAAAGACTTTTATGATAGAAAAAAATACTTATTGACCTCTAAAAAATCCATCCAAATAGGTACTTAAGTACCTACTAAAAATGAATTTCTACTTGTTAATAATATCTCAAATAAGCACTAATTTACTCGATGAGATCAAGTAGAGTTTGAGACCAAGATTGTATAATTAAATACCATGTTGAGAGACTTTAGGAGAAATACACTCGGGGGCTTATGAATGGATGGATGAGTTACTCTTTTAGAAAGTAAGGCTAATAATTGGTTTTAATGCATTGCTAAGGGTATGTTTGGGAGTTTAGGATGGGATGGAATGGAATGATAATTAATGGAACGGAATGGAATGGAGTGGAATGGAATGAAATGGGCCACTTCATTGTTTGAAAGTTTAAATAAAATAAAAAAACGGACTCTTTTGACCATTGTTTGGAAGTGATATTAAAAATGAATGGAATGGAATGACTTGTAATATTTTTTTTTCCAAAATTACCTTTGTAATAAAATATGCATAGTTGCCATGAAACTATTTTAGTAACCCCAAAGCATTTCA
>JAOSBM010000009.1:485586-504787 GCA_027568955.1 Erythroxylum tenue | reverse complement strand
TGGAAGCTTGCAAAGTCAGAACTCTTACCTTCTCAAAGTCAGAAATTGAAGCTTGCTTTCGGTGATCAACAATGGTGGATTGTTTTTTTTCGGTGGATTTCTGTAGTGTAGCTAGCTTTCACACCCATGGAATTCTCTATAAATGGGAGGAAGAACAACGAAAGAGAAGAGAGTTGGGAGAAGAGCAGAAGTTGTTTAGTGCGAGAGAGTTTTTTTCAGAAGTGAGAGAGCAAATTATCGAAGGAGAAGAGAGAGAAGAATAGTGAGAGGGAGAGAGAAAAGAAAAATAGATATATATATATATATATATATATTTGTTTTCTCTTTTTCTAATAGGAGTGGGTTAATTTTGGGTCTCTTTAGAAATTGAGTGATAAACACTATTGTATGCTCTCATTGTTATAGTGAAATACTCAGTCGTCTCCAAACTGAACTTAGGTATTGCCGAACCAGTATAAAAATCTTGGTGTTCTTATTGTTATTTTATTTTCACTCCGAATTTATTAACCTTTCCGCACAACACTCCCATCTACCTCTTTAAGCCAAGTTAACTCTATTGTGGCTTTCTTTAATTCTCTCAAAAAACCTACTTGGTACCGAGTAATTAGAGTCTCCTCTCTGTAAGATAGACTTGGCTATATCTCAAATTTAATTAGATGGTAGTATCATAATCTTACCTCTATTGAAACTCTTAAAAGAGGGAGCTTCCAAATGGGAAACATCTTCATTTGGTTTTTTTTTCTTATACAAATTATTTATATACCTCTTTATAAATGTTGGACTCAACATCGATTGGGAAAGATGGGACTTCTAAAAGTACTTATTGGTTAAAAGAACTACTACATTTTTAAGTTTTATCTTGAAGGTAATGTAAGAAGAATACTTGAGGTTGAATTTTTCACATTAATACTAAACGTTTCCTTTAAAAGTGAAAATTGAGTATCATTAAGAAGATAAGAATGAAAAACTATCTAGATCAATATACGTAACATCCCTCTGGAATATTAGTCAACCATAAGACTAAGTCACCTAGCAAGATATATAGGTAAACCAATATAGCTAGATGAAGTTATTACTACCTTAAAGAGAATTACTTATGCAAGACTATATGTAGAGATATATATGCCCAAGATTTACTTGATAAAATACCTATAATGAGATTGAATTAGAAGGAAAGGATGTTTAAAGATGTTTTAGCTAGTATATACCAGTGTTATTTGTAAGAGAGGACTATTATGAATTAATGGGGTTAGAGCTCCTATTGAGGAAGTTATGTAAGATAAGCACAACTCAACTTATATATGCAAGGATATATTACATGTGACTCTTGAAATTATAACCAATAATACTTAGAGCAAAGAGAGACTTGAGGGTAACTTAGCAAGTTCACAAGTAGTCACTTTCTCATATGAACATGTAAAATCTCTTAAAGTATTTTCAGTGTTAAATGATGAATAATAATACTTCAAAGATAAATAGCCATCTTGTTTCAAGACATTACAAGAAGGAAAGCACACTTACAGTGAAAAATAAATACCTAGAGACTCAATCAAAGTTAGGGAGGGATTAATAGCTAACAAGCAGGAGATCATATAGGAAAGTTAAGGTTATGGGCTCTTTAATAGCTCAAACTTCCTTTTAGTTTTATCTTAGCTTAAAATGCAAGATAACCCTAAAAGCAATTGGTATTACATGATTATCTTTGGTCAATAAAGCCTATACTAATAGGTCTGATGGAGACCAATTTGAAAGAGGTTATTGGAAGAAGTTGGGATTTTGGGGTACGAACTGGACTATTTTCACCAATCTCACTTAACACTTTAATGGAAGAATAATAACTACTTTTGGTCTTAAAAAATCAAAATTGTTCTCTATAGAGTTTCTAATCAACTAGCACACTTGACTATTAAGTTATTATTAAATCCTTATTTAGTTTACTTTACCTTTGTGTATGTTGCTAACTTGACTTTCTAAAGAATCCTAATGATCCCTAATGATCATTGAAGATTTTAACATCACCATATTATCATGAAAAGCTAAGAGAATCATTAACTTGAAAAAATTTTATGATGGCTTCAATCCTTGTATAAGTCAAATTGAACTCACTGATATGAGATTTGACAAAAGCTTGTTTACTTGGATTAACAGACAAAGTTAAAGATGGTTAATCAAGAAAAATACTAGATAGAGCCCATGTTAATAACTTATAATTATCTAAATTCCCTATTGGTAAGGCCAATTTTAGTAATAATCTGACCTTAGACCACTCTTCAATATAAATCCACAACTTGATAGAGAAATTTCATAATAGAGTCCCATTTAGATTGTAATAACTATCTAACAAAATTATAGGACGATGAGGAGGTAGTTACTAAAGGTATAACTGCTGATTTTCAGGGCTATGAATTGTACAAATGTTTGAGAAAAAACTACAAATGGTGAAGGAGGAACTTAAGAGGCTTAATCAAAAGAACTATAACAACACTTATCAAACAATTAGGAAGCTAAAGCATTATTATCAACAAATAAACTGAGCTTTATCAATTTCTAAGGAACTGTCAAATAAGCTCAAGAAAGGAAAACATTATCTAACTAATTTGAGCTTTAATAGTGCATAATTCACTTTTAAAGCAAGAATCATGAATTTAATAAATTTAAGAGGGAGAGAGGAACTCTAACTGCTTTCAATCTTCTCAATAAGAAGCACTAATAATATTACATCTCTATTAAATAAGGATGGTTATATGGTCTGTTAGTAATAAGAGTCAAATAAGTAGCTCATGATTATTTCAAAATCCCTTTGTAACTAACATTTATAATTGTTCATCTATACATATTTTAACCTTTTTCTTTTCCAAACAAATTACAAATGTAGACAATAAGCTCATCCTCAAACCTTTTAGCTCTTTATACATTAAAAAATTTCTCTTTAGCCTTCATCCTAATAAAATCCAAAAGCTTAATAGATTAAATTACCATTTCTTCCAAGAGTCATAAAGCCTAATCAAAATTCAAGTTACCAAGGCAATCCAGGAATTCTTTGCAGTGACAAAATGTTAAAGAAGCTAATAAGACTTACATTAGCCTCATCCCAGAGATTCCTAATCCATCAGGTTTGAGAGATTATAGGCCTATCTCCTTTGCAACATAACATACAACGTAATCTCCAAGCTTCTTGTTTCTAGAAAGAGGTTGGTATTATGCTCAATCATCAATCTTGCTTAAGGAGCTTTTATTCAAAGGAGATAATGGAAAAACGTTTATTGGCTCAAAAATTAATTCAAACACTACAAACATTTCTTTAAGAGTTATGACATGGATATTTGTCATATATACACTTATTAGAGACATTTAGACTTCCCTCTACATTCATCAAATGGATTGGAAAGTGCATTTTGACTACCTTCTATGATATATAGATTAGTGGTGAACCTACTGTCTTGATTGAGGGATCTAAGGCTTGAGACACAGAGACTTGATATCTCCTTACTTGTTTACATTATGTATTGAGGTGTTAATAAGGCTAACTGACTACAATGTAAACCTTGGTGGAAAGTTCAAGTTTCACAACAAATGCAAAATAGTTGAGGATCTTTAACCTTTCATTTACTGATAACCTACTTATACTTTGTAGTGCAAGACCTAATTCAATGAACACATCAAATTCTCTACATATCTTCAATAATCTCTCAAGTCTTTATATCAACAAAGACAACAAATAGTCTATTTTTCTCTTTTGGAACAAGTCAGTTAGTAGGTTAGCTCTCTAATATGTTAGGTCTACAAATAAAAAAGCCTCCTCTCACCTATTTAGGAGTGCTAATTATCAATAAACAACCATCTTTCAAGGATTGCCAGCATTGCTTCATAACAAGAAAGAAAAAAGGATTGGTCATTGGAGCAATCAATGTCTTTCTTTTACAAGAAGGATACGACTAATTATTTTAGTATTTAATCAATGCATAAGAAAAGATGTTGAGGAATTTCCTCTAGTCTAGTGAAACTATAAAAAAAATTATCAGAAACAATCAAGTGTTATGAGGTTTGCACTCCTAAAAGTGAAGGAGACATGAGAATCACTTTAATAAAGACAATAAATAAGATGTTAATTACCACTCCTAATTGACAAAGAATCCTTGAACATAATGGATTCGCACCTAATCCCTAAAAAGTAATAACTTTTTTGTTTTGGTTACAAAGGAAAGAAAATCAAAATTATCTTATAAAAGAAATACCACAAGCATCCGCGAAATCAATCCATCGCGAATGGACCATAACTCCCCCATTAAGATAGTCGAAACACCAAGTCGAAACGAATACTCCCTAGCCAACGACCAAAAGAATCACGCAACAACACGCCACCACTGGATAGCCCAGGATTAACAATAGAACTGCCGTCACAATTCAACTTCACCCAACCAGTAGGCAGAGCAGTCTAACTAATCCAACGCCGCATACCTTGGATAACAAAATCTATAGCCGACTCTTTTTGGATCTCTTTATATGGTCAGCAAGCCGAATAATTTGAGGTATATGCTACAAAACCAGGCTAAGGAATTTAAGGCAGTAAATGGTCATACAATAATATGGAGTTCTCTATAACACTTAATCATGCTTCGAACTTCAATCCTAATGGAACTATAGAGGACACGGTGTTATGGTGGAGACACAACTCAGGGGAGTTAACAAATAAGAAATGTCAATCGATAATTAGACCCTTGACTCCTAAAATCCCATAGTTCAGGCTAGTCTAGTGTAAACATGACCTCCCCAAAGCTTTTTTTACACTATGTTTGGTCATGAGAAACAAATTGAACACAATCAACAAAGTCATCATTTCAAAAAAAAAAAAATTCAACAAAATCAAAAGCACAAATATCCTTAGCCTTACCTATCAATTATGCAACCAAGAATCTGAATCTATAAAGCATTTGTTCTTTCAATGTCAATTTTCAGCAAACATATGAAAGAAAATTTAACAGTTGTGCAATCTTCATCATCATGTATTCAGCATGTCTATTCTCAATGTTGACCATGAAGTACACTATGTTGCATATTAGCTGATTCCTCTAGTCTTATTTCATTTGTAATCGTACTAATACTGATCTATTAATACATTACTCTCATGTTTCAAGGAAATCAAAAAAAAAAAACAATAGACTTGTAATCAACTGTTCGTCTGTTCCTAAAAGTCTTAACAAGAAAATGGCAGTACAGAAAGAAGTAATACCATTATTACAGAAAGTAGTAATGAGTCGATAAAGTTCACTGTAGCCCTTGTCAGAGGTAAAATGGTATACCGTATACGACATCAATGACATTTCAATTATACAGTCAATAAAAGAGAAGACGAACATCAACTAGACAAGTCGTCTATACCCCCTAATTGACGTCAAACAACTTTTCCATTTCCTACATTAAATAATGTTGCTGAGTACAAATTGTGTAAGAAGGAAATATCACGGTTGATGAAATGTTGTCCCTTGCTCATGATGATTATTTACAGGTGAGCTAACAACTGTTATATCCAAGCTGCTTCCTTCAGTCTCAGGGGCTACTTCCCTTACATCAGATATCCTTGACTCATTTGCCTGAATGTCACTCCATTCGGCATCTCCGACAGGCCGAACATTAGTTTGATCCAGTGCCATGTGCACAACACTCTCCCCAGAAACTGAAACTGCTTTAGATACACTAAGACACGCTTTATCCACATTCTCTTCAGACGAGTCTACATGCTTAGTTAAGGGAAATGTATTGCCACCAGTATCTGAGGCCTCGGCCTTCTCAAAAACTTCCTTTGTATTAATCTGCTGCCTACAAAAAGGAAATAGTGGCACATAAAAGTTCAACCCACCATGAGAGATGAATTATCAATTCCAACTATTTTCCTCTTTCAATGACCAAAAAAAATAGTGTGTATATACAAGACTTGGAAATAATAAATTTCTAGTCTGCTACAAGGAAAAAGATCTTTTTTTACTAACTGCGTTACCACATTCTTGATCCCAAAATGGAAAACATTATTATGGACCCTCAGTATTCTTCCATTAAAATATACATGGGCACCAATATGGCAATCCGCTTTGGTTGTCCCAATTATGTGTTGCCTAGAGTTTACAGAAAATATCTTACTCTCTCACAGATTATGAATACAGGGTTATTTTCTTCTCAAGTATGCAAGCCTTGCACAAAGTAAAAGTGGAGAAGGGATTGGGGCAGAATGGATTTCAAATGCACTTGAGAGGACTTTATGCCAAACCTTTGAAGTTGTGCCTGTAGCATATTCACAAATGCTATAAGCTCTTGTTTTTCCTTCACCGCAGCTGTTTCTTTCTCGTTAGCCTCCTTGATTCTAGCTGCAGCATCAGCTTCTGCTACCCTGACCCTTTCCTCTGCTCTAACGACAGCTCCTTCTAATATCACAACACGCTCTCTAGCCTTAGCAATCTCAGTCCGCCACAAATGTGCCTCCTGAAGAGCAGAATCTCTCTGTTTAACTAGTTGATCTCTTTCTTTACTAAAGGCCACGACCTTTTCTTCAGATTCTTTCAGCTATATGCATGAAACAAATGAAAACCCCAATTAGTCTGTTATTACAGTCAAGAGTGCCATCCCTAACTCTGGATGATCCATCGACAACAACAGTGCTACAACACTTTTTTTTCTTTTTCTTTTTCTTTTTAGGTTAAGCATGAGAGTTAAAAAGGAGTTCAAATAAAAAAGCTGCAAAAGAGGTAAAAACCACCAAAAGGAAAAGAAAACAGATTAAAGTAGTGATATCAACCACCAGCATAAATATGGGTATTGTAACACTTCAATCACAATTTTCATTTCAATCTGTCAGCAGAAGCAAAAGGAAGAGATCATCCCAAAAAACAAACTGTATGACATGCATGTTGAACTAGGATCTGATCAACCACAAAACTGGGAAGACAATAATTGATACCTTCAACATAGATGAGTCCAGCTGCTTCTCTGAAGCTTTTGATATACGCTCAATTTCAGCACAAGCAATTCTTCTCTGTTCATCCATAGTATGTGCAGCAGAAGCTGCTGCCTCAGCAGCTTCAGCAGTCTCTGACAGTTTCTCTGCTATGTCTTTTATAGTTGAATCACGAGCACGAATGTCCCGAGCCAAATTCCGTAGCTCCTCATCCTTGACCTTTAGTGTCTCCTGCATTTTATACTTACTTGTAAAACAAAAGCAGTGTGAACAGATGATCAAAAAATAAAGCTTTTCTATGGGAACAAGAAGAGAATGGTAGCAAGCCAGGTCAGGTAGAAAACAATAAAGCATTCACTTATGATATGGTGGACTTGTGAATGGAAAGCTAACTCATACTGATGTACCAAAAGGTAATGATAATGAACAACACTGTGCAAGAACAAGCATGAAAAAAGAAAAAAGGGCCAACTCCTACAGATAAAAGAATTGAGAATACTTAAACAGATCGTGAACAAATGTGTCCACCTTTTTTCCTTATTATCAAACTCAGGAGAACCTAGACCAGTTTACATCACCAAATTGATATTCCGTTCAAGTTTAAAGACTTGAATTCCAAATCTAGCATTCTAATTTTATAATGCCTGTTGATATGGAGTTGACTGGTTCTAGGATATATAATCCCAAAACGTCTCCCAAGTGCTTTCTGTCTAATTTTCTGAAATATAGACACTATAACAATATCATATAGTTCTGAGAATATTTTGCATAAATGCAGTCCCCTTTACGTTATCATCTTGTAATATTCAATATATGTTGGAAGTTTGTTGTTTCATACTTTTAAGTCAAAACTTCATGTCCCTTCAAGGCATTGCATATGTCAGCAGCAATTGGCCCAACGATGTACTGACCATTAAGATTGGCTAGCAACCAGAATTAAGCATAACAGCACACTAGCAAATTAGTAAATACCTTCATGATTGTAAGATCATCCATTGGACCATCAGTTGCCCTATTATTTACCATTCCTAAGGCATTTCTCAGAGATATTTGCATGGCTGCTTCAATTTCTTTAGAACATTCCAGGGCTGTTGAATTTGCAGCAGCAACTACAGCAGCAACAGTTCCTAATTTCGCTGAACCACTCCCACTTAAGGAATTCACAGCCTCTTTGTGGGCCTTTAGAACCAGTTGTGTTGCACTGATTAATGGGAGGTCAAACAGTATAACATCAAAAAATCTTTAAACAATATTACAAATATAGTGCAACATAAACTCAAGGAAATTAAAAAAAAATTCAGATATGATACTGTAACGACGTGCTTAGGTTTAAAAGTATTTCCACCATCAATGTATTACATCAAGCAGGTAAATGGGCCCAATTTCTTTCTCTTAAAAGCTTATGTTGGCTCCCAAACTAGAATGAAATCAACCTACAAAAGTATATTAACTATTTCTTCCTTGCATGTTGGGAAAATATACCAAAAAGAAAATCCAATGATACAGTTGAGGATGATGCATCTAATTCCTACTTATAATCTGATTGTCCTAACGATGATCAATTGATTAAACCATGAAATTCCAAATCTTTGATTTCCTTCTCCTCTCTATCTTCTCCATTAATCCTCACAAATTCTCCATCCCCTTCTCTAGTTTCCTTATTACTCTTCTCAGCTCTTCTCTATTCTACATCAGTAAGCTTTATCAAACTTGCATAAAGACTAAGGGTGAAAAAAGACATTTAAATTAGACACTTTAACTCTATATAGCACCAATGAACCATTGCATAGTCAAACGAAAGGGAAAAACCATCAACCCAACCATTATCCATGCTCAGTGTATAAAGAAAACTTACTGTAAAGTTGCTACCCAAGCTCTAGCTGCGCCAGGAGTTTCTGCACAAAGGAAGTAGTCCTTCTTCTGTGGGGTACCAATGTCTAAAATGCTGTTAAGTATGCATATGTGCCATTCTGATTGCAATAGATAAAGATAGCATACCACTTAAAAGAGATGCAAACTCAATTTATATATGATCTTACAAGACATAAATTCGATCAAAATGGATACAGAAGCAGCAGCCATCATACTTTGGAAGTCCACTTTTGCATGTAAAAACAAAGAACATGGTCAACAATTGTTCAAACAAAACGTTAACAGGAGCAGTTAATCAGAGTCCAACAACAGCCATACAGAAAGATAAACAATCTTACTGGAAGTTTACAGGTGAAACTGTAATTGTGCTATTTGCATCAAAGAGAATAGTTCCCTTAACCATTGGCTCATTTCTTCTAGTCCTAAAGCAAGCAAATAAATGGTAAAGTTAGTGATTACTCTCATCCAATGAAATCAAGTAAAGTAGAAAAATAAGAATATGAGCAAAATGCACTCACTTGTACTCCATCTTCCCAGTCGTTGGGTCTAGAATCACCCATCGTTCATTCCATTTCCTCAGCTATCAAAGAAAAGGATAAACTAAGCTAATTTTTCCCTTTCTCCAACAGTTAAAGTTGCAATTGCAACAGATGCAATTGAAAAGGAAACGAGAAATATTACCCTAACATGTAGCAGCACATGATAGTAGGGTGATTTACTCACCAAAAGCACTCATATGTGAGAACTACATGATTGCGAGCATGTTATTTATCACATGACCCAAGTCCTATACACTCTCCATATATGTTCATGTATTATTCATACACCTCACACTAACACTAACATTCGGTGGGGATCAGTGGATCAGTTAATTAAGAAATCCCCAAGTCCTTGTCAAGGAAAAGCACGATTATCTGGAGCAATTGTTGTATAATCCAAGGATCAACTAACGCATCACATCGGTTAATTCCTAATCTAAGCATCTTGTGATCATATTTGTCCTTGAAATTCCATTTATATGTGAGAAAAAAGAGTTGAAACAGAGAATATTTGAGATGGCCATAGTAAAAAAAATCCGGCATATCACATATCACAATAAAGAAAACAACTTTCAGAGTCCAAAAAAGAAAAGATTTGTAAAGTCCAATTCAAGTTGAAATGAAACATCAAGGATCACAAAATTTGAAGAACATCAAGGCAAAAAGAGAGAGAGAGAGAGAGAAATGGGTAAAAAGTAAGGATGATGTACAGTTTCAGATCGCTTGAGAAGTGGACCCTGTAACAAATTGCGTCCAGAACCAGAAGCCAAGTGCCGTTTGATCCTCTCCAAACTATTCGCCGGGTCAACTGATCTCTGCTGCTCCTTCTCCAATCGAATCAACACCGAAAATGTCAACAAAACAAAATCATAGAAAAAAAAAACAGAGAGAGATCATGATGAATAACTTACCGTTGAAGCACCATTAGAAGCCATGAAAGCTGTAACCAAACAACAGATCAAACTTAAGAGAGTTGAAGTGTTCTGAGATTTCCTTGAACGACTATGGATAGGAGGGCTGTTAGGTTTAGCTTTGTTTCGTAGTCATGGACTTGCAGGTAGCTACAATCCCCCGCCTGTACCGCTCTATTGTTTTCTCTTTTTTCCTCTTTACTGACGTCACATAATAATAATCGTCTTCTATTTTCTTTATCATCATTTATTTATTTAAGGTTGTTTTCATATCGTCTCTTTCGAAATTAATGAATATAACAAGTTATAATTTAATATACCTAAACAACTTTTTTATTTTATTCCAATAATTTGTATTAAAGTAACAAAACCATATCAAATGGTAGATTAAAAAGCTATATCCATATTCAAATGCCTAATTTAATCCATAAGATGTTAGATTGCTCATGATAATATAATATTAAGGTCCTCTTTGCATTTAGCTGTTAGCTGATTCTATAAAATGTTAGTTGATAGCTGATTATATCAACTAGTTTGACCAGTAGATTGCATTAGCTGTTTGTTAAAGATGTTTAGTAAATTTTTATATCCATATTCAAATGCCTAATTTAATCTATATGATGTTAGACTGTTCATGATAATATAATATTAAATGTATTAATCTATCTTATAATTTGATTTAATTTTATTTTAACTTTAATAATTTAAAAATTACCATTCATCTCATTCGATCTTGTTTAATTATTATATAATTTTTCATAAAAATGATGTGATATTAAATTTTTTAATTTCAATATAATATTATTTTAAAATTATAAACAAAAAATAAATTAAGAGACTATAAATATGAAGACAATTTAGAAGATCTATCTTGTTATTAAATTAGACAAAGATGATAAAGCAATTAACACAGGTGCAACCAAAATGCATGTAAGGATCTGTAGGAGCCTTGGAAGAGTTGTTCCTTGCACCAAAGCTTGATATCCTTAAGCAAGCTTTCCTTCGCCTTCTCAAGTTATCTATAGCACTTGTAATTGCTTTCAATCCATATTCTGTAAATGCATGAACTAAGGACATTTGTAAAGATGGCCTTTGTAGTTTGAAGTACAAATTTGTCTTTTGTTAGCCATTCTATTATCCTTTGAATATCTCGCATGTAGTAGCAGATATTGAGCCACTCCTAAAGATTATCCCAAATCTAGTAGGAGTAGGAACAATCAAAGTATATGTGTTTGACATATTCTCCATTCTTTTTGCACAAAACACATGTGACTAAGGAGTTTACAAATTGAAGTTCGTCCTTACTAGCTAGACCTCTCTTTAAGACTAGCCAGAGTAGGAAGGAGGCCATGGGGGAGTATATGGCTCCATTTGACTTCTAGATCTCTAACTATAATAAGCTCTTATATAAGGAATTAGTGCCACTTGACTTCTATATCTCTTAGCTCTAATAAGCTCTTATATAAGGAATTAGTGAACTTCCCTGAAGGGTGATTGAGTTAGAGGTACATGTCTTTAATACCATCTAAAGGGTTCTTATTAGGGATAAGGTGAGATAGTTCTGAGGGGAACTTTACCTAGCCATTACTAACTATCTATACCTTGAATTTTGAGTCAATAATGTACTGAAAGTTTTCATAAAGGTTAGATTGGTTCAAGGTACCCTACCTGCACTAATTTCCAAAAAATAGGAATGCTTTCTCCCTATCACCTATTTTGCACTGAATAGAGCTAGCTAAGGGGTCCTTGATTTTAAGTAGTTGTGTCATAAACAAGGTCCCTCCTAGAGAGAGGTTAGGTTTTGATGGACTTCTGTTTTAGGGCAAATATATCTTGACCCATTTAGACCATATTGAATATTTTTTCTTCCAATAGTCTCTAGAATATTTTAGCCAATGATGCCTTGCTAGTTAGGTTGATCTTGGTAACACCTAGTCCACTTCCTGTGATAGGTCAACAAACTTCATCCCAACTGACTTTAGCTTAAACTTTTCCTGTTTTCCTTCCTCTTTATAGTTAATCAATATTAATATTTTTACACATGAGAGGCCTTTGTGGTTCAAGTGATTCAATCTCCTTTGTACTTTTTCCACGAGAGGAATACAATCTCTGAACATTAGTCTTTTGGTGGAAATTGGTCGACCAAGGTAGGTGAAAGGTGGATTGCTAACCTTAAAGCCTAAAATTGTAGCTAGTCAATTTACATCCCCCAAAGAACTTTTAAATAGAATTAATTGGCTCTTACTAAAGTTCACTTATAGCCCTAATAGATCTTTGAACATCTTCAAGGCAATGGTGATAGCAAAATGAGATATGTCAATGGCTTTACAAAATAAATGAAAAGGTTGTCTATAAAGGATATCCTGGTTAAATAAGAATTTTACACTTTGAGTGACAGTTGAACTTGGGATTAAGAGAAATATTGGGTTTGAGAAGTCTATAAAGTGCTTCCAAGTATAGAATAAAAAGATAAAGAGAGAGAGGGTCTCCCTGCCTCAGTTCCTTGCTTCCATATAATAACTTTGTGTGTTTTCCATTCACTAAAATAATGAATGAGGTTGATATATTCCTCAATCTAGCAACAAAATTTATCAAGTCAAAGGCTTGAAGTAATTGTAGGATGAATTCTTAACTTGTGTAGTCAAAAGCCTTATTAAAATCCACCTTCAAGGCACAATTCTTAGGTGAATTGGCATTAGCATAGTCTTTAAGGAGTTTTTATGTCGTGAATATATTTTTCCCAATTAGTCTCCCCTTTAGAAAATCAATTGAAGATTTTCCCATCAAGCTACAAAAAGTCTTTTTCATTTAGACAATATTTTACAGATTACCTTGTAAATGAAGTTACAATAGGAGATGAGTCTAAAACTAGTAAGGGAGTCAGGGTTAGGCTTTTTGTAAGTAGACAAATTTGTAGTTTTCTTGCTTGCATAGCTGATATTACATTAGTCAAAAGACTAGACCGAATACCATGCATCACTATCTCTGAACCATCAAAATATTTAAACACAACTGTTTTTAACCCACAATCAACTATAGCTTGGTGTTTAGATAACCAATATATGCCCAGGATCAAGTCAATTTCATAAAAGGGTAACCCTATCAAATCAACAGCAAACTACTTCCTATGGATCGTAATAGCGAAATCTCTATACACTCTATTCACATATACGTTATGGCCCAATGGACTAGTCATATGTATATCATAGGCTAGTCGATCTACTGATAACATCCTATCTCACACTTCCCCGGTGCAAATGTATTAATGAGTGGAATTGATATTTATCAATGCATGCATATCAAGATCAAAGAGAGAGAAGGTAACAGTTATAACTTTTGGGGTGTCATGTTCCTCACGAGCCCTTTATAGCATAGGCTCGTGCTTGACCAGTTGATGTCGTAGGACGATCAACAGACTTAGATATTGTGCTCGAAGTGGCCTTAGGCTGCCTTGGTCCACCTCTGCTCCTACCACATCCTCTAGATGCAATAGGTGAATTGGATGCTCCACTGCTCCCTTAAGATTCTCTAATATGTCTCGAGCCTTATGGACAATTAGCCATCAGGTGATCTATAGCCCCATATTTAAAACAGGCTCCAGTCAACCACCTGCATGTGCATCAATGCCTCCTGGTACAGTGTGGACACTCTAGTGATCCATCTCCCTGCTTAAATGAAAAGCCTCTACCAGTATTAGATGTCACGAACTGCCCCTCTTATCTTCCTTTAGTGGTGAAGCTATAGACTGACTCTATTGTGGATGCACCCTGCGAGTCTCGAGTTCTCTTACCTGAAGATAAGCTAGTCTCTTGCTTCTCTACTTTGATTATTGCTTCAACCAGCTGATAGTAGCTTACCTGTTGTAGAGAAGTTACTGCTACTAAATACTCTTTGATGGAATCATTCAATCCATCCTCGAATAGTTAGCATCGGAAGGCCTCTGTCAGAATAGGCTCTAGAGCGTACCTACTGAGCTGACTGAACTCTTTTTCATACTCAGCCACAGATAGGTTTCTTTGTCTTAGATTCAGTAACTACTTCCATTGAGCTACTTTATAAGCTTATGTGACATACTTCTTTCTGAACTCTTAGGTAAAGAACTCTTAAGTTAAAGGGTTAGGTAGCTAAGGATGCAGTAGAACTATTTTCTACTAATCATAAGATGCCCTTTGTAGGAGAGAGATAGTATAGGTAACCATTTCTTCAGGTTGACACTTTATCTAATCTAAAACCCTCTATGTTTGCTCTATCTAGTATCCTACTTTATCTTATTCTTTTAGAGTCACGCACACAAATTGTTATGCCCCATGCTTTCTCAAAGCTTCTATGGGAGCTTTAGGCGTGGTCATTCTATCCATCAATCTCAACATATCATGGGAGAGCTTTAGAAACATCTCCACAGGTACTGAGGTACCGGTATTTCATCCCTTAAAGGCTTAGGAGGACCCAAAAATGATTTATCTCTCCCTACCACACTATCAGCTGACTCCTCCTCAACTTCACGAGGTCTTTCCATCTTTACTATCTATAAGAAAACAGGGACATCTATATTAAGCCAACACAAACACCAAACTATATCACATATTACTAAACTCTTATTAGTCAGAACCGCCTAAACTGTACTCTGATACCACACTTACAATAAAATTTCCCACACTACAAAAATCATAACTAGATTTCACTTGTAACTCTTGTAAACTTTGATAGCTCTCTTTTTATTATTGTTTCTTGCACCTACAAAGCCTATTTATAATTGTTCTAGATCTTATAGTCATTCTAGGGTTAAATCTTTCTATATTGGGGTAAAATATGATTTCTTATACCTAAAACTGGAAATATTATTTGGTTAACCTTAAAACTTTGGTTAAATGATGAATTGCACTTTTTATAATTCAATCTCTTAATTCGGTTAAGCAATATGTGTGATATCCTATTTTTCGGTATATGCTTAGGGTTTAACCCTAGATAAAGTATTGCATATACATGCATAACATTAGCATTCATACACGAATTTATATTTGAGCACATTACAAAGATAGCATATGCACTCAATTGACTTATTTCGGGGTATGAAAGAAATTAAGTGAATATGATGTGAATTGAGATTTGGCATGTCTTGAATTTTGGTATGTTTGAATTTCAATTAGTAAATTGGGAATTAAATGTTATTGATTGAGAGATTAATGGATTAAATGTACATTTGGTCTAGAAAGAAAAAATAAATGCCAAGTGGTAAGAAAAATTGATATACGGAAATTAGGTTGATTAAGCCTAAAATTGAGTGACATTTGACATAGTTAAATTGGTAACAAATGGATTAGTAATTAATTGAAAAATTGACTAATTATTGTGTGACATGTGGACTAATTATAATGAGACATATGGACTGATTAAAGGGTGAAAAATGATAGCATAATGAGTGGATTAGTGGTAGCAAATGGCTAGCATACCTTAAGACATATGTTTTTGTAAGTTAATGATACCTAGCATGTTGATAAGGCAAATTCCAACAGCAACGTTTCTGCTTTTTCCCTCACTTCTTTTCACCGAAATTGCTCCAGCTTTTTCTTTGTAATTTTGTTTGAACCCTAGCTAAGTTTCTACGCCAAAACCATACGTATAGCCTTTACCAAATTGCCAAGAAAATTAGCTGAATGTGATTTTCATTTTTACTGTCTGAAAATCACCTTGCTTTCACCTTGAGTTTGTGATGAATTTTGCCTCCTTGGTGGACTACTATATCTGGAGTTTTGAGCTGAATTGTTAGCCTAATAAGTAAGTAGCAATATGATCTTTATCGCATGCTTAGTAGTATAAGAATCATGCTTAAATTGGAATGAAATGAATGTAATAGTTTCTGGTTTGATTTTTGATGCATGAAAGACAATGAGTTGTGAGCTATCAATTAAATAGTTTTGAACTGGAATTGGAGATGTTATTGATGAGGAAATGGAGTATGATTTAGGCATAATAGAGGTGTAATTGATGAACTATAAAGAGACTGTTTTAACTTTGGTATAAAGTGTAAAAAAATATGGAAAAGTGAAAGAAGAATCGCTAGAATATGTTAGCTGTAGTGTTTTCACAGAACATACATCAGTAGTTTGGACATAACTTGATCTGTGGCTATCCAAATGGGATGATTTTAAGTTTGTATTAAACTAGATACATATGGATATTTTTTCATGAAGGAATAGAATTTGAATTCTGCCTCTAAGAGTTTCAAATTTTGGCTTGAAGTTGAGTTTTTGGGTTCTGTCTTAGTTTGAGAACAGTCTGTAGTATTTCAGGTATAAATTGTAGAATACTAAACCAAATTGTATGAAATGTAGTTCAGTAGAAACCTAAGACATATGGGAACATTTTTTAAAAGAACTTATTGCCTAATTACTTCATTTTCCTTATCACAATAGCCATGCAAAATTGACCAGAAATATTATTTTAAGAAAAACTGGAAGGATGCTTGAATAAACGATGATGACAAAAAGGGAACATTAGAGGGTTGCACAGTCATGCACATGCACGATCATGACAGGGAGAATCAATTGGAATTGTATGATCGTTCACAAGCACAATCGTGACAGTGAAGGTATATTGTTGTTTGACAGCTTTGAACACCCTTCACTCTTTTGACCATAACTTCTTCTCCGGACCTTCGATTGACTTGAAATTGGAATCCTCTCAAAAAGATTTCATGGTCATCTGAATTCATTAGGAAAGGATTGGTAATAATCGATTGATGATGTTATAATAATCAAGTGTATTGAGCTATGAACCTTAGCGCATGATTGAGTGATGAACTTAGAATAAATTTGTATTATTGAGGTGTAAACCTAAGTTCAAATTAGACATATATGAGTTTTGAAGTATGAATGATCATACCTGGAATAGTCATTGGGCATGCATTGAACATGACATATGTATATATGTGCACAAATTAATATTTGATTAATCGACTTTGTAATGTAAATTATGTGTGAATTGTATGATTTTTGGCACTTAAGTCGAACGTCATTCAGACATTATCGGACCATCTAGGAAATAACATAAATGGAGCGTACTGTGAGTCAACCTAGATGATCTTCGTAGGATTGTTTTATTCTATTTAACTTCTAATTAATGAACTATTTGTAATTTGTTTGTGAATTCCAGACTTTAATGGTCCGAGGAGTTTGATATTCTGGAATGTATTGGAAGTGTTTTGTTTGCATCTGAATTCTGAATGATATCTGCATATTCAAAGAAAGTTGAATGCCAGACTGAGGTCTGATGAATATAAGATTCTGTTTGTGCATTATAAGTGAATGCTATTCATGGCATATTCTGTTATTTGATGCCTTTTATAAAATACATGTTCAGATAAAGGTGTTGTGATCAGAGTAGCCAGTCTGAAAGAGCTTTAAGCTCAGAATTCTGCACTTAGAGCTTTGCTCCGTGATTTCTGTATCTGACTGAGCCCAATGGGCTAGTATTTGTATATGTATATGAAAGGCGCTTGATCACAACAAATAATAACGAATCTGGAGTTTCACAGGCATTTGCATTTATATATTTTTTATTATGAAATATATGATTATAAAATCTTTTCTGAAATTGTGATGATAAAGTGATATGCCATGATAATGTGATTGATTGGGTTATACATCTCTTGAAAGATTGTATGTGAAATGTGTGTCATTCATTATGTCTTATTGAGATGGAAAATGTTTGTGAAAATGGTTGGTTATGTGATATTTGTGTATTTGACCTAAGTAAGATCATCAATGATAGTTCACTCATTGAGTTCGCAAAACTCATCAAAAATTGCAACGTGACTTTTTAGGTATGAGACAGGATACCTAGTTCCTAAGATTTTCTAGAGGAATATTTTGGATTAAGATATGACTCAAAGGTCTGTCAGCTGACATTTGAGGAGTTATAGATTGTATTTTGTAGTTTCTTTGTCATATAGAACTTTTGTATAAGGGAATGTAAATAATTGTTTCATTAACTACAATGTAAACTTTTGTCAATGAATGAAATGAAGTGTTGAGGTTTTAAGTATTGTATATTCTTTATGATGCCATTTAAGAGATTATGTTTGCTTTTAACATATCATTGTCATAGGATATGTACTTGAATGTCCTCTGGATTTTCAAGTATATACTCTATGGTAGTGGGATGTTAAAATTTTGGTATCAGAGCATAGTTTGACATCTATAGGGACATATAAGAGTATTGAGACATGATAAATAGTGAGAGATTCAGTTAGTGACCACAACTATTTTTGTTATAGGTTACTTGCCATAGGAGATCAGGTGGGAGAGTCAACTGATATGGAGTTTGTAGGAGCCAATAGAGAGTCTCCTGCACCTGAGTTTGCACAAATACCTCCGAGAATCCCGGAGACGAGGGAAAGGAGATATGATAAGCTTCAGAATCAGGGGGCTGTAGACTTCTACGAAAATACAGACCCTGCTGAGACAGAAAGTTCGATAGAGAGATCTGAAAGAGTGCTTGATCAGATGGATTGTGAGTCAGTTAAGAGATTTGATTATGCAATCTCACTTTTGCTGTTGGATCCCGTTTTCGGAATCCAACCTCTTGACAAAAATACTGTCATACTTGAGCATGGTTCCTTGCTTAACACAATTTCTCATCAAGTTTTTTTTCCACTAACACATCTCACTAATATAAATTAGCAATTCATGATCAAAACTTATCATCTCAACCTCATCCAAACCCAAATCATATTTCATATCCATACACGAATCTATAATTCATTTACATCATAATAATAGCGTTCTACACAAAACTGATGCGACATTTCAAATTCCAATACATCAATGCCTCAAATCTTAAATACAAAAGTTACATAACTAACAATCCTTGAAAAGTGACTAATCCTCGTATTATCCAAAACTAATTCAAAATACAACATCAGCATATTGGGA
>JAOSBM010000009.1:474411-485486 GCA_027568955.1 Erythroxylum tenue | reverse complement strand
AAAGAATTTCTAGATCTGAAATAAGGAAGTCTCTCAGTAGCAGAGTATGAGATAAAATTTAATGAATTAATGGGGTAAGCAATTGCATTAATCCCAACTAAGGAGGACAAGTGTAGGAGGTTTGAAGATGGGTTAAAGATGGAGATCAGAACAAGGCTAGCTATTTCTAATTTGGGTAGTTTTACAGAGCTCTGAGTAGCCTCGATTAGAATTTAATAGTTGTTGAAGGATGGCCAGGGAGAGTATAGACAGGAGTCTAGAGTGAAGAGACAGAGTGAATCTCAGGCTGATTATAGTAAAAGCTTCAGTAAATGTTAGAACAGATCCTCTTGATTCTAGGCTAGATCGAGACAATCTAGGTTTCGATCATGAGGTGGATTTGTTCAGATTAATAGATCTAAAGGATAAGTGCCCTCTAGGCAGTCACAGCAGATGCTTGATTGTGAGCACTGTGGTAAGAAGCATGGTGGTAAGTGTTGGAGGTTATCGGGAGCTTGTTTCTGATATGGCTCTGATAAGCATCAAATCAAATATTGTCCCTAGACTTTGGGACCACAGTCTGGAATGAGAAGAGGAACGGTGACTGAGATGACGGTCCAGTAGAATAGAGTTATTGGATCAGTACAGAGAGGCAAAGGTAGAGGTAGGGCATAATCAGCAGAGCCTAGTGGCAGGAATGAGGTGCGGAGTAACCAGCCGCAGTCACAGGCCAGGGTCTATGCCATTACTAGACAGGAGGCACAGAACTCCCCAGATGTGGTAGCAAATGTGTTGAATATTTCTAATTTTGAAGCATTCACATTAGTAGATCCAGGATCTATACATTCATTCATCACACCGCATCTGACATATAGATTGCATTGTGAGAGAGAGATACTAAAATGTGGTTTGGTAGTGAGTACTCCGGTAGGTAGTACTACAGTGATTGGGGAGATATGTAAGGAGTGTATCATACGAATCGATCAGGCAAAGTTAGAGGCTGACCTGATAATACTACAGTTGAAGGAGATAGATATTATTCTAGGCATGGATTGGCTCACTACTTATAGGGCTGTGATGAACTACGATACTAAGGCGATGATCATTGAATCCCCTAGTCAGCTAAGAGCAGTGTTTCGAGGTATTAGTCAAGCAGTGCCAGCTAGGTTGATTTCTTCGATGAATGCCTTGAATTTGATCCGGAATAGATGTGAGGCTTATCTAGCCTACATGACTGACACTCGTACTGGACAGATAGTTCAGGAAATTCCGGTTGTTAGGGATTTTTCGAACGCATTTTCCAGTGAGTTACTGGAGCCCCAGAAAGAAAAACAGAGTTTATAATTGACCTTGTTCCAGGTACCGCTCCTATATCGATTCCTCCATATAAGATGACACCTGTGGAGCTGAAGGAGCTTAAGACCCAGTTGCAAGAGTTGTTGGATAAGGGTTTTATCAGACCCAGTGTATCACCTTGGGGAGCTCTAGTGTTGTTTGTTAAGAAGGATGTGATATTGAGGCTATGTATTGATTACAGGCAATTGAATCGGGTGACGGTAAAGAATAAGTATCCTCTACTGAGGTTAGATGAATTGCTTGATCAATTATTGGGAGCTTAGATGTTTACAAAGTTAGACTTGAGATCAGGGTACTATCAGTTGAAGATAGTATAGGCTAATATACCGAAGAATGCATTTAAAATGAGATATTGGCACTTTGAGTTTTTGGTTATGCCGTTTGGGTTAACTAATGCCCAACAACTTTTATGACCTTGATTAATAAGGCATTTCAACCTTATTTAGATCGTTTTGTGATTGTTTTTATTGATGAAATGTTGGTGTGTGTAGAGAAGATCATTCTGAACATCTGAGATCGGTGCTACAGATAATGAGGGAGAAACATTTGTATGTTAAGTTCAGTAAGTGTGAATTTTGGCTTGATCAAGTAGTATTCTTGGGTCATATTCTGTCTGGACACAGCATACAGGTAGACCCGAAGAAAATAGAAGCAATGTTGAAGTGGGAAGCTCTAAAAAAAGTGACTGAGATTTAGAGTTTCCTTGGATTAGCTAGTTATTACAGAAGGTTTATCGAGGAGTTTTCACTAATCTCAGCTGCTTTGACAAAACTTCTGAGGAAGAATGTGCCTTTTAGATGGAATGGTGATTGTCAGAGGAGTTTTGAGGAGGTAAAGCATCGGTTAACTACAGCATCGGTATTAGTTATTCCATCTAGATCTGGAGGATATGTTGTGTATAGTGATGCTTCACACCAGGGTTTAGGATGTGTACTAATATAGTATGGCAGGTAATAGCATATGCATTGAGACAATTGAGGTCTCACGAGTTTAATTACCTAGTACATGATTTAGAACTTGCTGCTGTAGTATTTGCTTTGAAGATTTGGAGATACTACCTATATGGTGAAACTTTTCAGGTATTTGCTGATCATAAAAGTTTAAATATTTGTTGAGTCAGAAAGAGTTGAATATGAGATAGAAAAGATGAATAGAATTGTTGAAAAATTATGATTGTACAATTGAGTATCATCCTGACAAAGCTAATGTGGTAGCTGATGCATTAAGAAGGAAGCCCAATAGCAGTGTGGCTCAAGTACAGTTATCGAGGTTACCAAGCCTAATTCAATTGAGAGCACTGAATGTTGAATTGAATTTGGGGCAAAATGAAGCAATGATAGCTACATTGAAGTTGAGACCTATATTGCATGAAAGAATAAAAAAGGCTCAAAACAGAGATCTAGAATTGGTGAAGTTAATTGAGAAGTTGAAAGTGAATCCAGATTCTGAATTTAAGGTTAAAGCAAAGATTATGTGAGCCCGATATTGATGATTTGAGGAAAGAGAGTCTGAAGGAAGCACATGTAGCAGCCTATGCTATACATCCTGATACGACCAAGATGTATAACACGCTTAAACAACATTTTTGGTTGCCAGGGATGAAAAAGCAAGTGGCTGAATATGTAGCTAATTGTTTGACTTGTCAACACATAAAAGCTGAGCATCAGGCTCCAGTTGGTATGTTACAGTCCTTGCCTATTCCATAGTGGAAATGGGAGAGAATCATAATGGATTTTATTATAGGTTTACCGAAGAATCCGAGGCAATATGATGCCATTTGGGTCATTGTGGATAGATTGCCAAGTCGGCTCACTTCTTGCTAGTGAGAGAGAATAACTCCCTAGATCAGTTAGCTCGGAGATATATGAATGAGGTGATGAGGTTACATTGAGTTCCAGTGTCTATTGTATCAGACAAGGATCTTAGATTTACCTCGAGATTTTGGGGTAGTCTATAGACAACATTAGGTACAAAGTTGAACTTCAGTACTGCATTTCATCAACAAATAGACAGAAAGAGTGAGAGAACAATTAAAACTATTGAGGATATGCTAAGGGCTTGTGAATTGGAGTTTCAAAGAGCATAGGATCAGTATATGGCTCTGATTGAATTTACTTATAACAATCAATATCACAATAGCTTTGGTATAGTATCGTATGAGACATTATATGGCAGGAAGTGTCGATCACCTTTATGTTGGGATGAAGAGGGTCTAAGAATTGTTGAAGGCCCATACTTGATTCAGGATATTGTGGATAAAGTGAAATTGATCTGAAGTAGAATTAAAGCAGCATAAGTAGACAGAAGAGTTATATGGATTACACAGGAGGGACATGGAATATCAAGTTGGAGATAAAGTATTTTTGCCAGTATCGCGTTGGCGAGGAGTGCTGAGGTTCGGTAAAAAAGGGCAAGTTAAGTCCTAGATACATTGGTCCTTATGAGATCATTGAGAGAGTTAGACCATTGGCTTATAAGTTAGCCTTACCGTAAGAGATGTTTCAGATTCACAATGTGTTCCATTTCAGTATATTTAGGAAATATCGATCTGATCTTACTCATGTGTTACCGGTTCAGGAAGTTGAAATTGTAAGTAATCTGAGTCATGTTGAAGAACCGAAAAAGATAATTGGCTATCAAAATAAATAGTTGAGGAGCCCAGTGATTCCATTGGTGAAAGTTCTTTGGAAGAATCATCTGAGTGAGGAAACCATATGGGAAACGGAGAAGAACATGAGAAATCATTACCCCTACCTATTTGATCATTCAGGTAAGAATTTCGAGGATGAAATTTCTTAAGAGGGGGAGAATTGTGATATCTTATTTTCCAGTATATGCTTAGGGTTTAACAATAGATTAAGTATTGCATATACAGGCATAACATTAGCATTCATACACGAATTTATATTATTTGAACATATTACAAAGATAGCATATGCACGCAATTAACTTATTCCAGGGTATGAAAGAAGTTAAGTGAACATGATGTGAATTGTGATTTGGTATGTCTTGAATTTTGGTATGTTCAGATTTCAATTAGTAAATTGGGAATTAAATGTTATTGATTAAGAGATTAATGGATTAAATGTACATTTGGTCTAGAAAGAAAAAAATAAATGCCAAGTGGTAAGAAAATTTATATACAGAAATTAGGATGATTAAGCCAAAAATTGAGTGACATTTGACTTAGTTAAATTGGGGACAAATAGACTAGTAATTAATTGACAAATGGACCAATTATTGTGTGACATGTGGACTAATTATAATGAGACATGTGGACTAATCAAAGGGTGACAAATGGCAGCATAATGAGTGGATTAGTGGCAACAAATGGCTAGCATACCTTAAGACATATGTCTTTGTAAGTTAACGACACCTAGCATATTGATGAGGCAAATTCTAGCAGCAACATTTCTGTTGTTTCCCTCACTTTTCTTCACCAAAATTGCTTCAGCTTTTTCTTTTTAATTTTGTTTGAACCCTAGCTAAGTTTCTACGCCAAAACCATACGCATATCCTTTACCAAATTGCCAAGAAAATTAGCTGAATGTGATTTTCATTTTTGTTGTCCAAAAATCACCTTGCTTTCACTTTGAGTTTTTGATGAATTTTTCCTACTTGGAGGACTAGTATATCTGGAGTTTTGAGCTGAATTGTTAGCCTAATAAGTAAGTAGCAATCTAATCTTTATCGCATGCTTAGTAGTATAAGAATCATGCTTGAACTGGAATGAAATGAATGTAATAGTTTCTGGTTTGATTTTTAATGCATGAAAGACAATGAATTGTGAGCTATCAATTGAATAATTTTGAACTAAAATTGGAGATGTTATTGATGAGGAATTGCAGTATGATTCAGGCTTAATAGAGGTATAATTGATGAACTATAAAGAGGTTGTTTTAACTTTGGTATAAAGTGTAAAAAAATCTGGAAAAGTGAAAGAAGAATTGTTGGAATATGTTAGCTGTAGTGTTTTTACTAAGCATACATCGGTATTTTGGCCATAACAAGATCTGTAGATATCCAAATAGGATTATTTTAAGTTTAAATTAAACTAGAGACATATGGCTATATTTTTCATATAGGAATTGAAATTGAATTATGCTTTTAAGAGTTTCAAAGTTTGGCTTGAATTTGAGTTTTTGGATTTTGTCACGGTTTGGGAATATTCTATAGTATTTTAGGTATACCTTGCATAATACTGAACCAAATTGTATTAAATTTAGTTCATTAGAAACTTAAGACATATGGGAACATTTGGTTGGAAGAATGTATTGCCTAATTACTTCATTTTCCTTATCAAAATAGCCATGCAAAATTAACCCGAAAAACTATTTTAAGAAAAACTGGAAAGATGCTTGAATAAAAGGTAGTGCACGATCGTGACAAAAAGGGTACATTAGATGTAACATCCCACCCCCAATGGGAAGGGTAAAATTGTAATTTGGAAAGGGCTGAGAGTATTTCGTATTGTGTTGCAATATTCATGCATACCGTTACACGTGAATAGTGAAAGTGCACATGAAAACTAACTGTACATGCATTCATGACATTTCCCGGTATATGTGCCTAAATGTAATTTTTAGTGGAAAAATCTGATTTCATGCTTGACAAATTATTTGGAGTGGACTATTATGTGTTTTGCATTTTTGGGAGAATTTAGGAATTTTTCTGGAAATTTTCGGGAAAAATTTTTGGACCGAAAAAATCACCAAGTGGCGGACTGAATTAGTTTTCGGTACTGAAAATGACTGTCCAATGGCACTGGAAAATTTAGATACATGATAAATGAATATGAATAAAATTGGGCCCAATTTGGTTATGGATTTTTGTACATTTGATGGCTAAATATTGTGAGTGTATTATGATGACCGAAAATATTTACAAATTGAAGCGGGCCCAAATTGTTTACTGATTTCCGCGCACATGGTCATACCCAAAAAAAATTATACTGAGTGTTTGACTGTATTCGAGTGCGCTAGCATACCACTCTCGTGAGGCACGGACTCGGATATCACCCACGATGTAGGGTTCGGGTCTTGAGGGAGTGGGGTGCTACATTAGAGGGTTGCACGATCGTGCACAAGCACGATTGTGACAGAGGAGGATCAATTGGAATTGCAAGATCGTGCACAAGCACGATCATGACAGTGAAGGTATACTGTTGTTAGACAGCTTTGAACATCATTCACTCTTTTGACCATAACTTCTTCTCCGGACCTCCGATTGACTTGAAATTTCCAAAAGCTCCTCACACATTGCCCTTCCTCTCCACCAAATTTCATGGTCATCTGAATTTATTAGGAAAGGATTGGTAATGATCGATTGATGATGTTATAATAATAAAGTGTATTGAGCTATAAACCTTAGTGAATGATTAAGTGATGAACTTAGAATAAATTTGTATTATTGAGGTGTAAACCTTAGTTTAAATTATACATATATGAATTTTGAAGTATGAATGATCATGAGTTGAGTTCTGAATAAAGGAAACATACCCAGAATAGTCATTGAGCATACATTGAACATGACATATGCATATATGCGCACAAATGAATAAGTATTTGAGTGATCGACTTTGTAACGTAAATTAAGTGTGAATTGTATGAATTTAGACACTCAAGTCGAACGCCATTCAGACATTGTCGGACCATTTAGGAAATAGCATAATTGGAGCGTACTGTAAGTCAACCTAGAAGATCTTCCTAGGATTGATTTATTCTGTTTAACTTCCAATTATTGAACTATTTGTGATTTGTTTATTAATTCTGGACTTTAACGGTCCAAGGAGTTTGATATTCAGGAATGTATTAGAAGTGTTCTATTTACATCTGAATTCTGAATGATATCTGTATACTCAACGAAAGTTTAATGCCGAACTGAGGTCCAATGAATATAAGATTTTGTCTGATGCATAGAACTGAGGTCTGATGAATATAAGATTTTGTATGTGAATCATAAGTGAATGCTATTCATGGCATATTATGTTATTTGATGCATTTCATAAAATGCATGTTCAGATAAAGGCGTTGTAATCAAAGTAGCCAGTCTGAAAGAGCTTTAAGCTCAGAATTCTGCATGTAGAGTTTTTCTTTGTGATTTCTGTATTTGACTGAGCCCAATGGGCCAGTATCTGTATATGTATATGTATCTGTATCTGCATCTGAAAGGCGCTCGGTCATAACAAATAATAATGAATCTGGAGCCTCATATGCATCTACATTTGTATATTTATGATTATGAAATATATGATTATGAAATCTTTTCTAAAATTTTGATGATAAAGTGATATGCCATGATAATATGATTGACTGGATTATACATGTTCTGAAAGAATGTTTGTGAAATGTGTGTCATTCATTATGTCTTATTGAGATGGAAAATGTTGGTGAAAATGGTTGGTTGTATGATATTTGTGTATTTGACCTAAGTGAGATCATCAATGATGATTCACTCATTGAGTTCGCAAAACTCATCAAAAATTACAACGTGACTTTTCAAGTACGAGACAGGAGACTTAGTTCCTAAGATTTTCTAGAGGAATATTTTGGATTAAGATATGACTCAAAGGTCTGTCAGCTGACATCTGAAGAGTTGTAGATTGTATTTTGAAGTTTCTTTTTTATATAGAACTTTTGTATAAGGGAATGTAAATACTTATTTCAATGACTACAATGACTACAATGTAAACTTTTGTCAATGAATGAAATGAAGTGTTGAGATTTTAAGTATTGTATATTCTTTATGATGACATTTAAGAGATTATGTTTGCTCTAGCATACCATTGTCATAGGATATGTACTTGAATGTCCTTTAAATGTTCGGATATACTCTATGATAGTGGGATGTTACAATAGGGGTCAGTTAATTGAATTAATTGAATATAATGAAAACAGCCTCTCTACTATGTAGGGGTAAGGCTGTGTACTATTAGACCTCCTCAAACCTCGCTTCATTGCGAGACTTCAGACTGGGTGTGATGATGATGATGATGATGATGTTGTTCCTAAGTACATTTTTTAGTTCTTCTTATGCCATTTGTTGCTTTATTATCTTGGAACCTTCTTAACTTGTTTCTAAGTGTGTAATCACCTCTAAAATCCTATGAGTAGTCTTACAAATTTCTTGAAAGCTCCTTTTTAAGTACATGAGGTTACATCTTAACCTCTAAATCCTTAAAGCTTTAAGCTTTGTGTTATATTCTAAATGAATAATTCCATGCTTAAACAGATATTTCCATGAGATTAAGGTACCTGTCATACTCGAGGCAAATAGATTAATAGCGTAATATTTTGTAATCATCAAAACCTTAAGAATAACCACTTGGTTTAACAACAATCAAAAAAAGTTATTTAATCAACTTAACAAGGTATTTGATCGACCTAATATCTGATAAAGTTGAAATTAATATTTGACTAGTAGGGGTTCTAAAACATTACAAACTCATGAACTTCACTTTTTAAAAGGTTTCATATCAGAAAATTTGAAAACTTCTTTAGCTTTCAAAACATCCACTTTAAAACTTAACCTTTTCAAAAATCCTTATCAAAATCTTTGATCCCTAATTTTAAATAGGACAAGTTTATGAAATTTCTCTATAAAAACCAATGAAATGAAATGAAATTTTAACTCTTAAAAGAAGGAATTATGAGAAAAATTTTAAAGTTATTGCTAAATTCTTAACCTTTTCTTGATTTTACTTTTTTGATGATGAACTAATAATACACAAGTTATCTTATTTTTCACAAGTTTCTTAAATTTGAAATTTTGAGTATCTTATAATATCAAAATCAAATTTTTAATAAATTTGTTAATAAAATTATGATTTTATTGTTAAAATCATGAATTGAAGTCATAGTTAATGCAGAACCGTTTGAATCACATACAGTGAATCTCGTTGCTCGATTTTATTTCTTTAATGTTCATATTACATATAAAGGTTATCTTATTTTCAAATAATTCTTAATTATTAGTAATATTATTTTTATTATTAAAAGCATAAATTATATTATCCCTTATTTTAACCTATTGTTAATGAGAAGTTGTTTAGCCTAGCTTTGATATTAATAAAAGGTTTTGAGACAATTTGAGGAGATATTGATTAGGTGCAAATGAATTTATATATGACTAGGAAATTACAAATAACTCAAAATTTTAAAATAATGGATTATGAATCATATCTTTCTGTATAACTCTATAGATTTTCAACAAATGACTCCAATTAAAATTTAAGATTTGTAATTATAATAACTTTGAATCATGTTAATGAATCATTTAACTAAAAATCTAAATAATTATATGAAGTCCAAAAGTAGTTTCAATAGCATTACAATGATAAGAACACATTATTTTATACCAAAGAAAAAAGATTAATTATTCACAACAAAGAGTCATGCATCGAGTCATTTTGATGGTCATAGCATTTGTCTCATTATTATTGTATATGAAGGCAAAAATCCCCAAAAAGTCATCAACAAAATGGAGGTGTTTGGTAGATAACTTTTCAGCTATATTTCAGCTGATTAAAGAGTATTACCTGTTTGATTATGTCAAACAACTAATATACTTGTTTGGTTAGGAGTTGGTTGGGTTGGCTGACTTAACCCATCCAAACATTTTTTGAAAAGCTACTTCGGAGTAGCTTTTCAACCAATCAGCTAATAAAAATTTTACTGAAAGACAATTGTGCCTTCAAACTTATTTCTAACCTATCTGAAATGTATGGGATTAACTACAGCTGTTATCTATAAATTCATCAAAACATCTATATGGTAGCTTAAATTGACAAGCAAGATATTATTCATCAAGTAAGATTGCAGACAACACAAGATATAAAACTAAAGATGAGATTTGGATTTTGTTGTTGTTGTTATTATTATTATTATTATTATATATTCTATGTTTTTTTATTAGAGTTATAAAATTAATTTTTATAGAATTAAATATCTAAAATAGAAATTACTATAAGAATATTTAATGAAATACTAAATTCGTACCCTTATAAATTTTTTTAAAGTCATATCTTTAAAATTCATTTTATACATAAACAGTAAATACTAAACAACTAATTTTATCAAACATCAAATAACAAACAACTAATATAATCAACTGACCAAATCAGCTGATATAATCAATTATCAGCTAAACGGACAATATCTACCGATTTACGAAGTGGAGTAATATTGACGATTTCATGTGCCAAGTACATATATCATATTTCAACTGCTGTGATCAAAGATTAGAATACCGTATCGTACCGTACCGTACCGACCGAAATCTGGTACCGGGAAAAATTCCGACCGGTACCACAGATACCGAAAAATTTTTGGTAGTTCCGTAAAATTTAAAAATTCTAGGGACTAATTTGCAAATAACAAAAAAATTAACCCTAAAAATCTACCCCCTCCCCCGACCTTCGTCTCACTTTCTTCTCTCTTCTCTGTCGTCCTCCTCCCTCCTTCTGTCTCCCTCCCTTCGCTGCTCTCCGCCGCCTGAATCTCGCTGGTTGTCTCTCTCACGCCGTGTCGCCGCCCCTCCCTGGTCTGGATCTGGACTTTGGTGGTCTCTTCGAGTCTTCCTGTTAGCCCCGAAATTTTTTTTAATGCTAATTAAACATGATTAAGCTAATTAAGCATGATTAGATTTAATTAAGTGGCATTAATGAGTTAGATAACATTAATTAAGGTAGGTAGCATTAATAATGTTAGTTAGAATTAAATGTGTTAGATGACATTAATGTG
>JAOSBM010000009.1:462901-474311 GCA_027568955.1 Erythroxylum tenue | reverse complement strand
TTATATGTAAAATATTTAAAAATTATTGTTATTTCAATTTAATTATCATTATTATTTATTATTAAGATTTTTGAAAGTATGGTTGATGTAAATAGTAAACTAGTATAGTATACAGTACAACTGTATAATATATAAATATGGACTATTTTGTAAATTTAAAAAATTTTATGGACTATTTTATAAATTTAAAAAATTTCTCGAAACGATATTCGGTATCGAGTTCGATACGGTATTCATAACATTGGCTGTTATTGTTTAATCCTCGAGTTGTTTGACATCCATTAACAAAGCAGGCAGATCCATGAATCATGCAGTCCGCAGTTTACTTGGTAATTTGAACGGACGGAACCTTGCCACTTTGTCGCAAACCTCCTCCATGTGCTCTAGTGGCCTTAGGCTTTAGTCTTTTTATACGTATTTTCCCTTCTCATCTTCCGAGGTCAATTCCAGTTCTTCCTCCATTCCCATGCCCATGGTCATCGTCAATTAAAACTAGTTTTATTCTTCCGAAGTCAATTCCTTCATTTTATTTTAAAAAAAGGCAAGCAACACGAATCAGGCCAGTTCTGGGTTGAGAATGGAGCTGCTGTTGTGAAATTGATAAACATGATAGGAAGCCATGACACGTCATGAAGACTTATCGCAGCATGCATCAGTTCGCACATATTGCCACGTTAGCAAGTGGAGCTAGCGTAACCACTTGGGAGGACTTCTTTAAATAAGTGTCCATCTATGAACTAGAACTAACCTCAACCTCCAATCATGACTGTGGGCAAGCAACAGGAAACCCACCCGGAGTCCGGGTACAAGCTCGTCGGGTTCAAAAACTTTGTACGAACCAACCCCCGCTCCGACCGATTCAAGGTCAAGCGATTCCACCACGTCGAGTTCTGGTGCAGCGACGCTACCAATACGGCACGTCGTTTTTCTTGGGGACTCGGAATGCCCCTCGTCGCTAAATCCGATCTCTCCACCGGCAACGACACCCACGCCTCCTATCTCCTTCGCTCCGGTGACCTCTGCTTCCTCTTCACCGCCCCTTACTCCCCGTCCATCGCCGACGCCAACACGCCTACCGCCTCGATTCCCTCCTTCGACCACCGCGCTTGCCGTGACTTCTCCGCCAAACACGGCCTCGCCGTCCGTGCTGTTGCAATCGAAGTCGATGACGCGGAAATCGCCTTCTCCACCAGCGTCAGCCACGGAGCAAAGCCTTCGACGGAGCCCATCGTCCTCGACAACCGTGCCGTCATTGCCGAAGTTTATCTCTATGGGGACGTCGTTCTACGATACGTGAGTTACAAGAATCGGGACGCTAACCCGAGCAGCGACCCCGACATCTGGTTCTTGCCGAAATTCGAGTGCCCAGACGAAACAACCTCGTTTCCGTTGGACTACGGGATTCGGCGGCTGGACCACGCGGTGGGAAACGTGCCGGAGCTAGGTCCGGCAGTGTCGTACGTGAAAGGGTTCACGGGTTTCCACGAGTTCGCAGAGTTCACGGCGGAGGATGTGGGGACCGCGGATAGTGGATTGAACTCGGTGGTATTGGCGAACAACGAAGAGACAGTGCTGCTGCCGATGAACGAGCCTGTGTTTGGGACAAAGAGGAAGAGTCAGATACAGACATATCTGGAGCACAATGAGGGGGCTGGTCTCCAACATCTGGCTCTTGTGAGTGAGGACATATTTAGGACACTGAGGGAGATGAGGAAGAGAAGTGGGGTTGGTGGGTTTGAGTTCATGCCGTCTCCTCCACCAACTTATTACAAGAACTTGAAGAACAGGGCTGGTGATGTTTTAAGTGACGATCAGATCAAAGAGTGCGAGGAGTTGGGGATTTTGGTGGATAGGGATGATCAGGGTACTTTGCTTCAGATATTCACTAAGCCAATTGGGGACAGGTAATGAAGTATTAAGCTCTTGTCTTGTTCTTATCATCATGTTATGTAGTAAAATGTATATAAATGATGGTGTGTGGTGTTGCAGGCCAACGATATTTATAGAGATAATACAGAGAGTGGGTTGCATGCTTAAGGACGAGACAGGGAGAGAGTATCAGAAAGGTGGGTGTGGAGGATTTGGGAAGGGCAACTTTTCGGAGCTGTTCAGGTCGATTGAAGAGTACGAGAAGACACTTGAAGCCAAAAGGATAGCAGAGACCGCATGATCATAAGAACCAACTCGTCCTTGTTTGGCGCTAAATTAAATGAATAACGTTACGTATTCCACATGGAAACTGCTATGTTATGTTTGTCGTTGGATCCTATGATTGTTACAATAAGTAAATGTGCCTTCCTAACATCATCATACAAAGGAAAAGTTGTCCCTTTCTATCAGCTTTTTCCATCTCTTTCATGGTACCAGAACATTTTAAGACTAGGAATGACCTTTTTTCCTACGTTGTCTGTCAAGTTCGAAAGAGAAAACCACTACTTATAAAGTAGTAATGTGCAATTACGCACTTTGGGCTTTTGATTTATATAACTTTATGACCATGACCAAAGTTGTGATGGGATTGATGACCAACCACTACAATTTAGACCGAATCTTGATTACCTTAGGAAATAAGTTAGTTCTTCTATGGATCAAAAGCACCATCACCGAACACATTCTTAGTAACATTATGCAAGTCTTAACCATACGAGATGCTTGGGTGACTCTTTAAAGAATCCTTCAGTTAAAATCAATAGCGTAAGTTATGAAAATGAGGTAGCATCTTCAATAAATAAAGGGTCCTTGTCGATCCTTGAATATATTGAAAAGAAAAAGAGCAATGGCATACATCCTCGCTTTTACATTGAACCTAGTGTCTAAGGATGATCTTGTTAACTTCATCCTCTATGGTTTAGGTGATGATTATTCCTCTTTTCATTAGGGTTGGCATCTAAGCTTGGGATCGACCCGAAGTTAATGAGCCTGGCTCGATTTGATCGACCTTCAAGTCAGGCTTGTACTTTTTTTTCAAAATTTTAGATTTCAGGTTAGACTCGGGCGAGGGCTCAGAATCCTCAGCTTGGCCTAGCTTAGCTCGAAGCTTGATATGTTATCTATTTATTGTCTTAAACGACATCGTTTTACTAAGTGTAAAACAATGTCATTTTACTTTATGCCTTCTTACGTATTAAATTACATAATTTTATGCTATAAAAACATCATTTAGGCTAGGTGTATCTTCCTTCCTTGACTCTAGAAACACAGATGTAGACACATCATAGATGGCACTCCTCTTCTGAAATTTCATCCGATCCAATAATCAACTCCTCTGACTACATTTCTCCTCGCCGTCGCAAAAAGCTTGATGAATCTCTATTAATGACAGAAACATCCTTATACTAGAAAGTATGACAATCTCAGTATCCTACCAAATGTAAGCCCTTTTTCTTCTTTTTTGTGTTTTTCTATGTATTTCCTAGTTTATATTGCCTCTAGCTTTATATTTAGATTGAATCTTAAGTCAAATTTTGTTTGTCTTTATCCTTTATGCCCTTAATCATTGTGTTGGTTGTGTTGCTTCTTAGGTGGGTGAATTTTTGTTTGCTTAAAAGGGAATTTTTGTCCCTGTATTCTAAGTTATCCTTCTTACTTTAATTCATATAGAAAGAAATAGAGAATTATATGTATGAATTTGGAAACTTAGATAAATTTAGCTTAGATTATTCATAAAAAGTTAGGTAATTTATAGATGGGATTAAGTTGAATTCAGTGGATGTTACTCAAAAATTCTGCTTTTACCTCTTATTATTTTTTGTTATCTTTTTCTACCTTCAACTGTAGCAAAAACATCAAAAAATTTTTTTGGGTAAATCAGTAAAATTTTTATACAAATAAGAAAATGTTATGCACATAACTAGAGATTTTCTAAACAGAAATCTCTTACCTACCAAAAGGAATAAGGTAAAGCAAGTTCAAAAGGAACCTAGAACAAACTGTGTAGCGAACACTACCAATAACACTCCTCTATTTCCTTCCTATGAAGAAGCCTTATAAAGCTAGCTCATCAACCCAGTAACACAATTTCTCCAATAACCATTCCAACAACACGAAACCTCCAACATACATTTACCAAATCAAAAAAATAACCAAAGTCGCAATCAGCATAACTAAAAATGAAGAATTCCTTGTCTCCTATCAAAGTTGCCTTAATCTCACATCAAATTTGTATTAATAAGGATAACAATGATTCACGTTTTTATATAAGGGGAGAGCTTTGTCCTAGAAAATCAACATTTTTTCCTCCAAGTTTTTAGTAATAATCTTAGTCAAAATATCAGTGTTTAATAGCAACTATCAAAAGCTTTCTTCCTTTTATGTTTATGTGATTCACTCTCTTTTTCCTTACACAAGAATGAGATGATAAGTAGAGAAAATTCATTGGTGGAAGTAGCACACACCATTTATGGGGTTACTGAAGTTGTGGTCCTTAAGATAGTTTTAGTGACTCTGTTCATGGTATAAGATGCCTTTAAAATGGACCAGTCGACGCCTATGGACTATTACCTAATTATTATTGGATTATTAGATTCCTACCCCGTTAATGAAGATAATGTGATATTTTTTTTTTTGTTAAAGCAATGCATGGTGAGCCAGTAATAATATCCAGTAAAGAATTGTAGCAGAAAATGGTGATCAAGTTCTATAAATTATTACATTATGATTACTTAAACTTCATTTATTAAATTTTTTTTCAGAATTTATGTGATTACTTCCTATCCATTTCCATATAACACCCCGAGTCTACATTTATATAATATGAATTGCAAAGTTTTAATATAAAAATCATATCTCTAATTTATATATTGCTTATGTTCCAAAGTGGGTAGGAAAGAGGTAAGAATGAATCACTTCTTCAACAAATTATCTTAAATGAGAAGTGATGGGGAGTGAGCTAAACTTATTACATAATTTAGAAGATGATTTAATTCTAAATGCCTTAGATTGCAAAAAAAGACTAATATTGCAAAGTATTCTTCAGATTTTTAGTTGAGTATGCGTTACAATTGATAATAACATCTCTAAGACATTTCATGATTTTATTTGCTATTCTTTGCACTAAGGACTGGAAGTAGAGGTTAGTAAACTTAGTCTTAATGCTATGTATACTTAGACATTTTATAGAAAGGGAACATAAGGGATAGCTACAAACTACTCTCATTAGCTAAAGTTGTTAGAAATAAAAAACTGAGGATTTGTTCATAATTCACTTAGAGATCATAAAAGATCCATGATTAATTTCATGTAAAGTTTGATTATTCTTTCATCGTCATCGTCATCGTCGTCATCGTCATCATCATCATCATCATTTTGATTGATAAATGTTTATCAAAAGTGTACATATACATGTAAATGTACATGAATAACTTATATAATCATATATGTTGATTGTTTCAAATGGATGAGAATATTCCTTAGGTGGAGAGTTATAATCCGATACTGAAGAGTAAACTAGCAGAGACTTCTAATCCAATACTAAGTGAAGAAACAAGTCATGTTGAAGTAGTAGGTTCATTAAGAAGTGAAGTTTGGAATCACTTTAATAAAACTAGATCAATGGAAGGAATAGAGAAGGTCTAACAAAAATATTGTCACAAGATACTGATTGGGAGTTCAAAAGGTGAAACCTCTAATTTAAAGAGACATATGGAATTGTGTAATAAAAAGAAGCTTGTATCAAGAGGATAAACATTTTTAACCCTCTAACCTAATAAGAAGGAAGAATGAAATAACTGTTACAATTTATAACATCAACAGATTAAAGTTTTTGCTAGTTAGTATGAACATTTACTCTCTATAGTCGATGGCAATAGATTTAGTATTTTTCTCACCTCACTCTAATTGACCTTCAAGATCCCAAGTCATAATACTTTGAAGAAAGAAAATTTCAAGATATATAACGTATCGGTACGCTATATTGACAATGAGTAAACTCTGCGTAGTTAATTACTGAGGCAAATTATATTATTTAATATTGTCATCATTTATTTGTTTATTATGTTATGATTGATGTTTGTTTATATTTGTAAATGATAAGTTTATTTATGTGTCGGCATCACATACAAGTGAAAGGTTAATAACTTTGTTAATTGACTGTTTAATGGATTAGAATATTAACTCCAAACTGTTCACCATAACAATTGACAATTATATCACAAATGATGTGACGATTGAAAATTTGAAGAATAAGTTACAAGTTAGGAGCTTGTTAATTGGCAGGAGGTTGTTCCATATGCGTTCTTTTGTGCATATTATGATTTTGACTGTGAAGGATAGGTTGGAGGTGATAAAGGAAGTGGTAGAGTTGATCCGAGATAGTGTAGTATTGGAGTGCAACACCCAAAAGAGATTAAAATTTTGATGAAACTGCACAGCACCCAAAAGAGATGAAAATTTTGAAGAAACTGCACGATAACTATGCATTTTGTGTAAGAGAAAGTTGGTAATGGATGTCTTACCAAATGGAAATTAACCTTCAAGATGTTGGAGTTAGCAACCTAGAATGTTGAGGTGTTTACCAAGCGAAGACAAAGAGATTCTCAATATACTTTCCTTCCTATAGAAGAGCAATAAGAGTTGACTAAAGTACTTTGTGTGACTTTAAAGATGTTTTAACTACTATTAAGTTGCTCTTAGGAATAAAATATCCAACTTTAAACAGTTGCTTTAGCAATATGTACAAGATTAAAAAAAAACTTCATCTAATTGGACATTTGATTCCAATAAGGTGATCCGGATTATGGCAGAGCAGATGAAGGAGAAGCTCAATTATTGTTGGTATATAGTAGGACATATTGTGACAGTCATTTATGTGTTAGACTTGAGATACAAGATGGAGGGAGATAGTTTTTAATATGACATGTTGTATAGTGATTGAACTCAAGAGCATGTTCATCCTCATCGCACCCAGTCTAAAATCCCGCAGTGAAGCGGGGTCTGGGAAGGTCATATAGTACGCAACCTTACCCTTACATAGTAGAGAGGCTATTTTCGGTAGACCCACATGCAGATGTGACATGCAAAATAATGATGCAGGACACAAAAGAAAATAGCTAGATAAATAAATAAATTACTAATAATAATAAAATAATAGAAATAACGATACAAATAATAGGGATATATTAAAATAATATATATATATATATATATATATAGACAGATTCGTAGTTAGGAAGGAACTGTAGTAAAACAATTAAAAATCAATGCCAATGAAAGATCCAAGGACCAATTGCACACATGAATAAAAACGAACCACACTAAGACAAAGTTTTGGTGCCAGTAAACTTCAACTGTTGAGGCATGTAAGGGAAGGGAAAGAAAGGGCCGATTCTAAAGTAAGAGGCTTTTACAAAAAGTTGTCAAGGTAGGTTGGAAATAAAAACCAAGGCAAAAAGGCTTGTATAAATAGACTCGTCAGGTTTAAAAGTGAACTACCAAAGGTTCTCTAAAGAAAAGTCTGACTGCCTCTCTTGGCAGATTTGTCAGTCGGCGCAAGGAAGATAATAGAGGGGACGTATGGTGTGCCAGAAGATACGTTTATCAATATCGAAGCAACGTTGCAGAGCATCACCGTCCCCTAACAACCGTCGAAAATTACACACGAGCTTCATCGAAGACTTGAAAGAACCAGTACATAACAAAACTCCAGACTAATAAAAAACAATAAGAGTGCACTGGACTGACACCCATTACCACCACAAATGGTCGAGAGACACTCACGGAGACAACTAAAATAATAGCTTACTAACCAGAATATGCCCAAAAACATCTGATAACAAACTCGCACAAAAAATTAAGGAGGCATAAAGTAAAAGTATGCACCTAGAAACTGTGCATAAGGGCTGAGGCGGTGTCTTCGTGCCTTGCATACTTTACTAAAACAATAAAAATAAATACCAAAACACTAAAAAATAACTGTTACTTTCACCAAAGTTGGCAGTGGCGTGGAGGGGAGGCGCATTCGACCCCGGTGGTGGAGGAAAAGCCACCTGCGGAAAGAGCTTTGGGAAAAATGGACTCAACTAGAACCACAACACCACCTTCTCATACTCATAGATCGATCCCCAACACCACCCTAGATGTCGCCGTTGATTTACTGTTGACTCTGCCACCTTCCCACACTACTGGAGAGCCGTCTACAAAAGCGAAAACATCATCACTAAAACAATATAAAAATCCACTGCCTACCTCGCGAACCGCTCAACTACGCCCTTTCTCTTCGTGGACAGGTTGTTCGAGGGCCTCACGAGGCTCAGCATCATTCTCACAATTTCACAAAGCCCCATGCATTACGTGTTTACTCTCAAAAGCATGTTGATATCTTTACATAATTTTGGAATGATTTGTTTAATGATTATCAACTAAGATTGGAAAACAAATCATGATCACAACAGTTCAGCTCCAACTTTTGGTTCAACTTCTTTTAAGACCAATGTGAAACCCTCATTTTGTAAAATTCATGAAAGAAAAATGGGTTATGACTTTTTATAGTATGATAGAGTTAGACAAAATTTTGATGGTAGATTGTATAACCAAAGTTGAAGGTGTGGAGTCTGATGTATTGCCATGGTAAAAATATATATAAGTGATTTTTCGATCATGCTAGTAATTACACAAGATCTTTTGGCAATTACCTCTTTTACTATTGCTTTAGAGTCTGTTTTTAGTACTAGTAATCCAATAATTAATCTTCATCATGCTCGACTTTATCCTAGTAATATAGAAGTCTAATATATGCCTGAAGTTGGTTAGATGATGAAAATAATAAGGGTAATTTATATTCCTTATGATATATCAATTTTGTCTTTATTCTTTATGATATTATCTTATCTTATATTTTCTTTTAATATTAAGAAAAGTACTAGTACGAAGGAGACCAATCATTTAATTGATTTTTTTCAAAAAATATTCGATGATAAAGGCATATTTAATTAATGGTTATCAAGTGTTTAATATTCATTTATACAATTATTACATTATCAGTCATAATCTACACAATGATGTTTCTACATATATACAAAGTAGTGCAAACTATTGACGACCCTGATTATAATAATTAGCTATCCCCTTTTCTCTACTACGAGTTTGTTATCTTTAATCTTTGTTTCTTGATTTACTTATTTTTTCATGTGATTGCTTTGGTTTTTGATAATTTAAGATATGATTATTTACGTGTATATTTTTATACAGGTTGTCTCTTCCTATTTAGTCAACTTCAATATTTACTCTCCATTCTCTAGCTATAATTAATAGTTTCATTTAGAATTTTTGTAAATTGTGTCATTTAAAAAATTGCATAATATTAGCATGATGATATTCTTTTATTTTGATAATCAAATGATTTCCATAATATATATAGCATTCATCATATGTATGCTTAGATTGTATAACTATAAACAAAAACATTTAAAGTCGAAACAAATATCAAAGCCTAAAATACATATGTTTTCGATCTTTTATGTGAATTGATATTTATTTTAAAACTAAGAACGTTTTTAGAAATTTAAAGATTACGTTAATTATCTTTTATATTCTAAACAGATTCAATCGAGTTTATATGCTCTAAAATTTTGGATACAACATAAGTATTATCACTAATTTCTATATCATATTAAGCAACTTATATTTAAGTATGACTAATTAGAAGCAATTGTGATAACTACATAAATGTGGCATTTCTCATATAACATCTTTTAGTTCACTTTCTTTTAAAAAAATTAGTTTGAACTTATTCATTTCAAAATTTTATGTACAGTTAATATATTTTTCAAAAACCTATTTTTATTAAGGAAATATGTTAATTAAATGAATGTAACATTTTTCACATAACATTTTTGATTCACTTTCTTTAAAACTAAATTTAATTTGAACTTATTCATTTCAAAATTTCATATACATTTAATATTTTTTAAAAAATATTTTTGTTAAACAATTGTGTTAATAAATGAATTTTACATTTCTCATATAACATTTTTTACTTTCTTTAAAAACAAGTTTAATTTGCACTTATTCTTTTCAAAATTTTCTGTACATTTAATGTATACATTAAAAAAAGCCATTTTAAACAACCCATTCTAAAAAAAATAAAACTTTTTAAATTAAAAAATAAGTTAGTCCTGAGCCCAATCAAACTTTAGGTCAAATAGGACTGATTGGGTTAAGGCCCCAATTATGCAAGTTCTAACCTAGCCCGACCCACTGCCCACGTTGCTTTCCATACCTCCGTTAATACTTATGTTGAACCATTTTTTTGTGGAGTTACTAGGTATGCTACTTGAAGAGGAGGAAAAAATGGAACATACAAAAAAGTCCTCATGTCTACTAACGTTTCACTAAAATGTCTCATAGAAAACCTCTTCATTTCACGAAGGTTCATTATGGTAAGAACTCTTCTTCTTATCATAATAAATCCAAAAGGCAATGAGTGGTTGCTTGTTCAAGCACCGAAATTGAGTATCGGGCACTACCTTTGACCATGATAGAGCAAAGCTTGGATATAACCACAAGCTTCTTTGTGTTACAGAAGAAGATTCGAGAGAGGAGGAAAGCTACGACAAAATCACGTGAATCTGCCAAGCTACAAATAACGTATAAGACATTAACGGCAGAACAGACATTTACTAACAACCAGCTGGACTAGTACAATCTGTTGTAACATAATAAATCTCCACCTTCTATTTTAGTATGTCCTTTCTAACAATGTATGGTACAGATCAATTCAACAATTGTATAAATACAAGTCTAAGCAATAATACTGAAAAGAGATAAAAAAGTGTTTTGCAATATACCTTCCTTTGCATGGTATCACAGCTCCATTGACAAACGTCAAACTGGAAGAAAATTCTGGGTCATCTGCTACCACCCAAAATGATATATCATACTCCCTTGATTTTTCAGCTATAACAAAAACTCTAAACTTCAATCTGCCCATCAAACTTGATAGACAAAACTTTGTCAACTGGAGAGCCCAAATCCTTGCAGCCATAGGAGCCCTTGAACTTGAAAACTTCATCAACTCAGCACCTCCTCCTCAGTTCATAACTACAGAAACAAATCAGGTCACTAAAAATGTAGAATATAAACCATGGAGAAGGACATATCAACTATTGCTTTGCTGGCTATTTTTAACCATTGGAGAAGAGGTAATAGGACAGGTAAATCACTCAACTTCATCCTATCAAGTCTGACAGATTTTGGAAAATCTCTATGCTCAAACATCTATGGTTAGAGTTCTTCAACTAAAGCATCAACTCTCAACTATTAAAAAGGGCTCACATGTAAGTCAACAGAGGATTCACCACTTCTGGAATAGCAGAAGAGATACCCATGGCCTCTTGTCTGGATCATTACTTGGAATCTCTGGCCAGAGTGAATGTGTCATGTTGATGACATATAGAGTAATGAGTCCTAAGACGAG
>JAOSBM010000009.1:445429-456000 GCA_027568955.1 Erythroxylum tenue | reverse complement strand
ACTTCAATTAACCTATGTCATACAAATCCTACTAACCTTGACATAAATAATTAGCTCCAAAAATAAATCCATCAAACTTCATAATTTATTTAAATCTCATAATTCATTTAAATCATGCTTAATTCATCAAGAAAAATTTCGGGGGCCAACAAAATCCCATTCTTAGTATGATGCCAACAAAAAGTGTCTTTCGGTCGGGAAGAAGAGATGGGGATTTGGAAAACTCGAGACACTTCTTGAGGGGTTAAGATACCATTTACCAAATCGGGATCCCAATTCAAAGTAATAGGGTCCATCAATTCACTAACCTTCATGTCAGACATACCCTGTAGCGGACTCGAGAGCACATAGAAATTAGAGTCATCAAGTAGCCAAGGATCTTTAAACACCCCAATCGAAGATCCATCTCCCACACGCCACCGAACACCCTTTTGCAGAATACTTTTAGCTAAGATTATGCTTCTCCAAATAAGACTGGGATTTCTTCCTTCGCTATCGTGAAGGAAGTCCGAATTCGGGAAATACCTGGCCTTAAACACCTGGCTTGCTAAAGAATCAGGATAAGTTAGAAACCGCCATCCTTGCTTGCCCAACATCGCAAGATTAAAATACTTCAAGTCCTGAAAGCCCATGCCACCTAATTTCTTAGGAACACATAATCTTTCCCATTTACTCCAATGGATCTTAGCACGATCACCTGAAGACGAACCCCACCCCAAAGAATTCATCATCTTTTGCAATTCATCGCAGATACCCAGCGACAGTCTGAAAACACTCATACAATAAGTAGGGAGGGCTTGAGCAACTATTTTCAACAGTATTTCCTTACCCGGTCTGGAGAGCAGCTTGTTATTCCAGCTAGAAATCCTTTTCTGCAACCGATCCTTCAAAAAAGCAAAAACTTGTTTTTTGTTCCTCCCAATCAGTGAGGGTAATCCAAGATAGCGCCCATGATCAATAGGATTAAACAACCCCCAGACTATTAGATATAGCATGTCGAACATCTTGCTTCGTGTTATAACTGAACATGATACCCGAATTCTGAAGATTAATTACTTGTCCCGACGCCTCTTCATACATAGACAGGATATTCTTAAATTGACCACACTCACTGGGAGAAGCTCGGAAGAAGAAGAAGCTATCATCTGCAAAAAAGAGATGAGAGATGGTAGGGGCACCCTCACAAATCCGAACACCATGCACATCTCCACGCAACTCCGCTTTACGCAATAGGGCTGAGAGGCCTTCCGCACACAAAATAAACAAATACGGGGAAAGAGGATCCCCTTGATGTAGACCCCTATTCGGATTAATAGGCCCTAAACTGTTACCATTAAGCGCCACCGAATACCTCACAGTAGTCACACACAACTTAATCCATCCAACCCATTTGGCATCAAAACCCAACCGAAGCAAAACAAATTCCAAATAACTCCAACCCACCCTGTCATAAGCCTTGCTAATATCGATTTTAAAAGCAACATCCCCACTTGACCCACGACTTTTGTTCCTCATGTAATGAATCAATTCAAAAGCAACCATAATATTATCCGAAATTAACCGACCCGGAACAAACGCCGATTGCATGGGAGAAATAATTCTGGGTAAAATGTGCTTGAGCCTGTTAGCAAGAACCTTCGCGATGATTTTATAAAGCACATTACACAAAGCAATAGGCCTCATATCCCTCATACTGCTCGCATTTTCCTTTTTCGAAACAAGGACAATAGTAGTATTATTTAACCCCTCAGGAAAGTCGCACTTATCAAGCCACTCACAACTTTGAGTAAAAATATCATCACCAATAATGTCCCAACACTTTTGGAAAGATGTCGGATTCATGCCATCTAGGCCAGGTGCTTTATCAGGATGCATGTCAAATATCACTTTCTTAAACACTGCCTAGGTAAAAGGAGCTAGAAGCTGAGCATTATTACGATCACTCACCACAGAATTAATACAAGAAAACTCATCAAAATTGTGACTCTCAATAGGAGTGCAAAACAGGTTCGTGAAATATTCCAAAACAATGGTCGCCATAGTATCATAGTCCGAGCATAAATTGCCAGAGTCATCCTCTAAAACAGAGATGTGATTAATGCACCTACGCTTCGACGCCTGAGCGTGGAAGAATTTTCCATTCACCTCACCATGATTTAGCCAGAAAATTTTAGCCCATTATTTCCAATAAATAGCCTCTTGGGCCAAGAAACTAGACAATTCGGTCTTAAGAGTCAACAAGACTGGGTCCGCTACATTCGTATTATGCAAAAAGTCCATCTGCTTTTTAACTTCCTCAATCCGACTCTTAGTTGAGGAACCCAACGCCTTATTCCATTCAATAAAAGATTCACTACAGGCGGCAATTTTTGCCAAAATGCTGGGATTAACACAGCTCGTCCACGCCTCAGCAACAACTTCCATAAACCCATTTTCGGTTAACCATTTATTCTCAAATTTAAATCTACTGAGCTTCTTCACCGGAAAGCCAATATTCGCATAAAGCTTTATAGGATTGTGGTCCGAATATGGAATGATGAGGCTGAACAGCTTATGATAGGCAAAATGATCGACCCAGGCAGCTGAAACAAAAGCTCTGACTAGACGCTCCATAACAAAAGCATGCGAACCCTGCCCACGCTCCTAGGTAAAACCACATCCGGTGAGAGGCACTTCGATCAGATTACAGTCCACAATGCAATCCCGAAACCCATTTAAGAGAGCACTAGGATATTCATGACGACCAAATTTCTTAGATTCATTCATTAAGTTATTAAAATCTCCCATACAGACCCATGGAAGAGAAGAAAGCTGAGACAGAGATCTCAGTAACGCCCAGTTGGAACACTTGTGGTGCCTCTCGGGAAATCCATAAAAACCAGTAAACCTCCATCGAAAATTGTCTAACAAAACAATCTCTACATTAATGTGGTTGCTAGAGTAACCCAAAACAGAAATATCTTTATTAGAATGCCAAAGGAGGGCGAGACCTCCATTGCGACTGATTGGGTCTACACAGAAGCAACAATCAAACTTAAACTAACACGAATCTCCTCCATTCTAGCAGAGGAAACAAGAGTCTCACAAAGAAAAAAAAAAGAAGGCCTATGCTGACGGACAATATCCTGTAACACCATGACTGCACGAGGATTGCCCAAGCCTCGACAGTTTCACGCAATGCAATTCATGGTGAGCGGCGGGTCTCATGAAAGAGACTGGCCGATTGCGATGAAATTGGAGTTGTACCACTGTACGAAGAAGCAGAGGCACCACCATCGGTATCCCCATCATTATGATTCAGCGTGGTTGAAGACGGGCGTAGGCATTTTTTCGAGTCATCAACCTCCATGTCAAAACCTTCCTTTTCAGTAGTGGGTTCAACCAAGTGGGTGGGCCGGGTTGTAAAATCTGGCCCAATCCCCAAGAGGCCCACATCAGAGTTGAGTTTTTGGTAATTTTTAATATATGAGTCATTCATATAACATATATGATATCACACTTAGATAATTTGGACCCACTAGGCAATGATATGATCTTAAAAATAAGTTTTTAAAATGATGATTAAATTTATGATTTTTTTTACTTTAACGTTTTTAAAAAAAGTCTCTACGTTATATTTATTAACACTTTTTTTGAAAATTAAAATTCTATTAATTTAGCAAAATTGTAGAGATTTAATAAGTTAGGTTCTAAAAACATGTAACAAGTAGAAAAGTCTCCCTCTAAACGAAATCTAGTGCCCCGAGAGTTGCAATGTGTATTATTTTAGCGAGATTAAAATGCAAAGTACTGCGAATGATATAAATTAATATTAAAATAATAAAAAATTTACTTATAATTTATATAAAATGTTAAAGTGAAAATTATAAAGATGGGAAAGAAATATGCCCTTAATTATATGATATGTGTTATGATAAACTTAATTGATTGGCTTAATCATGAAAACTTTGAACCAATTAATTTTTAATCTAGTTTTTACTTTTAAGTTCAAGTTATTTTAATAATCATTATTATTAAAAATTGACCAATTTATTAATTAATCAGTTAATTTTTATTAGGGATGACAATTTTTCATTCATGGGCCTAAATTTAGTTGTTTTTAATAGCCCAAACTGACTCAATATTTAATTATTCTAAACAAAACAACATCAGTTTACTTAAAAGAGTTAGGCCTCAGGTAAGTCTGAGTCTGAGCAGCTTAAGCATGGATCTAATTAAGAAAATTACATTATTTTATATTTTAATTTAAAAAAATATTTTAAAAGAATCTCAATTTTTATAGGACAAAGAAACTAATTAATTTTTATTTAATATTTTCTTTTTAATTAAACTTTAAATTAAAGATAACTTTTTTAATTATATTTTGAATTTTATTTAATTTTTAATATAGTTGATTTAATAGCTTTTAAAATCTTTTCTTACCATTTTAAATTTCAGTCCGATTTTTTAAAGATTGCTTCTCATTGAAATATGATATCAGAGTTTAAATCTTCTGTCCAGTTTTATGGTATTTTATTTTGTCCTATAAATCTCAGTCATTTATTTATACAAATTTTGCGTTTATTTATTCAGGACCTATACGAGACTTACATAAATAAATAACTAAAATTTATGAAACAGAATAAAACACGGTAAAAATTGGACAGAAAATCTTGTCCCATGATATCAACCAAACAGCAGGCGGATTGTCACTTGTTCGGTTCCCTCCCAACAAAACACTCTCACTTGTCTATCTCTGCTTCCGTGAAAACCAAGATGCTTAAACTGAATGTGCTTCGACCCCCTCTTTCACGATCCGTAGGCCTAACTCTTCACTGTCACTCCGTTTCGCCGCATAGGAATTATGCTACTTCGTTGAGCAACAAGAAGCTCTTATTCCGTCAGCTTTTCGAGAAGGAATCTTCTACTTATACCTATTTGCTCGCCGACGTTTCTCACCGTGATAGGCCTGCTCTTGTTAGAAACCATCGCTCTTTCTATGCAATATTCTACTTACTACTCAAGTTTAGATTGTTTCTTTACTTGAAAAATGACATTTTTTCTGTAGTTGATTGATCCAGTTGACAAGACGGCGGATAGGGACCTGACCCTTGCGAAAGAATTGGGATTGAAGCTTATCTATGCTATTAACACCCACGTCCATGCAGACCATGTCACTGGCACTGGCTTGATAAAGGTCTCGGTTCAGTTTGTTCCTTGATTGTGATGTGTGTTTATGGTGATCTATTTTGTTTATAAGATTGCAGAGTAAAGTTCCCGGTGTCAAATCTGTTATCTCTAAATCGAGTGATGCAAAAGCTGACCTTCAAATTGATGCCGGAGATAGAATTTATTTTGGTGATTTGTTCTTGGAGGTATGTACCATCCATCTAAGTTTCCGCCAAGAGAGACAGTATCTGAATTGTTTAGAATTTGGATTAAGAGTTATCGTGTCTGATGGTTAGGGTATCAAAGAGACAAGTTTCAACGAGGAAAGGCGGTTTATGCTATCATTTTAACCAAGTTTATTGGGCGTACTTGTTTGCTACTATTATTAAATTACGTTGCAACATTACCAAATTTCTAGAAAGGACAACATATATAGAGGAGAAATTAAACCCATAATATTGCTATGTAAATGTTACTAGAGCTTTCGATGGAGTTGTTTCAAGTCCTGTTAGTTTAATTGAACAACTACTTTCTAATTTGAAGTCTAAGGTCTCGATTAGTAACCAGTAATGAAGAGGTGAGAATAGAAATGCAACCTGCATTTCTAACTTTCTGGATGACAAAATTGGAATGAATCTTAAATAATCCTAGACTTTTACATCTGAGGGAGTGTGGGTATGCCAGAATGAAGAAATACTAGATAAAGATATTATTAAAATATTATTAAGTTGTTATTAAAATACTATCAAGATATTGATTCTTATCAGAATATTATCATCAAAATTATCTTTTAAATTAATTTCTTTAATAATTATTTTATTTGTTTTATTGATATTTTTATTCTTATCATAAAAATATTCATAATTATTTAAAAATATTTATAAGTTAATAATAATATAAAATATTTAATTAATTATTTACAAAATTAATCACATAATAGTTAAACATAAGTAAAAAAAATTTCATTGCCATTCTTGATATTTGATATCAAACACAAATATAACTATTAACTTCAATAATCTCATTCCTAGTGCTTGCATGTTAAACACGCATAATCAGTAATTCTATTCCTTTTCCGATTCTCACTTTTTATTCCCATTCTCATTTTTTCATTCCGATTCCTTCATTACTGGTTATCAAACGTGACCTAAGAGTAGTGAAGCCTTTGGTTTAGAAATTAACCATATATGTTTAGGTATTGGTTACAGCAAGTAGCAGCACTGTCATTCTAATCACAGATTATCTTCTAGTATTTTTTTAAATAAATGAGACCGATCAGTCATCTGAAATGTTATGCAAACAAATGGTCTAAAAGCAAAACTGGTACTTCTGATAAGACTTCCAATAAAATGCACTGGATCATTACTTATACTACCATGGTTTCCTTCAGTATCTGGTGCTGAAGTGAGATATTTCTTTAAAAATGTAATACTTCCCACATTCCTCATGAGTTGCGAATATTACTTGCATTTTGCTAGTTAATGTCCATCATGTTGGGCAAAAGCAGTGGCTGTCGTTTTTCATGTTGGTGTTAATTTGGTGATTTCACAATTTCCAGAACATAATATTTAGAGTACACTCCTTTCAGTATGACCATTGCTTCCCACTTTTTATTTATCCACCTATCTATCTTGTTTTTTTCTAGTATCCTTTTAAATGTTTTTAAGCTTTGGATCGCCAGGTACGAGCCACACCTGGCCATACACAAGGTTGTGTAACCTATGTTACAGGAGATGGGCCTGGTCAACCGCAACCAAGGATGGCATTTACTGGTGATGCACTGCTGATCCGTGGATGTGGACGAACTGATTTCCAGGTTTTAATTCTTGCATTTTAATTCATTCTGCAAGATTTTTCATTTTTTGCTCAACTCTGGCATTTTAGGACCTACTCCTTTTTATACAATTACTTCAATTTATTTGTAGGGAGGAAGTTCACATCAACTATACCAGTCAGTCCATTCACAGGTAAGGGAAAATATATATTCTCTTTCAGATACTCTCTCTTTGTTAGTAGTTAAACCGCTTTACATATCTAGATACCAACTGTCAGATCTTCACATTGCCCAAGGACACTTTGATCTATCCTGCTCATGATTACCGGGGGTTCACTGTATGATACTCTTTATCTTAGCTCGCTCTTCAGTTATCTGAGCGTATTAATGGAGCTGCTTATTCTGAACCATCGTGTGAGTTGCAGGTGAGCTCTGTTGAGGAAGAAATGCTTTATAATCCAAGACTCACAAAGGACGAGGTTCATCTTTTGCGTTCTTTTGTCTGTCTGCTATTTTTTTGTGAATTGTTCTTGTATCTAATTGGTTCAATTGTTTTAATGCCTTTTGCCAGGAAACATTCAAGAGTATCATGGCAAGTAAGTAGCGCCATCTCTTTAGCATTTGTTTAAGGCTGATATTAGTGAATTTAACACAAAATTTTCATTCACAGATTTGAAGCTTCAGTATCCGAAGATGATTGACATAGCTGTTCCTGCAAACATGGTTTGTGGATTGCAAGATGTGTCTGCAAAGCCTGCTGAAGCCTTTTCCAGCTAAACATACTCTGGTACAGTTTGCACGCTGTTATTGGATCAAAAGGGTGCAAATCTATGTTTACAAAATAATAGTGCTGCTGGTTGGTTAAAATTTTAATTCAATCACTAACATGTAAAACGCATAATAATAATAGTAGTAAGTGTAAACATATAACATGGTATCCAAGTTAAAGTTTGTGCCGTGCTTTTTTCGTATCCTACAATCTTGGATTTGCTGTATTTTGATCGTATAATACACTGATTTTAAGTTCATTGAATATATATCCTGCTGCCAGCAAATGTAAAATGGCCATTCTTGCTAATGCATCTAAATGGTGCTTTATCTTCTTCTTGGTATGCCTATATTTTCAATTGATGAAGTACTGAGCCAGACAAATATTAATAGTTGCGTAACAACATGGAAGATGCAAAGTGGGTAGAGGTAAAAAAACAGATCTCTGTTACATGACATGAACCTAACAATTGACTACACGTTGGAAGTCATTTCTGGAACAAACCGACAAGTGGAAGTCCTTGTATTTTACACGCAGCTATTGGAAAGTGATGCGATTGATAGAGCATTATATTATTGCATTTTCATTCTTTTACTAACCAATTGTGGACTTGATCATCAAAATCAAATGTTAAAAGTTATTTGGACACTTGATTTTGCAACACTTAACATTAGATTTTTTAGCCCAAACTTAAACTTGAAGATTTGAATTGCATATTCTAATAAATGATAATGATAAATTCATATAAGATAATTATAAAGCATCATATTCATAATAACTAAAGAGAGTAGAAAAAAAGTGATAAAATTTTAAGTTATAGTATTTAAGGTAAATAACCCCTGACTTACTATCTTCTTCTTTTAATTGGTAAAGAACAACCCTCTATGTAACATTTTCTTTATCATGTATAAAGAGAAACCTTTATAATCATCTTGCTCTGGCAAGGGTTGAAAGTGATCATTTACAAATATTGTTCAAGATCGAAAGGAATCCTTACAATGTCTATCCTAAGTAATTTCTCCAATTGTAATAATTATACAACTCAAAAACTCATTCTCATGCTCACCCTAATGAAAAAAGAATTAATATGAGTCATATAATGCACACTTGCATGCACTAATCTCTCAAAGCTCTTAGCAACCTTTTAATATGCCCAACTTTCCTCTCACAACTCATATATAATTTATTTATACCCAAAATAATCTAAAATAGTCATTAAAAGTAGCATTGATCAACTACTTTGGTATATTATTCGACCACTGTGTACATCTATAAACTAATGTGTCATATTAGTAAACCAATATGGTCATAAACTTATAATACATATTTTTAAAGGTAATTGTTTACTAAATTGCCAAGCTAGTGAACTAGTCTATCCAAAGTCTTAATATTGGTCACTCAAATCACCACATTGATCAACTAAACTTCTTGAAACAAGTTTTAGTACCTTTTCAATTCATTTTAGAGATTGAAGTACGAATATTTTTAAAAAATAATCCAAAACCATTTCATTGCCTACACACAAATGATTTCCTTTTAAAGATTAAAGATTAAAACATATTTCCTTTTAATTATGAAATGATTTATACAATATGTCTGCACACAAATGATCATATAATTATTAAGATCCTAATTCATTGAAATAACCAAGATAAGGTTATATGAAGGATTACGATGATTGGCTTAAGTCTTAATATGCTTGATTCCTCCTTATTATTGGTTCTTCACTTAAATTGTACATGTGCTTCACTTTACTCATTTTCTTCATTTGTTGATTGCTCAATTGGCTCCTTTCCTCATTTTACCATTTCATAGAGTTTGATCTTTCACATATTATCTTTTTAATATCACCAACATTAATAGTAACATGTTTTTTTATGATCAAAATTATGAGTTAGGACCTAACTTCGCTCAAAATATATGATTAGCAATCATAAAATCAGATCTCTCTTTATTTTAATAAGAAATTGAACCAATAATCCTGCCTCCTCTTCTGTTACAACTACCTTTAGGCCTACTTCCTCCTTATAATTGCCTTTACACTTTGAATAAACAAGTTTGCAATCAATAATCGGCAATGTACAATAACAACTATTAGTTATAACTAACACTTACAATCTAAACTTGCAGCCATAGAAACCTATAAGATCAAATATGAACCACCCTATAGTATTTAATAAGTGAAACCAATATTAGATGAGGCAATATCATAACTACCCCTCATTGTGAAAAATGTCTACAAATTAGAATAATATCACAGGCCTACCCACAACATACCACTATAGACCTACATTACCTAATATGTCATAAAAGTAGAACTAGGAGCCTATATATGATGATTTTGATAACCCTTTTATAAGGACCATTTTTCTCAAATATCTGCTGCTAGGATTGTGTTAGCTTGGAATCCTGATAGTTTTTTATGTTCTATACTAAGCTCTAATGATCAACTGATTCACTTAGAGATATCCCCTAGGAACTGTCCTTCCTTCTTAGTGATTTGTGTTTATGGGTTCAATAACCTCAACCGTAGGAAGAATATTTGGTATGATCTATCAAACATTAACCACTATGTAGGTAATCTTCCTTGGATTATTGCGGGCAACTTTAATGCTATTTTGTGTCCTCATGAGGCAGATCCTATAAGTCCCTCTGCTATGAATGGGATGAGTGATTTTTGAAAGTGTGTTAAGGACAATGCTTTGATTGATTTTAATTCTAGTGTTCCAAGTTTTACTTGGAACAATAAAGAAAATGGATATTCCTTTATTGCTAGGAAGTTAGATAGAGCCCTCATAAACTTGGCTTGGAGCTCTAGGTATCCCAGTTCATATTGTGTTATTCAGAACCCAAACACTCCAATAGTGGTTAGGTCTTTAG
>JAOSBM010000009.1:426056-436777 GCA_027568955.1 Erythroxylum tenue | reverse complement strand
CTTTTTCTGCCAAGAAGTTTGAAACTCTTTATTGATGATGATGGAGGCCGTGGGCCATTAAAAAACCTGACTGGCAAGATCAGGAAAAAGGTACCCACTACAAATGCGTAAGCAGTTATAAAGTACAAGATAAAAGAAATAAATAAAGTAGAGCTTATCTATTGATAAAATATCTTCAGGTTTTGAGAGTTCCAGGGCCTCGATAGAATCTTGCCATCAATGCAGCGCAGGATGTAAGAGCCGTATCTGGCTTGTTTAACCACTTAATAGGGTCCTTCCCATGTCTGACCGAGCTTTCCAGGATGTTTACCAGCCGCCTCGGCCTTTCTTAGAACATTATCACTGATCTGTATGTCGCTTGTGCGAATTATCTATTCTGCCACTTGGCCAGCGGTCATCTGCTCTGCGTTTTATGTTTTTCAACACTTTCTCTAGCTGGATATACTTATCCGCCCTACTTTTTATCTCTAGAATAGATTTGGGCTGATCGAGGGCCAATGACTTCTTGAACTCTTCATCCCTCGTGTTGCTCATAAGGGCAGCCAACATGGACGAGCAGGTGAGGTCAGGGACTTCAACAGCTTCATTGTTGAACCGAGTGATGAACTCCCGCAAACTTTCGTTCCTTCCTTGGGTCAACTGCATCACTTCCAAGGCAGTCTTCTGTGGCCGTTTACTTGTAGCAAACTGGTTGAGGAATAGCAGCTTAAAATCCTTAAAATTGGTTACGCAACGTGGGGGTAAGCTGTTGAACCATCTTCGGGCTCCTTCTTGAAAGGTTGTACAGAAGGCCTTACATTGAATGGCGTCAGGGACGCAATGCAGGTTTATCATCGATTGAAAGTGCTGTAGATAGTCGAGGGGATCGATCTTTCCAATATATTTCTCAGGCGTTGGTATCTTAGTACCGAGCGATGGGAGGCTATCCAAGATTTTCAGGATGAAAGGAGAGTTGTACTGTATTGATGGTTGATCCAGACGGGAATTCATGGCTATATTGATTCGATCATCCACGATTTTTTCTAGGGCTTCAGCAGAGTGCCGATCGGTCATTACGTCGATCTGCCGAGCGGGGGTTTGCTGCTGTTCCAGTTGAGATCGTAAGATTCGGCGGATCAATAGATCGGCCGCTTCCTCTATTTGTCTTTGGGTGAGGGAGATTTGTTGTGGTGCAGGGAGATTTGCATTTAGAGGGTGCTGAAAGTGAGGGTGCGGATTAGTTCCGGCATTGTGCTCCAGGGCTACGCTATGTTTTTCTTGATCTCGGTTTTGAAGTTGTGGTTAATTATTCGGGTGTGAAGATTGTGTGTGGTTATTCGGCGGTAGCTCATCTGAGCTAGGGTTTTGGGTGATTGGTGGAGGACGGATCTGGGGATCATGATGCGGCGGTGGAAGGGCGGCAGGAAATCGCATGCCCATTCGTGGTAGTGCAAGTGCTGCGACAACGGCTACATCAGGATTTGCTGCGGCTGCCTGACTGATTTGAGTGGTTCTCGACGTGGTGCCCTGACGTATGGCCCCACGGTGGGCGCCAACTGGTTCGGTCTAATCTTGATGGGGCTGGACACCGCTGCTTGGATCCATAATTTTGTGTGGCTTTAGCTAGAGAACACCTGCAAAATAATGGAAGGCACACCGGGGGTTGATTGCTGGCAGGCCCCTCCGACGCTCAAGTTAGTCTTTTGGTGAAAGTTTTGGTAGCTATGAATTGAGAACAACATGGTTCCAATCTCGTACCTGTTTTCAGGTGGGGTGGTACCTTATATAGCAGATATCAGCTAGGTTTAGGTCATCGTCTGAGAGTGGGCCGATCGGCCCACGTGCTGATCTGGGGTTTAGCCTAGGCCTGGCCGACCGACCTAACCAAGTTCCAATGCAGTTTCTTCGTCAGCGATGAACACTGACTGTGGCCTCTAGACTTCAGAGGAAACCAACAAGCAATCAAAAACAATGGCAACTCAAGAAGCAGAAGCCAAAGAAGGCTGCGATTTTAGTGATGAGGAGAAAGGATATGGTCCTAAACAAACGGTTAAACTACACTTGAAGCTTATGCCAATGAATGAAGAATCCAAGGTTAAAGAATCATTTGTAAAGTCTGCAACTCAGGACTGGCCAGAATCCAGAATTTGCAGATGAGGATAGTAGAGAAGAAGAACCAAAATTCCATTTCAAGGTTGAAAAAGGAGAAGGTGAAGCCTCTGAAGGAGTTGGGGTAAGTAATTCTGCCGGCAGCATTATCGGAGTCTTATGCAAGTGGAGTTTCCAGCCAGCTCATAGCAACTCTGGAGTCAGGAGTTAGTCTTGAGTGTAAAAATAATCGTATTTGACATTTAATTTAATATTAAATGTTTGTTTGCTTTAGTAAAAAGCCAGCTGAAAAAAGAAGGTTGGAACCTAAGAAGCATTGGCACGGATACGGACACCGGACACGATACGGACATGGACATGGACACGGGGACACACCAACTTTTAAAATTTGGTGGACACGGACACGGCATATATATATATATTATAAAATTTAAAATTAATAAAAAAATTTCAGAATTCATAATATGATATATATTGGTTGATGTATTTCAAGACTTCCAACATCTTGATAGTTCATACATATTTGATACTTTATAAGCTCCTTTCAAAATACATAGAACATACTCCCTCTGATTTATAATAAGAGTCGTTTTAGAGGGATTTTAATTATTCAAAATAAGTGTCGTTTGTGACTTTTTATACATATTTATGATTTGACTTCCAAAATTATCCTTTAATTTCTCTCACATCTTAATTACACAGATTACATATATTATATTTTCAAGGCACTTTAACATGTAATTAATAAGGGTATATTAGATATTTCATTAACTTTCTTAATAAGTGTGCATTTCCCTAAAACGACACTTATTATGAATCGGAGGGAGTATATTCTATGGAACATATATTTCATTAAGTAATATCCAAGCGATCTCCAGACGTGTCCGAATTATGTCTACCGTATATCAGTAAATGCCCGACACAAATACGTGTCTGACACACAGGCACAATTTTATTTTGACGTGTCTGTGCTACGAAGGTTAGAAGTATTCGATAATAGTTGATATGCGAAAGACGCAAATTACATATATTCGATCTTGTAGTTATCAACTTTCGCAAACTTCAAGGCTTCCCTTGTCATAATTGCGTTAGCAATTTAACTATCTCAACTTGATTTGCAACGCTAGTTTGTCGGATTATGCGCATATGGACAGACGCCTGTGCTTGAAGAAGAGAAAGTTAGAGTGAGGGCTCCATCCGGCCAGGGCCTGATGAAATAAGAAATAATTAAAAGATACTACATTGGAAAGGAAAACATGTTGGAAAGGAAAACATGTCTTGACTGATTCATTATTCATACGATGAACATATTGCCAATAAAAGAGTCTGCAATCTGCAAGAATAATATGGCGATCAAAGCAAATTGAAAATGGTCTAGCTCAGAGCAACTGGTGAGCAATGGCTGCTGCTATGGCGGAGGTCACGTGCACAACTTTGTTAGAAGCAATGACAGGCGATGGTTTTCCCTGAAACCCTTGTTCGCAAGATTCTGTCTCGTTGACGGAGTCGTTCATGCCGTTTTCAGCGAATTTCGGGTTACCTTTCTCCATAGCTTCAGTGGCTTCCGGTACATCTGCTTCCAGAATTCCGTTTTTGTACGCTTGAGCACAAGAGCTCAGGGGTGCTTTAAGCCCTGGAGTTCTTTTAAGCTCCCGGTTTATGAGGTTAAGAGTTTCTGTTGCTTTGTCCTTGACTATACCGACCATGATGACTCCAAGTCCTGCGACGTCTGCTCGCGAGCTTCCTGGTTTAGACTCCAGGTAAGAGACACAATCAGTGTAAAATGGTGTGTTCTTGCAGGTCTGTTGTATTAGCTTGGCATCAGATTTCACAAGACTGCAGTGGCTTAGCAACAACGTTGTGGTGACAAAAACTGCCCACCTAAGATACAGGAAAGATGGAGATATGAAGAAGTTGTTCATCTTTGACAAGAACCAGAGGTGGATCAAACTAAGAACCTGTCGGTGACAAAGTGTGGTGATCCTTTTATAGAAGACTTAGCTACTTACGTTCTCATCCTTCATTTTTGTAATATTTGGCTTAGGTAATTTTGATACCGCATGTTCATTGTGTTTTTGGTCGAGGCAAGAACTAACTTATTGTAGGTACATAAATAACTTTTATTGATATAAGACGTTATTGAGACGTTACCTTGTTGAAAAATAAAACTCACAATTACGTGAGAAATTCTTGCATTCCTTTATTAGAAAGCTTTATGCTTCATTTGGCCAAGAGATGCGCTACCTTCTCTTATCATGTTTGTTGTAACTGAAGTTCAAAAAAGTTAGAAACAGCTTAGCCTTGTCTTAAATTATTAACATCCCATAATGAACACATAAGAGAAGTTTTTTTTTTGGAAAATAAAAATTGAATTAAGCCATAAAAGGCTGAACAACAAAATGTTTTTACAAGAAACTCAAAAAGAGAGTTTAGAAAACAAATGATTTTTCCAAGTTACTAAAGCACTGCAAGAGTTGCAATTACAAAACTAGCTACATCTTCAACTATGTTTTTGTTGATCCTAGAGCAAGCTTGTCACAAGATGTAATTATATGAATTCTAATCACATTAACTAGCTCTGTCATGAATTGTTCATAGCTTCTTTCTTTGTCATGGAGCTTCTTTCTTTGTAATGGAAAATGTGTCTGTTTCTTTCATCTCATATATGTAACAATAAATAGGATAAGGCTATGTAATAATACTATTTGTGATCTCTCTTAATATGTTGTAATTTCAAACTCCAACTTATGATCTATAGCCACTCCTTTGGTGGATTATTGATTGCACATTTATGAAGCACTATTTTCCAAGCTCCACACGTGTATTTGCATTTGAAAATTAAAATAGGTATGAAGTGGTGGCTAAAAGTCCAAATTAGGGCTAACGTTTTTTAGTTTGATCAGTTTAGAACTTAAACTTGTAACTTGCTCAGCGAAGGTTTAAATTTTCACGAGTCTGCTTAATTTAAAGCTTTTTTGGACGGAAGTGTCATACAAGCGTCGTTTCTATATATAAAAAGTCTATTTAGAGAGGCCAGGTAAAATTTAAAAGCCACGTAGATTCTAGAAAAAAAAAGAAAATAAATTAATTTTCATACTAAACTTGCTAGACCCCCCATTCATCATCAAACCTTCCTATCTCAACCAAAACTGTGCGGACCCTTTTGGAAGTTGAAGCTTTTGCTTTAATGGCTAATGACCTGAAGTTTGTTGCTTCCCAATTCCGGCCGCTCCATAGCAAACAACTCCATCACATGTTCAGGTTTTACTCGCAACAATGGAGGGCATGGGCAGTACGGTGGTCATCAATCCAAGGGATCCGAAACCTACAAAAATGTAGAAACAATTCTTATCTCAGGAGTCATTTAGCTACAATATAATTTGCGACTTTTTAAAGTGAGGAAAAAAAAGTAGTGTAAACTACACAACTCCTAAACACCAAAAACAACAAAGAAAGCAGTTTCTAAATGTTGTTTCTTCAAAACTTATAAAAGCTTTTTACATACCCTGAGCTAAGAAATCACTCTGCACATCTCCATCATAGTTCTTGCATTCCCAAACATAACCTCCTTCACTTTTGAGAGCATAAGCCACCATATCAACAATGAGTCGGTGTTCATACCTTCCAGTTAAATCATATAGATGAATGATAAATACATACATATTAGTAGAAGCAATCGTTTTGCATCAAATAGATAAGAGACGTACCATATCCGAGCAGCCTCAAATTTTGATTTCCAGTTGGCTTCATAAACTTCAGTATAAATCGAAACTTCAAAAAAAAAAAAGAAACAAAAGAAAGCAATTGAAGATATATATGATTCTAACGAATGAAAATGGAGTTGGCAAGGAGCATTATTGTAGAATTGAACCCAAATGTAATCAAATAAACCTGTGGCCAACGCTTTTCCTACCCAAGCGTCAAGATATGGGCACTGAGGAGCTACTGTCAGGGACACGTTCTTGCCTCTTTATTTTAACAGGAACCTGACGAGATCTTCCCAGAAAAATGGCGTGCCTCCTCCAATGTCCAAGTCCACCCCATCGAAAACAACATTGCCAAATGGTCGAGACTTGGAGCGCCCATTTAAGAAGTTGTTCCAAATATAAGTTGCAACTGAAGTCTCAGGGCTGGAAACAAAAACCAAAACTTCATTTGATATATATCACAAAGAAAATTAAGATGATATAACCATAACCCAAAAAAACAAAAATCACCCTCGTTTCAATCTCCCATATTATTATCAAATAACTATTTACATCATATTATATAAAAATAACTTGATTTTTAAAAGAAAAAGACGAGAACAATGATTTCCCCCCTTTTTCGTCAAATAATAGGACAACCTAAAAAAATTTTGAAAAAGGAAGAGCCCTTTATGACAGGATCAGATATACCCGCCATCTTTGTTGAGGAAGAAGTTGAAATTTTTTTTAAGGTTTTTGTATTTTTTTGTTTTATGAAAATCCACATATGTTTTTAACATGGCATTGAAAGATTAACTGACTTGTTTATAATGGCGCGTGTATGACACTTCTTAATTTTCGTCCAAAAAAGCCTTAAATTGAGCAGACTCGTGAAAGTTTAGACTTTCGTTGAGCAAGTTACAAGTTTAAGATCTGATCAAACTAAAAAACGTTAGGCCATAATTTGGGCTTTTAGCCATGAAGTGGTCTCCAATTGACTTCTATAAAGGTTACGCTAGCTTGTCAAGTAGTTAAACTCCTTTAATCTATCAATAACGGGTATTTGCACCGTACAATTTTGAGCCATGGGACATTCCAGAGATTTTGCTGAAAAAGTTTTCCACATGGTGTGTTATCGTATATTCCATTAGCAATAAGACACCACCAGTGTTTGTCATCCATATTTTCCTTTAATTCGACTTTGTTAATCTCCATTTGCATTTTGCTATCATTTATTCTCATAAGGATCCCATTCTTAAACATCATTGCATTTGAGAGATTTTGATGTCTGGAATGATCTATTTCAACACGATTAGCTCAACCTTATCCTTAAGAAGACCATTAGATATCCGATTGTCATGCCAGAACAGTGAGTTTATCCTATTCCCTACTACCTTCTTGATATGAGATCTAATAAAGCTTCTCCATTTGAGAATTTCTTTTAATGTGGCATATGCATTCCTAGATGTGAGATCAATTTCTCAAATACTTTTATCTTTGATGTAGTATTCATGCACCCATTTGCACAATAATGACTTATGATTTATTTCAATTATGTTTTTATAAAAATGACTTTTTAAAAAATATTTTATAAAGATGAATTATCACCAGATATGATATTAACCTTCATCTAAATAGAAAAGTTAGAACTACGATATTAATTTTTTTAACCGTTGTGAAATAAAACAACTAAAGCCGAGATGAATCTAAAATTAAATTCTTAGTTCTCCAATTTAAGATGTAATTTAATTACAAAAGAACTAACTTATTATAGGTTCATAAATAATTTTTTATTGATATAAGACATTATTGAGATGTCACCTTATTGAAAAAATAAAACTCACAATTATGTGAGGAGTTTTTGGATTCCTTTATTAGAAAGCTTTATGCTTAATTTGGCCAAGATATGTGCTACCTTATCTTATCATGGTTGTAACTAAAGTTCAAAAAAGTTATGCTTATAATTTTGATATCTCCCATAACTTTAGCTATATTATTTCACTAGGATAACTTTTGTTGCATTCCTAGTCCATTCCACTTCTTCCACCTATTTCTTGTTTTCCTTTCTTAATTATCCATTGGCATTTCCTTGTAAACTACCACTGATCTCTAGACAGTTCACTTATTTCCATCTTATCTTATGATGGTTGTGATTGAAGTTAAAAAAAAGTTATCGAAAAATAAAACTTATAATTATGTGAGAAGCTCATCTTCTTGCATTTCTTTATTAGAAAACTTTATCCTCAGTTTGGCCAAGGTATGTGATAGACCCTAAGTCTTGATAGTGGGATCGTGTAGGCATTGGTGAGCCTTGACCAATGTTTGACACGTGGAACAATAGAACAAAGCAAAGACTTGCAAGGAGGCAAGAAGGAGAAACAGGGCAATGTCAAACATTGGCATGCATTGGTGCACATTGGCAGAAATCTTCGACAAGATGCAATATTCAGATGTGAGACCAAAAGAGGGCTCAAGATAGACCTGGTGTTAAAGGTTATATGGATCATATGCATGATGAGAATATGAGAGAGTTCTAAGGTGACTTAGCAAGTAGATCAAGCTTGGTGCGAGTTTTGGTAGAGTTTCGGACCTTGTACAAGTTAACTTGGCTAAGGTTGGATTCTTGATGGACTAAGGACTTAGTGTACGCTCAAAGGGATGAACCATGACTAATAGAGTTGGCATAGGAAAACATTAGACAGACCAATGTGCTATTGGCTTGGATGACTCATCATCAACGGAAAGAGATGAGGAGATCCTAGATGATGTGATGGATAAGATCACAGTGGATGTACATCAACTTTAAGAGATAAATATTATGTAGAAGGATCATCTAAAGATAGAGGAGATCTTCATGGATATGGATAAATCATTCCTAGGTAGATATTATCTTTTATCTTATTATTGTGACGTAGCTGAATCATATCGGATAGAGTCCTAATTGAATGTGAATGTCATTCTATTGATTAGTGTGAAGTAATCTGATAAGGATAAGGTATACTAAGATACGATTTGAAGTAGAAGTTTAACACTTTATTGAGACTCTATTTTATGATCCAGTTATATGAGTTAGGAAAATAGAGCATTCAAGGTGTTGATATGCTCTATCGTTGAAGTAGATTCTTACATCCGAAGAGTGTACAATTTTCTCTTAAGGAAAATCTTGTTATGGAGTGACTTGGCCTTATACAACTTAGTGAGATGATCCCAGATCTCCTTTGTTCTCTTCTTCTCCTTTATGCTTGACAATACCCCTTATGCTATTGTTAGATGAAGATTTGCGATAACATTATCATCCATCTCATTCCACTTATTATCATCTGTGAATGTTGCCAGCTTTTCGCTGATGATTGCTAAACAATTATCTTTTCTCAAGATAACATTCATCTTCAACTACAATGAGAAATTACTTCCATTGAGCTTCTTAATTTCAAATTTTGCCACCATTGCTTCTATCATCAATAGAATTTAGCTTTCACTATTTCACATTAATAATACCCCATATATATGAATAGTACTTAGTTGATATAGTGACAACTCAGCTACAATGACTGAGTTGTGAATAGTAAAAATGTCGAACGACTACAGTTGCCACATTTCTTGATTACTATTCCACTATTCACTGACTTCACCCGTAAATGGAATGGATTATGCCAAAAAACTTGCCTTAATTTCTCACCAAGGCTCTGATACTACTTGTTATGAAAATTGACCAGATTTGACCAGATTCGCAACTAAATAAGATTAAAGGAATATTAATAAAGAAATTGACACAGATTTTACGTAGAAAACCCTAAACAAATTAAGGTAAAAATCATGAGTGAGAAAAAGAAACTTCATTATGAAAAATTTAGAAGTTACAAGCTCTCTCTATTTCATAAGGAGAAACACTTACTCTCTAAAAAAAATAGGAGAAACATTCTCTAAATTATGAGGATTGAACTAAAGAAGAGAAAATTTGGATGATTTTTAAAAATTGATACGAGAAAGCCTATTTATAGGTTTCTCATACACGTATAGTCAGTTGTTGACAATTGTTCACATGCAATTTTCTTCCTTTCCTTTTCGACTTTGACAAGTCGGCAACAACAAGCTTGGCCCCATATGCATTAGACAAAGTTTAACTACTAATAAACTTTATAGTCATATGTACTATCCCCATTAGTAGAATATCTTAAAGGCGAGTGACCTACTTTAGAGCCTTCACCTGTCTATATGATAAATGTTGATGGCACATAAAGAGAAGATGAAAGAAAATATAGCATTGTTATTTAATATCCTTATAAGACTAATATCAAGTATTGCCAAAGGTAAGAGTTTAAGGCCTTTAACAATGAAGCAGTAGTGTATGAGGCCTTAAAAAATGGAATTAGAATGACAATGCACTTACAAATCTGAGCGGTAAAAATTAATTCAAATTCATAGCTTATTGTTTTTCAATTAAATATATGTTGATCAGGCTTTCTTTAAGCGTTTAGTTTCCTTCTCTTAACCCTGATCTAAACATAATACTGATCAAGCACCTTACTGACATCTTCGATCTCCTCATACCATTATTGATCCCTATCCTTTCAACCAATATCGTGTCTTCCACATCCTTTTGGGCCTAATCCAGTAAGCAATCTTGCAATTGGATCTCTTAGGGCATACTTGTTTGGGAGGTATGGGACAAAAGTTATGAGTATACTTTGAAAACTAACGTTTGGTATCATCCTTTCATTATACAGGTAACATTTTCATTCCCTGTTTTTTGGTAATATTCCATTAATCATTGTTCAAGTTTTTTGACGCAAAACCAACACTGTCTTCACTCTTACCTACATTTCTCTTCCGTGAGAACCAACACTATTTTTTTAATTTTTAATTAAATATTTTTAATTAAATATAATTAAAATATAATTAATTAAAATATAAAATATAATTAATTAATAACTTTAATTAATTAAG
>JAOSBM010000009.1:415685-425956 GCA_027568955.1 Erythroxylum tenue | reverse complement strand
ATCGCAATATACTTGATTTTAAATATTTTGTCATTATAATTAGGGTGCATAAATTAAAAATAATTATTTAAAATATACTTAAAATTTGCTATAAAAAAATTTAACAAATTTTTATTTCTTAACATTTTTAACAAACTAACCACCATCAATGATAATGGTAATCATTCGTTCATCTTAACTAACCATCATAATTATAATGATTATATCCATTCTCATTCTCCACTATATTTATTTCTATTCCTATTTTTATTACCTTCTATAAATCAAACTTCCTCTAGGACTAAATATGGAAGTTACTACCCAGAAAAGAAATACGTAGTCATCATTTGGAGGCACTATTTCACTCAAAACCTAAGGCCCTACATTGTTAGCCTCAAAAACGTAGGTAGGCCACAAAGGTGATAAACTTCATCTACTAATAGAGCTTTGCCCTTGTCGCATCATGGAGTATTACTGCATGCTGCAAAATTTCTACGTCAGAATCCTCAATACTTGACACTTTGACTGGTTCAGAATCCAACAGATATGCTGTGGAGGTACTTTTCTATTTAGATTTGTCGCGATCGCCCTCATACATATCTCATTTTATCTTTTTAATTGCCATTGGACCGGCCTTTGGATAAAGTTCTACGCTCTTTTACTAGTCTAGTACAATCTAGATCAATATCTACAAATAAGCTCACCATTAGTACATTGAATTGTACAAGTCTGCAAGTGTGTCAATAAGTCAACAAAACCTATGCTCTATTCATTTGAAACCTTAGCATCATCGACAACTTTTTGGTGATTCCCCCCTTAAAAAAGGCACTTTACCACAATCCATGACGTGTGGCTCGAGAAAATAGCAAAAGATTAGCAATGGGTTAAGTCCGCCTATGTCAGTTTGGTTGGTGTACTGGTAACAAACAAGGGCTCACACCCAAAGCTACCAAGTAAGAGGACCGACCAACGAACCAAACTGTTTGGGTGACAACGTGTGCAATGGTAGTAGGTGGTAGGTATGGATTTATTTATAGCCAAAGGACACGTCTTTCTCACTACTGATTTACCAAGGGAGGTATCCATACACCTCCAACTGGTATTACTGCTACTACTATCAAACTTCCTGCTAACTTCCCTTGTCGAAGATATCCTACTCCTGATCTTCTTCATATGGCCCATGAAGTTGTAAACCCGGAAGAGCAGGTTTCCCAAATTTCGGCTTTTTATTGCCAAAGATTCATTCTTTGGTTTCTGTGATTTAAATGTGTAGTCTTTGTAATTGTTGTTTAGGTTGTTCTTGGAGAAGAAGTAGAAAAAGTTAGGCTGATCACGTTGAACAGACCACGTCAATTAAATGTCATTTCATCAAAAGTGGTATGTTTCACGTTCCCTACCCCACCCACGATTTTATGATTCCTTGTATTCCATGTTATTTCTCTCTTTGATGACAGGTTTCTCTGCTCGCCGAGTTCCTAGAGAAATGGGAAAAGGATGACAAAGCAGAGCTTATACTAATAAAGGCTAGTTTTAATCGACTTTTCGAATCCATTTCCCTTTTTTGCTATTTTGGGAATGAGTTCGTTTCTGGATATCTTGCATAGCTATATTAAATACCCTCTCTCCATGCCACCTTCTATGTGTAATCCAGTGAGAAATTTCTAGAGATGCTTAAAGTCCATAATGGTGTTTTGGAGCTTTATGCAGGGTGCTGGACGGGCATTTTCTGCTGGTGGGGACTTGAAAATGTTCTATGATGGAAGGGCATCAAGTAATTGCTCTGTCACAAGATGAACTATTTGCATTCTTGTTTTACTGCACCATCAACTATTCTTCTTTCATCTATCATAAGCCTTCCCAGATGTTCTAAAAATGAAAATTTGAGTTTTAGTATTTGTATTTACGAAGGATCTGTTGATGCGTTGGTTTAATGCAGAAGACTCTTGTCTTGAAGTTGTTTATAGAATGTACTGGCTTTGCCATCACATTCACACATACAAGAAAACTCAGGTACCACATTGGACCGTACATCATACTTAAAGTTCTTATGCCCTTTAATCATACAGGATACGCTCCTATAAAGTTCCATTTTTTTATTCCTCGCAAAAGGATACCATTGGATGAGCAATTTCAATTGAATTAACAGGTTTCTCTTGTCCATGGGATTGCAATGGGAGGAGGTGCATCTCTAATGGTCCCAATGAAATTCTCAGTTGTCACGGAGAAAACTGTGCGTAATGAGTCCTTGTTTGGGCATATATAGTCAGTATATCAATCTCTGCACAATTCACACTAAATTTCTCTGTTTTACTTGATGAATGAAAAGGTTTTTGCAACTCCAGAAGCAAGTATTGGATTTCACACTGATTGTGGTTTCTCATATATTCTTTCCCATCTCCCTGGGCATTTAGGTGAGTCTTCGATCAGTAGAATAATGTTGGCATTGTTAGAACATGACACACTCTCTTTTCATCTTATTTATTTGAAAGGATCATTTCATCGTATTTTTAATTAGTCTAAAGTTATCCTTTCCTGGTAATGTTTCATGCGTTATAAATTTTGGATTGACTTTCTTTAGACACAATCATTCTACACCTGCATACTATGAAAAGAAACCTACTGGACAGAGACTGTAAGATATATGACTAATATCCTGTCTTTGTTACCACAGGGGAGTTCTTAGCCTTAACAGGAGCAAGGCTGAATGGTAAGGAACTAGTTGCAACTAAATTTGCTACCCATTTTGTTCCATCTGAGGTAAATTCACATTGCATCTTATTATGTGTTTTATTTATTACTCTTACATTTAGTTTTACTTGTCCGCTGCCTTTGTGCTTCCGCAAGCTTTGAGGTTGTTGCTATTGATCTTGGGCACCTTTCTTGTTTGAATCAGCCTTAGTGCTAAACTAGCACTTGATTTGTCATGTGTGTGAAACCAAATAGGAGGAGCCAAGAAGATGTCCTGCTTATTGGAAATGAAACTAATCTTGACATCTGTTAAATATGGAGTTGACTAATTAAAACTGTGCATGTTATTGAAGCTTATGTGTGTTCCCTGTATTAAAATGATGATATAATCACCTTTCAAAAAGAAAAATAAATGATGATATAATCACTTAATCTCTGAGGTTATATGTGATTAGAATAGCGCTGCATTCGAAAACATAGATCAAATGTAGCATGTTTTGACAACCATCTAAAAGTCATGAAGATGGCTCTTTTGGGATGATTCCCGAAGCAAATAGATTTGTTTTGGATATACATTTAGTTATATTCAAAAGAACTTGATCATTTTGTGATTTAACAATATGGCTCATTGCTGTAACAATGTAAGTGACAGCATAGAGTAATTATACTGGATTTTTCATCTTTGGTTTTTGACATTGTAATAGAGGTGACATTTGGATTCTGCTTGACTACATATTTGAAAGTATGATGTGGTTAACTTTTCTATGTTTCAGAAACTGCCTGAGTTGGAGAAGCGTCTGATAAGCTTGAACTCTGGAGACGAGAATGCAGTCAAATCAACAATTGAGGAATTCTCTGTGGATTTTCAAATTGACGAGGAAAGTATCTTGAAGAAGTAAGCAAAAATCAACTTGAAAACAAATGTGCTGCTTGATGCTGGTTCATATTACTAATTTGGTTTTACTTCACTCAATTTATTGGTTTTACTTCACTCAATTTAAACCTTGATATTGGTGTTCAACTTTCAGGCAGACAGTAATTGATGAATGCTTTTCTAAGGAGAGTGTGGAAGACATCATCTTATCATTTGTATGTTCCTCCCATTCTTCCCTTTTGTTTTTCTTTTCCCTCATAAAATCCTGATTGTATTTTGTATCGCGCAGGAAGCTGAGGCAAGCAAGCCTGGAAATGGATGGATAGGTCCAATACTGAAAGGGTTGAAGAGATCATCCCCAACAGGATTGAAAATCACACTCAGATCGGTATGGCTTCAGTGAAAATTAATCACAGAAGTTCATACCTGATGCTTCTGCCTCTAAACTATATGATTGGCCATGCATGATGCATTCTGCTTTTTGGAGTTTTAACTTGTTACTATTTGGTCTCACAATTTAAAACACAAAATATCTTTCAACTTGAGGGCTAATCTTTGAGATATATGAAAGGATGCACATTGTATTAAGATGAAAATAATTCGTTTTTACCTTTCAGTTGGATGCTTATTGCATTGTGCCTTTCTGTTTGACTTGAACGAGCAAAGTTGCGTGACACCAAACTTGTATATTTCTTCCGTTTTTTATGTTGTGGTATGAACACATTTGACGAAGTGTCTAATGTTAACTCATGAATTTCAGTCCTGTTGAGGGGCATATATTTGATTATGGAACTAGAGTTTTGGCTCGTCATCATTAATTTCTCTTTACATTTTTTTTAAAAGCCTGTTTTTCTGTCAACATTCACGTGGACATTTCACTGGTTGTTGTAGTTTTTTTTTTCTATTATGCCTCAATTAAATTTACTGAAAATTTTCCAGATTCGTGAAGGAAGGAAGCAAACACTGGATGAATGCCTCAAGAAAGAATTCAGGTTGACAATGAACATACTACGGGAAACTATATCTGGAGATGTCTATGAGGTATTTTGGCACACCATGTACAATGTGAAACAGATCTGTCCTGAAAAGCAAAGTGACTTATGGCAGCAAACTTACTGACATCTGAAATTATTAAATTTTATTGTAAAGGGAATCAGGGCTCTTACCATTGACAAGGATAATGCTCCAAAGGTATCATCTTTGTATCTGTTTCTGTGTTGTCTGTGTCGGATTCTCTTCCATATAAGCAAAGCACTAGTTCCCTATGCTCAAATTAGCTGTTAAATCGTAGTTTTATCTCCTATATTTGCTGTTGTTTCTTCATAAACTTTAATGTATAGTATATATGTGATATAATTGATTGATTAAACATGAAGCCTTGTATTTTTAGCCCTCATTTTCTCTGATCATCTGACTTATTATTCTGAAGTGGGACCCGCCGAGTTGCAATGAAGTGAAAGTGGACACTGTGTTTCAGCCTTTTGAACAGGATTTAGAACTCCAGATTCCGGACAAGGAAGAGCACAGGTCAGTGTATGTGGTTTTGAACTTAGGTTGATTTACTTTTGCAACTTCTGTGTCACTTGTTAATCAAGCTTGTGGAAATCAGTATTCTATCTGAAATGGTATGGAAACACGAGCATCTTCCAGTCCATTATGGTGCAATTTTTTTTTTCAAACAAAAGTTGTGTTCCTGTCAACACTAAACGATGAGAATGTCAACTGGACAATGTTGCAGGTGGAGTGGGAAATACGAGAATACGGTGTATGCAGCTTCAGGCTAATACAGAGAGCTGGACATAGAAGAAAGAAGCTGAAGTTAAGATGAAAGACGGAATGAAAGAATGCTGCGTGGTATATGTAACAAGTAGTAAATAAAAGGACTCTGTAGTAAGTGTGGACGTGTAAGAAGGGGACTTAAAGAAGCTAACGGCTATGCAATGTAACAAATAACGAGTATTCAATCTAAGCTTCTTCTCTCTGATTTTCTTCATATTTTCTACAACCTAGCTGTTACTGGTAAACCTTAAATTTGATTCATGATTAGAAGTCTTTTACATAAGTTCTTTCCATAAATGAATACCTTGATTCATATTGATTGAAGTTCTTACTCAGGTAATGGATGACTTTCTCTTATCTTCTAGTTTCATTACATTGTCCCACACGATGAATTTCATTTCTATGGTTAAATAGAATCTACACACCCAAGCTTTATACTCAACTACATTATTTGTGCATTATACTTCTAGTATTGTCTATACTAGAGTATAAACAAGTTTCCTCTTTCCCATAAATGAATACTTTGGAGAAGGCACCGTTTCCTTTCATCTGCCCATCAATTATCATATCATCACTTGCATTCTCAACTTCCTCTCTCGCCATATCCCCCCAACATTTATTAACAGATTCGCCAAATCCCAATGCCTATTGGATTAGCAATGAATTCAACTCAACGCATAGAATAGGCCTTAATTTATATGGTCTCTGACTCTATCTATAGCTAAGTATCTTCTGCTCAAAACGACGAAAATAAATGTTTATTGGGGATCCTTAATCTGTCGCCTGACAACCCAACGCATAGAATAAGTCCTATTCTATACTGTCTTTGTCTCTGTCTCTATCTATTGCTAAGCATCTTCTACTCAAAACGACGAAAATAAATGATTATTGGCCCTATTTTATACAGTCTCTGTCTCTATCTATAGCTAAGTATCTTCTACTCAAAATGAAGAAAATAAATACTTATTTGGGTTCCTTAATCTGTCGCCTGACAACTCAACGCATAGAATAGGCCCTATTCTATACTGTTTTTGTCTCTATTTATTTCTAAGCATCTTCTACTCAAAACGATGAAAATAAATATTTATTGGCCCTATTTTATACTCTCTGTCTCTATCTATAGCTAAGCATCTTCTTCTCGAAACGACGAAAATAAATGCTTATTGGAGTTCCTTAATCTGCCGCCCGACAACTCAACGCATAAAATAGGCCCTATTCTATACTGTCTTTGTCTTTATCTATTGCTAAGCGTCTTCTACTCAAAACGATGAAAATAAATATTCATTGTCTCTATTCTATATCGTCTCTGTCTCTATTTATAGCTAAGCATCTTCTACTCAAACAAAATTAAATGCTTATTAGGGTTTCTTAATCTACTACCTGACAAATTAACGCATAGAATAGGTCCTATTCTATACTGTCTCTGTCTCAATCTATTGCTAAACATTTTCCACTCAAAACGACAAAATAAATGTTTATTGGCCATATTCTATACTATCTTTGTCTCTATCTATAGCTAAGCATCTTCTACTCAAAACGACGAAAATAAATGCTTATTGGGGTTCCTTAATTTGCCGCCAGACAACTCAATGCATACAATAGGCCCTATTTTATACTGTCTCTGTCTCTATCTATTGCTAAACATCTTCTACTCAAAACGACGAAAGTAAGTGCTTATTGGCCCTATTCTATACTGTCTCTGTCTCTATCTATAGCTAAGCATCTTCTACTCAAAACGACGAAAATAAATGTTTATTGGGGTTCCTTAATCTGCCGCCTGACAAAACGCATAGAATAGGCCCTGTTTTATATTGTCTCTGTCTCTATCTATTGTTAAGCATCTTCTACTCAAAATGACGAAAATAAATGCTTATTGGCCCTATTCTATACTGTCTCTATCTCTATCTATAGCTAAGCATCTTATACTCAAAATGACGAAAATAAATGCTTATTAGAGTTCCTTAATCTGCCGCCTAACAACTCAACCCATAGAATATGCCCTATTCTATACTATCTCCGTCTCTATCTATTGCTAAGCATCTTCTACTCAAAACGGCGAAAATAAATGCTTATTGGCCCTATTCTATATTGTCTCTGTCTCTATCTATAGCTAAGCATCTTCTACTCAAAACAACGAAAATAAATGCTTATTGGGGTTCCTTAATCTGCCGCCTGACAACTCAACGCATAGAATAGGCCCTATTCTATACTGTCTCTGTCTCTATCTATTGCTAAGCATCTTCTACTCAAAATGGCGAAAATAAATGCTTATTAGCCCTATTCTATACTGTCTCTATCTTTATCTATAGCTAAGCATCTTCTACTCAAAACGACGAAAATAAATGCTTGTTGGGGTTCCTTAATCTGCCATCTGACAACTCATTGCATAGAATAGGCCCTATTCTATAATGTCTCTGTCTCTATCTATTGTTAAATATCTTGTACTCAAAATGACGAAAATAAGTGCTTATTGGCCCTATTCTATACTATCTCTATCTCTATCTATAGCTAAGCATCTTCTACTTAAAATGACGAAAATAAATGCTTATTAAGGTTCCTTAATCTGCCGCCTGACAACTCAACGCATAGAATAAGCCATATTCTCTACTGTCTCTTTCTCTATCTATTGCTAAGCATCTTCTACTCAAAACGACGAAAATAAATGCTTATTGGCCCTATTCTATATTATCTCTGTCTCTATCTATAGCTAAGCATCTTCTACTCAAAATGACGAAAATAAATGCTTATTGGGGTTCCTTAATTTGTCGCCTGACAACTCAATGCATAGAATAGGCCCTATTTTATACTGTCTCTGTCTCTATCTATTGCTAAGCATCTTCTACTCAAAACGACGAAAATAAATGCTTATTGGCCCTATTCTATATTTTCCCTATCTCTATCCATAGCTAAGCATCTTCTACTAGTGTGTCTCTTGTTGAGGAGGTCTCTCTCTCTCTTGTCTATGACAAGTTTCCTTTAGTCTTTTGTTACCTGTCCTATGTTCGATCATGGCAGACGATATTTCTATCGACATGGCCAGTCTTTCTATTGAAGCTGAGGAGGATGAAGGAGTGGTGATTGAAGGGAATGAGATCGTGAAAGATGGAATTTATCATTCTATGTGTTTGGTGGGATGCTTTCATTCAGATCGGAATATCAACTTCAATGCTATGAAACATACTTTGGCATCTCTTTGGAGGCCTTTCATGAAGGTTACGATTCATGAGGATGAGGATGGCACGTATTTATTTCAGTTCTATCATGAAGTGGATGTGAGTAGGGTAATGGAGATGTTCCCTTAGATGTCTGATAACCAACTGCTGCCGTTGGAGAGGATGGGCAATTATTCTCATCCTTCTGAGGTCCCACTATTTCATGTTCTTTTGTGGGTACAAGTGCATGGTCTGCGCTCTAGATTTATGTTAGACTATGTGGCTGAGAAGATTGGCAATGCATTAGGGGAGTTTGTGGAGTCAGATCCTAAGAATTATGATAAGCCAAAAAAGAAGTTCATGTGATTACGGTATCGACATGATGTAAGGAGAACAATTCATCAGTCAATGCGATTAAGGAAGGATAACGGGGAGTGGTTTACTGTGGATTTAGAGTTCGAGAAGTTACCCTGTGTCTGTTTCCTATGTGCATATTTAGGGCATACTGAGAAGTTTTGCCAATTACTGCTTAACAAGAACAATGGTCCTTTTATCTGGAAACTTACGCTGTTTATCTGGGCTACAATTCGCCGGAATCCCATGACCCTTGGATCATGATAGCTAAGGGAGGGGGGAACAATGGAGGACAGAGAAAAGTCCATGCAGAACGAGATTGGTAGCTCCTGAATGAGTGGAGTTCAAAATTTAAATGGGTGCTAAACGGATAAGGGAGGTGCGGATTCTGCTGGCAATAAATCAGGGAATTTGAAAATGGGTGAGGAGGTGGACATAGAAGGTGGAGGTGATCTGGCGGGTGAGGATGTAGGTGTTACTATTATAGACCCTAAAAGAAGAAGAATGGACCATGCGCCTAAGAAAACAAAGGAGCCTAGTACTTTGGACAATGATGTTACAAGTTCTAGTACTGGTTCAAAAAACAAACCAACGGTGGGCGCTATGAATCAGGCCCGCCAACAAAAATGAGTTGCATAAGCTGGAACTGTCGGGAGCTTGGCAACCCTCGAGCAGTAAATTCTTTGCAGGAAATTGTTAGATTTAAAAGGACAAATTTAATTTTTCTAATTGAGACTCTTTGTAGTTCTTCAAAAATAAATTAAATGAAAGACCTCTTGGATTATGATGGTTTCTTTTCGGTTGACAGTAGAGGCCACAGTGGTGGACTTGCGTTGATTTGGAAGTCTGTAAATACTATTTCTCTTATTAGTTCATCTGATAGATATATTGATGCTTTGGTAGATATTGCTAATGTGGGAGCTTGGAGGGTTACTGGTTTCTATGGTGAACCTAACCGATCTAGGCGATCAAATTCATGGTAGTTATTACGTGTTTTGGCTTTGCATAGTGAGGCACCATGGGTATGCCTTGGTGACTTTCATGATATTCTTTATAGCCATGAAAAGTGAGGTGGAAGACCTCAGCCGTTGTCTCTTATGCATGGGTTTCAAGATGCAGTATTAGATGCTGGTTTTTATGATTTTCCTATGATTGGCTATCAATTTACGTGGGAGCACAGAAGAGATTCGGGTCAGCTTATAGAAGAAAAGCTTGATCACATTTTGACAACAGAAGTTTGGTGGCAGTTATTTCCACATGCATGTGCGTCGGTCTTGCCTATCTCTTCATCCGATTACCTGCCTCTCTTTCTTCAGATACGACTTCTTATGCCTAGACCTATGGTGTTAGCCCTGAAATTTTTTTTTATTAATTAAGCATGATTAGATTTAATCAAGTGGCATTAATGAGTTAGATTTCATTAATTTGTTAGATGACATTAATTA
>JAOSBM010000009.1:379031-397215 GCA_027568955.1 Erythroxylum tenue | reverse complement strand
TATGAATTTGGTCGGAGATAAACTTATTCCATATGAAAATCTAGAATTTGACTTCTTTTATAAGATACAGAAATAATTTAATTAGGTGACGTGGGATAAAAATTTACAGTTGAACCTGGGTTTTTTTCTAATGTCGTGAGTTCGAATCCCAGAAAAACATTGTGGGATAAGGCTTGTTAGCCCCAACATCAGAGGTGATGCTTTTGAAACGGGTTATATTTAGGATTTAATTTCACCGTCTCTTATAAGATCTTATGGAAGGTTCGTTGGTACCAGAATTACGAGGTTCGACTTGTGTTTGCTATACGCCTTATTCTCACACTTCATGAAAAAAAGAAATGCCTACATTTAAGTATCCTAGCCTAGCAATCTTGTTTTCCTGAGGAGGACCCAATTCCAGTAAATAATAAATTAGGTCATTCGGAAGAGAAGACAACGGTAGTCGGACAGTCACTAACAACGACACTTGATTATTCTTCGAAGACAATTTGTCCAAGGCTCAGTTTCTCCACCCATATACCCAGAATATATTGAAATGAATCTTCTAATCCACATTCCAAATAATAGTTATGGCAAAGCATGGTGATATTACGTTGAGATCATCATTTTCTTCTTTCAACTTGATGATTACATGTTGGACATTTCCCATGTGATGTGTCAACATTATCAATATGGGCACTATGTTACGCTGGCTGAGCTCATATAATATCTATAATCTAAAGGGAAAAAAGGATAACAGTGCTCTGAGTTAAGAACTGGAAAGAAAACGATGATCTCAATGTGTTGTTTGTGCTTGTGGATGTGTTTATATTAACTATGTGTCAACACAACTCAAAAAGGAAAAAAAAAAAAGACAATGGGACTTATTTTCTCTTTATAATGAAAGAAGGTGCAGTGCTAGAATTTGACAAGGACCACATGCAGCTGTTCTGCAATCACTGTCACAACCAAAAAGCTGTTATGGGCTATGTAATTCGTCTTGGTTGGTTCAAGTTCAATCACTTACCGTGAACCTTTTTTCTTTTCTTCTTCTTCTTCTTTTATATAAATACATGCATACTATCTTTGAAGCATGCCAAACACAGCGCAATATCCCCTAGTGGGAAGCAGAAGATAAGTTTCCACTTCAAAACTTTCAGCCCTTTTTCTGCAATAAACTTGACCTTTTTCCTTTGTTCTAATTTCCACATTCTCTTCCATATTCTGTCACAGTGAACCCCACCATGGCGGAAATCGCAATCCATGCCCATTCCCTACACTCACTTTTCATACTTTCAGTCGTCTAAAACCAACAACCTCCACGCAATCATATTACGCTGGTTTAACTATGGATTCCTACTCTGATTGTTTAATACAGAATGATATCATGTAATGTAAGCGTTTGTTTTTTATCATTAATATCTTTTAGAACATAATTCCAGCCTCTAGAACAACATAGTCCGTGAATTGTACGTAGTAAATAGATAGATACAGAAAAGATATACTGGTAAGTGGTAACAAACATCTTGCAGCTCACGAGGTGGTAAAGGGAGATTGATAGGAGAAAGAGACAAAGCATCATTCCTGCTGAACCTGTCTTCTTATACAAATACTCCAAGCTCAGCCTCAACTAGCTCGTGACCATTCGTTCGTAGCAGAATCTGTGTGCTGCTTAATGAACAAAGCCTAGCACTCTCTTTCCACGATAAAAAAGTAGGAACTCGCACATTGGTGCATATAGAAGTTGAGGCCTCTCTCTCTCTCTCTCTCTTTTTTTCCCTGAGGAGCAATGCAAATGCTAGAGAAACTTATTTCCATCACAGTTCATGTGATAGCTTTTCTGCCATTTGTTTACTCATCTCACGAGCATGAAAAATCCACAGGAGGCACCTATGCAAGCAAGAAGAACAGCATGCACAGGGTACGAGATTTGTTCCTCTCTTTTTTTTTTTACTGTTCAGAATTCGTAGATCCTGTCTAACTCTCGAACTCCCGATTGAAGTTTATGGTGCCATATTTACTTTGCTGGGATCATATGGTTTAATTTTATCAGTAAGAACGTATATATTTTTTCTCAAAAGCTGACTGGTGATTCCGTGCTAAAAATATCAGTTGAGTCCCAAACTGTCGTTTGAGGTTACAGTCCACGGATTTCTACTCTGGGCTTCAATGGGGTTTCTGATGCCTGCTGGCATACTCGCCGTCAGAATGTCGCACAGAGTGGAATGTAGAAGGAAGCTCAAGATTCTTTTCTATGTTCATTATACTTCAGAGGTATGGCAACCTTTTGTCTTTCTGTTGCATATGCTCATCTCTACTGAAAGTAAACATTAGTCATTCACAAACCACATTCTGCACAAAGATGGCAAGACCTTGTTAAAGCTCTCAACTCTGCATATTACAGCCCCACTCCTTTAGTCCTTAACGATGGTGAAAGTAGAATAAAGTGAAAAAGTATCCTAATGTCCATGTGTTTTTTATATACAATGTGCCTTCTGTCATTATTGCTTGTCAAGGAAGCAAAGACAACTATCTTAAAGTAAATGCCGATTGGAACTTCATTAGATGGCAATCTTATTCTAAATAATTAAGAGTTAGGTGTTGTGTTGCATATGAAGATTAAAAGGTAATGCAAAGTTATAATAGCATGAATTGTGATTATTGGGTTGGCAGGCAGTTTCTCTACTTCTTGCCACCGCAGGAGCTGTGATGTCAATTAAGAACTTCGACAACTCCTTCAGTAACCATCATCAAAGAATAGGAGTGGCTCTATATGGTATGATATGGTTGCAGGCCATTTTAGGTTTCATAAGGCCACATAGGTAAAACATGGAATTCATCTTAATTAGTTGCAGACTGACTGTGATGAATTAGAGAATATAATATGTATTTTACGTGTTAATTAATGTATTCCTTATGCACAGGGGATCCAGAGGAAGAAGTGTATGGTTTTTTGTTCATTGGATACATGGAACTACGGTGTCTCTGCTGGGAGTCATCAATGTAATCACAGGATTAGTAGCATATCATCAGAGGACGTCAAGAAGAACAGAGGTTTGGGGAATAGTTTTCACTATTCAGCTCTCTCTTATGATCTTCTTTTACCTATTCCAAGAGAAATGGGTGTATATACAAAAGCAAGGAGTCATCTTGGGGAACCCCACTGATCATGCAAGAGACGATCTCAAAATGATCACCACTCAATCCTTTTGAACTATTGATTTACGCTGACCTAATCACACACAATTTAACTCTAGACCCCCATTAAATATTGGAGAGTTCAGATCCTCTGTCCAGTTTTATAGCATCTTATTTTGTCTAGTGAATATCAGTTATTTATTTATGCGGGTCCCACGTGGGTTCCAATAAATAAACATGAGACTCGCATAAATAAATGGCTGAGATTTATTGGACACAATAAGACACCATAAAATTGAACAAAAGATCTTATTCCGATATTGGACTACTGTCTAATAAATACAACTGCCACAGGATCTGTAATAAATATACATGTGTAAGAAATTTTGTGCTTGATAGAGGTGATTGAAAACTCCCAATGCCTTGGGGTCTACAGTTAAATTTTATGACCAAGTGTGCTTTTTTCTTCAATCAATTTATGTTTACGTACTCCTAGAGGAGTCTTTATCATCCTCTATCATAAAGACCACTGAGTTCGGACCACCAAACTGATTAGACAGAAGAATATACAATTTGGTCTTCTTTTTCATCTTCTGTCCTTTTCAATTCTTTGTTTGATGTCTATTTCAGTGCAACTGTCTGTCATTCAACGGTTGTAATATTGTAAATAGCGTAGCCATTTGACATACGTTCAATCTTGAGTTGAGACCCTTAACTCAAGATTTATGACCCAAACTTTGTCCTATCAGGAAATAAATGATTGTCTACAATATGCAAAACTGTAAGCTAATTAATTAAACTTTAATACAAATCTCGAAGTAGATATGATAGCATTACAATTCGTGAACTATTAATGTTGGATTAGAAGTGGATTTAGAAGGAGGGATTTGTTGGAGTAGTGGTGGATTTAGAAAGAAAAAATATTCGTAAAAGAAGGTAATTTATTAAATAATATTATATTCACTATGTTATGTTTCAACTAAGATTAAATGTGTATTTATAGGACTCCATCCGACAAAGATTCATCATCCTAAGGAAGTTTTAATACATGAATAATAATTACATAAATAAATACTTCCTATACATGAATAACATATTTCTAAGTGCACAAATTGGATAAGAGATGATAATAGGGTTCACCTAATGTTTATTTTCAAACATTAATTTTAAGTGTATTTTCAAACAATTCGTCCCCTTCTACCCTTAAATATGACTTTTATTATTTTAAGTAAGTTTCTTAAAGTATCAAAAGTATCAAGTTTAAGAGTCTTGGTATAAATATCTACAATCTAACCTTGAGACTTTGTATAATTGAGTTGTATCACTTTGTCTACAACACATTCATGTATAACATGAAATCTAATATATACATATGATTGTCAGATTCATGAATTAGGGGGTTTTTACTAAAGCAATGGATGATTTTTTTTATAAAAAAATAATGAATACATTAGTCCCATAAAAGGCTAAACAAGGGAGTTTTAAGAGTATACAATAGCATCCAAGGAAAGGATGATCATCAAAATGTTATAATGATACAAAAGACTAGTATGTAATAAGGATTCTAGGAAGTTTGTGAAAGTGCAAGATAGTGCTAATTAATTCTCTACTTGGTAAGTTGTTGATGGTTGAATGAATACTTATCCTTGTAGATAAAGATGTGTGCTCTAATTCTTATCTATATAGCTTGTAAAAATATTTCTTTACTGTTGGCATTATCAGTGAAGATCCTTTTGTTCCTTTCATCCCATTATCTACAAACTAAGTTGCCAAAATTCCAATATGAAGATCTATAAATCCCCTTCAAACTTCATCTTAATATTTTGATTCCATTTAATAATGCTAGACTAGAAGATAGGAGGATTGTTAGCACTGTAGAGCTGAAGGATTGCTTGCAATAAGTAATTGCTATGGTGGCATTGAAAGAATAAATGCTTAATATTTTCAAGAGAAGATTTAAAAATTGTGCATCAATTAGGTAAATGACAGAATTTGGCTAATCTATTTGAGGATGGAAGTTTATTTTCCATAGCTTGCTATAGTATGATTGATGATCTAGGTGAATTATGCTTTATCCAAAATATTTTTTGCCCAGGTACAACACAAGAGGGATTACTAAAGAGGGACCAACAAGATTTGTTTGTGTAGCTACCAGACGGAGTGAGACTCCATGAAATAAAATCTTCAGCTTAATTATCTAATGTGACGCTAAGGAGGAATTGGAAAAAGTTTGTTGCAAGATTGAATCTATCAAAGTAGTTGATTGATAGACCTTCAATAATTGACGCCTTATATAGGATAATTGACTTCAAGGAAGTGGCTTCAATAATAGAATCTAGGAGACCAAAAGGGGTTCAATGATGATACCAAAATGAGGTACTCTTACCATTCTTGACAGTGGATCTACAGGAGTCCCTAATGTTCCATCTCATATTGAATAGCTGTCATGAGGCAAGAAGCATTTCCTGGAAGCTTAGTAACCCAAAGGTTTTGATCTTTTATATAGTATATATGCACCTATGGAACCTATAAAGCTTGGTCTAATCTTGGATAAGTCTCCATATTCTTTTGACTAAGAGACCATAATTAGGGCTTCTGATAGGTAAAATTCCCAGGCAAACATGCTTTCTAGATAAGCAAATATTAGATCAACTTATTTTGTTGCTTCTAGCTTTGCTATTGCTAGTTGATCATAAAAAATTTCAAAACATTTTTCTCTTGTCTTAAAAATAGCTTGGGGAAATACAATGTGAGAGGCCCACTATGTACTGAAAAAAGATAGCACAAAGTTGATTAGTTAACATTTTCTAATAAGGGATAGTGATCTAGAAGTCCAACTGTTAATCTTGTTACTAATCTTGTTAAGAAGAGGCTTGAAGTTTGAAAAAATAGGTTTAATGAAGGAGATAGGAATCCCAAAATACTTGACAAGTTGATAATCTAGCTTGAATCTAGTGCTTAGTGTCAATCTAGTAGCTAATTGTGTCGCACTTACTGAGATAAATAAGTTGAACTTGTCCTTATTAATTGTAAGGTTTGAAATTCAGTTGAAAACTTTGAAAGCTTTTATAATGAAGGTGACTGATAGAATGCTAGCTTTAGAGAAGAAAAAAATGTCTTCAACAAAGCTCAAAATAAAAATACCAAGCTTTTTACATTTATAGTGGAATTTGGATACTCCTTCCTTGTAGCGTTTCTTTTAAGTGAATAAAACTAAAGAGACTAGAGAGAATATGTTGGACCCCAAACATTTTCTTAGAAGTAGAACTATTGAATGAGAAATTTTAGTGATTAGTCATGAGAAAAGAACAAAGAATGAAAATTCTTGAACTAGAAATGATAGACAAGAGTAAAGTAGTGAATGAGAAATGTGGATAGATTCATGTTTTGCTTTGGTGTTTTTGGTGGATAAGAGATTTTGAAATGGGAAGAATTAAGGTGAAAGTTAGAAGTAAAATGAAAGAGAAAATGAAGTTGAATAGGTGTAGTAAGTTGATGAAGGATATGTATATATATGTATGTTCTGTTATTAGTGTTCATGATTAATCACGGACTATAATTTCTTTATGGATGATACTGATTTGAAATGGAGTTGAGAATGAGAAGTAAATGAAGTAGAACAGGTGATCTTGGCATGAGTTGTGTTAAGGAAAGATTTTGAAACAAAATGAGTAGTTGATCTGGAAAATATTCACTGAGTATGCTTCAGTCTTTTAGCTACAAATTTTTCTCTAGTTATCCGAACAAGATGATTCTTAATTTGGATTAAACTAGATACATATTGCTACATTTATTATGAAGACATCAAATTTAAATTCTGTATTTAAGAATCTTAAATTTTGTCATGAAGTTGAGAACTGGGTGCAGTACGTTGGTGGATGAATGTAAGTTCATATTCTGACTTCAGGGGAAATTCTGGATTGATCTAGATAGAATTAGGCAAAGTTGTCTTCTATAATGTTGTAGTTCTTTCTTTTATCTTTCCAACGGTATATAGTATGAGAATTTTGGACATTGTAGTTAAAAGTTATGGTCTTTATAAGTAGAAATGTTCAGGAGTATAAATAGTATCGTCTGTGATAACATCATATCATCTGTAAAAATGTATCGTCTATAATGACGTCATATCGTCTGTGATGACGTCATATCGTCTGTAAAATGTATCATCTGTGATGACATCATATCGTCTATAAAATGTATCGTCTGTGATGACGTCATATCGTATATGCTTGACTTCTGCTTCTTCTATATTTGACCTTCTGCTTCTTCTATGTTTGACCTTCTGTACACTATTGTCTGGTCCAGTTTTGACCCCTCAGATGATAGAATTTGTCTTCAAGTCTTCATAAAATATGTATATCATGAAGTCCTCTTTCAAACCATCTATGGATACTTTAATCAGATATCTTTAGGGAAAGTTATGACAATTTTTCCAATCTTGTATTGTCTGATGATGTCATATCATCTAGTTATAACATCATATCGTCTGGTCCATTTTTGGCCCCTCATATGATAGCATTTGTCTTCTAGGTCTTCACAAAAGTTGTAGATCTTGAAGTTATATTTCAAACCATCTAAAGAACACCTTAATGCGATGTCTATAGGGAAAGTTATGGCAATTTTCCCAATCCTGTATTGTCTGATGATGTCATATCATTTAGTGATGACATCATATCATCTGGTCCTATTTTGGACCCCTCATATGATAGGATTTGTCTTTGAGGTCTTCATGAAAGTTGTAGATATTGAAGTCTTCTTTCAAACCGTCTAAGAATGATCTTGATCCGTCATCTGTAGTGAAAGATATGTCAATTGACCCATGATAGGTTCCATATGATTGAGGACCAAACCTTGTTTGATTCTTTCAGCAATAACTTTGTTATCCGACTTCCAAATGAAGTGATTCTTGAACCCATATATTCTTAACACATTTTTATGTCCTTCCATATAAGTTTATAGCATTTGGCATTGATTCGAAAATGATTGTTTGAATCAAAGTAAGGGTATCGATTGGAAGAGTATGAAAGGGATGTTTTACTGAACATATTTTGGCATTTTGATGATTTCTAGATCGGTAGAGCTCCAGATGAGATGATTTTTGATTTGTAGTAAACTAGAGACATGGAGCTACAAATTGTAAGAAGAAATCGAAATTTAATTCAGTCTCTAAGACTTTCAATTTCTAGATGGAAGTTGAGTATAGTGTATTGTTTCAATATAAGAACAGCCTGAAAGTGTTTGTGGTAATACTTTCAGATTTCTGAACCAAATTGAATGAGTCTGGTGTCATTAGAAACTTAATCAAAGAAAACATTTTTCTAGAAGAAAGTGTTAAGGTTATAGGAATGTTCAAGGGTGTTTTTGGCAAGACACTTAATGTTTAAAGAACATAACCCTATAACGAAGGGTAAAATGTATTTTTTGGACTCATTAAGGGCATAAAAGGGAGAAGAAATTGTGGTCTTGCATTTCAAGAAGAGAGAAGAACGAAAATTGAAGAGAAAAAGAGAGAGTGTCATGAAGAAGAGAGAGAAATATGAAGAGAAGAAGAGAAGGAGAGAAAGAAGAGAAACAAGCTAGGGTTTCAATTGTGTTAACCTTCAAGAGAGATTTTGAGGTTGTTCAAGAAGGGAAAAAGGTAGAGGAAGAGAAGAGCTTCCATTTGAGCCAAAGATCCCTTCATTTGGTGAAGAATGAAGGTAATATCATTTTGATTCTTTTGAATTTTTGAAAGGATTTTAGTTCGTGGAGTTTTGAAAATTTTTGGGTTTAAGTATTCTAGAATCAATTTTAGTGATTGTGCTTTGAGAGATTTTCAATTGAAATCCCTATTGAGTGGGATTTTTTTTATTGTATAAAGGGATCAAAAGAGGCAAGAGGAATAAGAGAAGAGGCATTTGAGCAAGTCTATAAGCAAGGAAATCAAGGTGGGTACATGTTTATAATAGAGTAAATAAGGCACTAAATATTTTCTTTGAATCAAGAAAGTTTAATGATTTTAAATTGCATCATAAGTGTTGCATTTATTGCTTCTTGAATGAAATGAGAAATTGTTATATGTTTGCTACATGAATTGTGTTGATGATTTATGAAAAGACTTTGAAAATGATTCTTTTTGGAAAAGATATATGTTTATGAAATCATGTTCTCGAAAATGATTTTTGAAATATCTCATGTTGATGAAAAATCAAGTTTCGAAAAAGTGTCATTTTGGGCAACAAGTTTACAAGTGTTGAAATATGTTTTATGTGGGTTTGTGGTGGTCCCTTCAAGAATGTCACGTGCACGTTGACTAAGTTAAAGGCTTCTCCCGCCTGCCCGCTAGTGGCACGGAGTTCCTTCATGGACTCCCTCAAGTTTACGACTACATAGGACCATTATGTGGAATTATGTAGTTCGTTAGGTTTATGGATCTACCCAAACCATTCTGATGTGCTTATGTGTTTATGTTATGTAAACAAGTTTGATGCATTCATGTTTTGTAGTTTGAGATTTTGACTATATGATGAAAATTTTTAGAAACAAGTGCTTTATGAACTCAAAGAGAATTTTCTATGACAAGTGAATGTTTTCAAAGGGTTTTTGCTTATTTTCCGTTATAAACTGTTACCCACAAGCTTTCAAGCTCACCTCTCTTCTGTCCCATCTTCAGGTGATAGCTAAAACATCAAGTGATCAAGAGTCTAAGGGAATTTCTTCAAATTTGTTATTTTGTATTTTGTAATAAGCCAATGGTGTGGCTTTTGATATGTAAATAAAGTTTTTCAAACTCTATTTCTTTAGTAATGAAATGATAGATTGAAGTAGTTTCGGATGTGTATGTTCATATTGACTTCCTTGTAAAATGGTTGAGTTGAAGTAATAAGTTTGTTTTGATGTTTGACTGTCGTGGGCACGCCACTCTTATGGGATGATGCCTAATAAGGGTTCATAGAAATAACCCTATAGGATAATACGCTCAGTATCATGATTTCACAAGAGTTGGGTTCCGGAAACGAGATCCAACATTTATGGTATTAGAAAAAGAAGATGAATCGATGATGGTTAAAGAGATTACAAGAAACCACACTCAAGTATTATGGTATTCAGAAGAGTTGGATTCTGGAATCAAGCAGGATTCCAACAGTTGTGGTATTAGAGCAAGAGGTTGGGTTCTGGAATCAAGCGGGACCTAATCGAGTAATTATGGAGAGATGAGGTCCCCTTTTCTAATGCCTCTAGTAGCTTTGATGTGCTTGGTGTGCTCTCCATTCAATAGGATTCTGTAGGATAAAATATGGATGCATTGATGGATCCATTGTGTGAAATTGTCAAGGAAACCAAAAGCTTTCAGGACATTGAGAATGAAGTTCTAGTCAACCCTATCATAAACTTTCTCAAAATCTATTTTGAGTGCACAATTTTTGCAACTACTCTTCCTAGTGTAGTGTTTGAAGAACTCCTGAGTTAGTTCAATATTATAACCTCTCTGTCTCTTTGGAGTGTAAGCTAACTAAGTTGGATCAATACGTTTAGGAAGAATAGGCTTCAACCTTAGAGCAATCACTTTAGAAATGATTTTATAGATAGAGTTACAATAAGAGATAGGATTGTAGTCTTTTAAAGCTTGTGCTCTTTCTCTTTAGGGACTAATATAATGAAGGTGCTATTCATAGCCTTGAGAAGTTTGTGGTTGTTAAAGAATTCCATAATTGCTTCAAAGACTGTATTATATAAGATAGACCAATTTTTTGCGAAGAAATATATGATAAAACTATTTGGTCGTGGAGCTTTGCAACGTGCTAGAAAATTTCAAGCATTTTTAACCTTAGATCTACTAACAGTAGAGGCTAGAGCTTCTACTTCATGAGCAAACGACTTTTTTTGAACTATTTCCTCAATAAATTCTGCAAAGGAGCAAGTAGGTAAGGGAGAGCGTAATAAGGATTGGAAGTAATAGATAGCTTCAGAGATGAATCGACTTTAAGTTTAAATTAAGGAACTATTTTAAGGGTAACAATTCTGTTTGAGGTTTTCCTCGTTAGGACAAATCTATGAAAGAAAGTTTTATTTTTATCACTATATTGTAACCACTTAATACTAGGTTTTTGTTTCAGTAGAGAGTAGTCAAAGTTAACTACTTATGAGTAGTTGCTCAATGTAGGCTTTTCTATTACTTGAAGCATCAGACACGTAGGATTGAGGTACAGGTCATTATGAGCTTCACAAAGAGTATATTTAGTAGTGTTTAGGAAATGATGAACATTTCCCACATTTGCCTTATGAAAGGCTTTAACCTCAGCTCGTATGCTATTGATTTTCATAAAGTATTAAAATTGCTTGGATCCATAAAAGTGATGACCAAGACCTCTTTTGACAACATCCTGAAATCTAGATAAGGAAGTTAGGAAGTTATTGAATAGAAAAGGATACCTGGTAGGTGCTCTATCTAGTTTAAACTTAACAAAAATTAGAGAGTGATTAGAGATACTTAGGTTAGGAAAAATATCTATAGTGTTAGGAAAATATTACAAACAAAGCTAATTAGATATGCCTCTATCAAGCTTCTTTCTCAAGAAAGTTTCATTATTTTTCTTGTTGCTCTAAGTAAAGAAGTTGCCCCTAAGGTAGATCAAAAACTTATATATCAACTAAGTAGTCTTTGAGATCATCACAAATAGGTTTGGTAGAAAAATGGCCTTCATCTTCATCTTAATGTATGATGGAGTTGAAGTCACCAATTAAAAGCCAAGGGAGAATGGATACCAAGATCTAGATCTTTAAGCTTACTTCATAAGGAAAGTCTTTCTAAGCTATAATTGAGTGAATATATTTCTGAAATGTCTAATATTTTGTTAAGGTGTTTGGAGACCCTATAGGTGAATCAATTGGTTAGTGATGGTGGAGCCAGTTATGTCTATCTTGTCACTGTTATAGATTACTAGAATCCTTCCATTAGGGTCAAAATCTTAGTTGTAAATAGACTTATAGTTATCAGGAGAAAAAGACAAGAGATTACTGAAATTTGTCTTCATTTTGGTTTCTAAAATACCTATCAAGCAAGGCTTATTTTCAATAACAAAATCTCTAATTACTTGTTTATTTGTAGGGAATTCATTCCCATTATGTTCTAGAAGCAGATAGACATTTAAGCAGAAGAAGAAGAAACATTCTCTTTCTACCTAATCTTCTCCTTGAAATAATTTTGAAATCAATTTCAATGATAGTATTCAACACAAGTGCTTGTGTTGTGACTGCCAATTCGATTCATAAGATGTGATTAAGGTTTCCTTTATAATAAGAGTATTAATAGTTATACTAATTCCAACAATATGCATTACTATAGATTGATCAATAAAGTAAGTTTTGGGCTTATCAATGACTATCAAAGTATCAGAAGGGGGTTTTGGAGTGAATTCCTCAATGGTGTCTCCAACAGGTTCTTGAACTTGTTCTTCACCCATTAATTCCTTAAAACTACTTGCCAGTTAGTTCCCATGTTTTCATTGGTTTAACTGAGGAGGGCCTCCATACATCTTGACTGTGCCTTTAATGAGCTCAAAATTGTCATCAAACTTCATAATTGATATCTTTTCAGGTAGCTCTGTAAATACATTAACAACCACAAACTTTCTAGCAAAATGGAATTATCTAATTTTTGCAGTAGCTTGGTCAAAACAAAGAGGTCTCTTAAGTAACTTAATCCTTTAGTTGTCCAATATTTAAGAGGTATATCATGAACATAAATCCACAGAGGGATGTTTATTCGCCTTATCTCTTAAAATTTTACACTAGGTCTCCAATCTTGGATGAGGAAAGGCTTATTGTGAACATATTAAGGACCTGGCTTAATGACTTCATCCAAAACTTCTGGGGAGTTGAATTTGAAGAAGAATCTATCTTGATTATTCACTATGATGTTAAGAAGGCCAAACTGCTTTAAGTTGCTAGTTGCATAAGTTTTTATGAAAAAGAAAGGAACTCTCTTATCTAAAAAGAATCCAGCAAGAGTGGACTTCCATTGTTTTTCAGAGATGATGGTAGGTGGATAATAGAAGAGTTTGGCTTCAGGGTTTAGATTACCAACAATATAAATCTAAGAACGCTTAACAAGTAAAGAAGCATTAGGAATACTAGGTAGAGCAGTTATGATGGCTTAGGATGGTGATTATAAGGAGGAAGAGGGGTAGAGGTAGGCAGTGAGGAAGAGTTTAGTGCAATAAGTGATAGAGGGATTAGAGGAGACTGAATTTTTTTTTAGAGGTAGGAAGTGTTTAGAAGATGACATATTGGTCCAACCACAAGGTCAAGAAAAGACAAGCTAGATAAAATGACTCCTTGAGTAGAACGTAGATGAAAGTGAACTGAAGCAGAAGATGTGAAGGGGGGAAATAAGAATGGGAAAGGAGAAGGGAGGGGGAAAGTGAAGAAATATAGGAGGCAACCACAACTGATTGTAATAAACTAGTATGATAGAAATTGGGGAAAGAGAATAAGAACTTCTACTTTAACATTAGAAGATGAAGTGAACAACAATGACTAATTTATTATCAACATGAATTTCAATAGACTCTTTTTATTCAAAATGAATTTTTTTCAATAAGTTCTATAGCCCTTCTTGAGTCACACAAGAACTAACAACTATATTTTATGCATTATAAGTTCATAGAGTAATACTTATTTGCCTTTTCAAAATCTATGTAAAAGTTGCATTACCTAAATTAAACACCAGATTAGTAGCACTCTTATGGTCATCAATATCTCCAACCGATTACTGTAACTGAAACCACTAAGTATCACATTATTAGAAGTAAAATAATACAATCCAAAATTAAAAGTACCTTTGATGTATTAGAAAATCCTTCTTCTAACTTTAAGATATTTTGATATTAGAGCTTTCATTATAGCAACTAATTAGTCCTACTCTAAATAATATATTAGGCTTTATATAAGTTAAATATCTTAAACTTTCAACTAAGCTTCGATATATTATTGGATCCATTATTTGATCTTTATCATATTTGTATCAATTTTCACTACAATTTTGAATTAGTGATAACCACTCATATGAAAACTTAATGTCATCCTCCATTTGCTTTATGTCTATCTTAAAACAATAAGAAATGAGCCTTAAATTTGTTATCTTAAACTCATGGGTCTTTGCTTCCTTAAATTCTTTAAACATTTTTAGATAATTTCTTTTGAAAATTAGGTAATCTATGTACAAGCTAACACAAATTAGGTCATCTATGTACAAGCTAACACTATAAATTCCAGTGTCTCTTATTTTTATGAAGAGAGCATATCTATAAGGGCACTAGACAAAACTATTTTCTTATAAATATTTGTCAATTATACAATTCTAAGGTCTTGGTACTTGCTTTAGCCCATAAATAACTTTCTGTTTTAATTGTAGAACTTTGTCTTCATATCCTTTCATCATATAGCTAGGAGGTTGTTGCATATAACCCTCCTTTTCAAGATAACCATTGAGGAAGGATAATTTGATATTCATTTAGAAAATCTTCCACTTGTTTTAAGCTACTAAAGAAATAATTAATTGTATGGTATTTATGCAAGTTATTAGACAAATTTTGCTCTTTATCTTTCTCTCTTTTTGAAATTTTTTACACCGAAAGTAGTATGTCCATTAAAAATAGTTTTTTATTGAAAATAACCATTAAAAATTGTTGTTAATTCTTAAGTGTTATTCTTTTTAATTCCTCATTCATAACTTCTCTCCATTTTTCATTGTCAACTACTTTATTAAATTCAATTAACTTATAATCTATAAAAAGATTAAAAAAAACATTATAAGATTAATAGTTCTTTTGGTATCCTTATGCAAATCATAAAGCCTCTTATAACGTTGAAGACTTTTACTTAAGCTTCCTTCAATTTCTATAATTTCACCATGTGATGGTACTGATGGGGAAGTGGTGACTTCTCATCTTATTTCACTGTAATCTTCTTTTCCAAGAAAGGAAAAAAAATAATTTTCTCTTTGAACTTGCTAACCCCATATGGTTTCCTCATCAAACTTCACATCTCTTATATGAATAGAGTTTCATTACTTAGATTGTAAAGCTTGTACCCCATAGTTCTAAAAACATATCTATTACTCTTTTCATCAAGCTTGGAGCGCTTCTTATTTAGAACTTAGGCTTACGTAATGCCTTCGAATATGTTTAAGTAAGATGATACTGGATTTTTCCTACTCCATCTTCAAGGGTAATCTTATTATTGGAAACTTTTATCACACATTGATTCAACAAGTACACAAAACCAGTCCATAACTTAAGGAAAAAAATTCTTTAGTACCCTCTTTATCATACTCCTTGCCATACTGAAAATTATTTGTTTCTTTCTTTAGGATACATATTTATGTTGTGGTGATCGTAAAGTAGTTAGAATTAAAGAATCCCATATACATCATAAAACTCTTGAAAGTCTTTGGAAGTGAATTCGGCTCCCTTATCTAATATTAGGGCTCGACTTTTAAATCCAATTTCTTTTTCTACAAGAGCTTTAAAATTATGAAAACATTTAAAAGCCTTTGATTTTTCTTTAAAAATGTACACCCTTATCTTTCTACTCAAATCATTAAAATAGAATAAATACTTATTCTTATTGAAAAACATGGAGTGATAGGCCAACAAAAGTCATTGTAAATTAAATTTAGTAGCCTTGAAACTTTTGGTTGAGATTCCTTTGGAAAGGTCTTTCAAGTTAGCTTCCCAAAAAATACATCCTTTTGCACAAATGATTGGGTTGATTAATTTGATGCAAACCATTCACCATCATACTGCTTGCCATCAATTTGAGTCCTCTAAAATCAAGTCAATGTACCCTAGTGCACAAGGTTCCCCACTTTATGAGAGTTGGGGGAGGGTCATTAATATACGTAGCCTTCACTTTGTAATTTTTACAAAGTGATTGTTTCTGTGATTCAAACATATGACCTTATGGTCACAAAGGAGCAACTTTTACCAATAAAATCCGTATTGCTAAATCTCAATTGTGATAGTCATATAGGATCTTTACATCATGATGTTAAGCTTTTGGCAATGTTTATTTATATGAGCAATAAGAATAGGCACTTCTTTTCCATAAGTACTCTAATGATCATACTTTTTTATACCATTTTCAAGAACAAGATGTAACTTTTATCTAGCCTTTCTCTATTAGTTAAGAAATAATCAAAGTATTACTATTCATATATGGAGCATAAAAAGCATTTGAAATAAATTGGTGATTTCTATTCTTTAAACGGATCAAGATTTCATATTTCCCCCAAATGAATTTTGGAAGAATCTCCTGATATAATATTACCTTTAACTTTATCATTAGGCTATACAAAGAAGCCATTATTGCCATATAAGTGATTACTAGCACTTGTATCAAGGTACCATGAAAGCTTCTCTTCTTACTACAAGTTCTTGAAACCTATCAAAAGATTGGACTCTATCTCATCATTATCTTTTATTTTTCTTTATGAGATTGAAAAAAAGATTAACCTTTACACTATCATTAGCATACATTTTTCATTCTCAAGAATAATGTCTAATTTCATTATAAGTATAGTATTTAACTTAATACTTGTCATACCTTTTTTGATATGACGTTACTCCTCCTTTAGCATTTCCTCTAGTTAAGGTAGATTTATAATATCTATCTCTACTTTAAGATAAAAATTAAGTGCTCTTCCTCCTCTTCCATGACCTTGCCCACATTTATAACCTTGACCTTTGTAGTTTGTATTTTCTTTTTCCTCCTTGCCATTCAAAGTGAGGTTTAACTGTAAAATATACTTCATAGGTTTGAATAGTTGGTTGTGTCTTTTATAAATTTCTCAGAAATTAACAGTGCCAGTAAAGGTATATACATAAGACTGTGTATATGTTGGGCACAGTTTTCGGAGCCCAACTTTGGATCATAAACGTGAGCTTAATCCTATGGAATTTCCTTGAACATCATCGATTCATCTTCTTGCTTTGATACCACAAATGTTGGATCCCGCTTGATTTCGGAATCTAACTCTTACTCTAAATCAATGTAAACATGCAACTCATAACTGAACTACTTAAATCTATCATTTCATTTCTTATAGCAACAGAGTTTGAAATACTTTGTTTACAAATCAAAACCCACACCATTGGCTTACTAAAAAATACAAAATAGCAAGTGAAGCAATTCCTTTAGGCTTTGATCACTTGATCTTCTAGCTATAACCTGAGGATGGGACAGGAAGGGGGTGAGCTTGAAAGCTCGTAGAAAACAATTTATAACAAACGAATAAGCAAAATCCTTGAAAACATTTTACTAGTCATAGAAAACTTCCTTATTGAATCTTAAAATACTTGTTTTTCAAAAGTCTTGTCGTGTAGTCAAAATTTACAACTTACAAAACATGAATGCATCAAACTTGATCAAACATATCATAAACACATAAGCACATCAGAATGATCTGAAAGGTCTATAAACAGAACGTACTACACATTTCTCCTAAGGGCCCTATGTAGCTGTGAACAGAACGTACTATTGCAATCCCATTTAATGGTCTTGCGTAGCCGTGAACTTATGGGTGTCCATGAAGGAGCTCCATGCCTCTAGCGGGCAGGCGGGAGAAGCCTTTAGTCAAAGTGCACTTGACAACAAAATGGACCAAACCAAACCCATATAACATGTATATTGCGAAGTCTTATAAACTTGTTGCCCAAAATGACACATTTTCTTGATAGCTTGCTTTTTCATATACTTGACGTATATCTTGAAAACCGTTCTTGAAAACATGATTTCATAAACATGCATTTTTTCAATGATGTCATTTTCATGGTCTTTTCCTTTTGAAAATCATCACTCAAATCACGTAATAAACATATAGCATATTTCACAAATTATTCAAAAACAATAATGCAGCACTTATGATGCAAATGAAATCAGAAAACTTCTTTGATTTAAAGAAAACAGTAGTGGCTTATTGATTCTATTATAAACATGTACCTACCTTGATTTCCTTGCTTATCGACTTGCTCAAAATGCTTCTTCTCTTGTTCCTCTTGTCCCTCTTGATCCCTTTATACAATAA
>JAOSBM010000009.1:364405-376395 GCA_027568955.1 Erythroxylum tenue | reverse complement strand
TTTATAATAGAGCGAATAAGCCACTGAATGTTATTTTCTGAATCAAGAAAGTTTAATGATTTCAATAGCATCCTATGAATTATGATTTATGTGTGGATGATGTTGAGAGGAGTATGAACTTGTTTATGGATGAGGTTGAGATGATAATAATTTTGATCATGAATTGTATGATTATATAAGATTGATTAGTTTGAAAAAAAAACATGAGAAAACACATGTCCTTAAAGAAAAATTCAAGAAAAAGAAGGTTTTCAAATAAAAACATACCGAACTTGTTAGTAGCCTGATTTTTCTTGAAAACTTACTTAGGAATAGCTAGACTTTTGTTTTGATTGAATGATTATCAATGTGTGTGCAAGTGTAGGGGTTAATAGACTCAACATTAAAATTTTGATTAGTTTGTATATTTAGCCTAAGGTGTTTAGACACAGATTTCACTTGTTAATAAGTTAGAACGACTTAAAGGATTGTGTTTACAGTTAAATTTGTTTTGTTAAGTTGAAGCCATTGTCTTATTATTGCATCTGCGTGTTTTGTGTTTTTTATGTTGTTTTGTTTGCTTGAGGGCAAGCAAACGTTTAAATGTGGGGATGCTGATAAGTATAAATTGCATCGTGTTTTAAGGCATAGTTTGATATGTGTTTAGTTCTTAATTTGATCATTTAGTATGTATTTGATAAGAATTGTGTTAGTTTGTTAATTGTTTGTGTTTTAAGTGTTTTATGGGTTAGTATAAGCAATTGTGCTTAAATATTATGTTTTTGAGGTACCTTGATATGTTTGCTAGTGTTTTAGGGTCAATATAGAAGAACGAAGGAGTTTCGGAAGATATTCAGGCTAAAATAACAGCTCACGATCGTGATAGAAGGCTCAAATGTGGGCCATGATTGTGGCCTATGTCAGGAAGACACATAGATGCTTACAAACTTCACATTCATGGGCTGCGTCAGGCAAACACGTAGATGCTTACGAACTTCACATTTCGAGGGACCTTTTCGACCTTAAAAAATACTATGGTTATCCAAAACATAAAAGACTATTTAAAGAACAAAAAGTGAAGAGAAAGAGGAGTTTTACATTCAGCCACTCTTGGAAACCCTAAAGAGAGAGAAAAAGAAGAGAGAGAGAGAAGAAGAAGAGGAAGAAGGAGGAAGAAGAAGTGGATCTCGACGCTGCTGCTCCCTAGATCAGGTGGTATCCCGACGCCACTACTTTCTCAATTTGTCCAATCTAAGTTTTTTTTTCTCTTCATTTCCTTTTTCATTTAAATGTATAAAGTTGAGATGGATTGTATTAAAATGGATTTCAGGTTCTTGATAATGTTCTGAAGTCTCCTTCAGGATTTACTTTGAGTTAATGTTGATTTAGTTATTTTGTGTTTATTAGTTTGAGTGTTGTGATTGATTAATGTATTTGCATGTTTTGGTTAACAAATCGAGAGGGTGAGCTGAAAAAAATGATTAGATTGGATTAATGAGAGTTAAGCGATTTAATTGACCACTTAATCAATCTATTCTGTAATTTCATGAAGAGAGATCTCGTACGAGACCTGATTATTTATTTGAGAGATTTAAAGATAATTAGAATTGTGGGTAATTTGTAAAGTGAGAGATTGCAAGTTCCATATTTTGATTAGGGTTTACAATTTAGGTTTTAATGGTTATAAATCGAGAGAGAGTAATCAACCCTACGTTTGTCTAGAATCGACACCCAGTAAACACATAAATGGCTAGATTAACATTAATGATAGGTAATCCCCTCCCTCATAACTTGATTAACTCTCTTGTCGAATTTCCATCATGACCTGTGTGACTGCTCAGTTTAATCCAGTTTTGTTGAAATTTCCATTTTACAATTCTTGAATGAATTTCTCGTATTTACTTTCCGTGGTCACTTGTGCAATTTTTATTTCTTTTTATTCTTTTCTTTAAGTCTTAGATGACTTAGGATTAGGCTAGTACCCTCCTCGTGGGATCGACACCTCTGATACTACAATCGCGATCCGTGCGCTTGCAATATTTGAGGACTTATAAATTTTAAAGCTTGAATGACAAGATCAAAAAGTATAATTAAATATATTGAAAAGTCGTTAAGAAGATTCTTATGGGCTGGAAGAAGAGAGGGGAGATACTAATCTAAAGTGAGTTGGAAGGAAGTCTTAAACCCCTTAAGGAAGGTGATCTTAGCATAACTACGAAAAAACTAGAAACAAAGTCTTTCTTAGGGGTAGATTATGGAGATTGATTGACAATAAGGATTCTCTGTGGGTTCCATGGATGCACTATTACTTTTGAATATGTAAAAGCAATTAGAAAATCAAATTTATTAGCTCACTTTCTTAGTTCCTAAAAATAGCTAATTAAGCTAAAGAATGAGCCAAGACCTTACTTCAAATGTTAAATCGACAACGGTATTTTCTTTATTTCGATATTTAGAAAAATATTGGTCATATATTTAAGTCCCCTATATTTATGGTCCTAGATGGAAGATATACACTAAACAGGGTGGAGGTATGGATTTGGGAAAACCAATGGTAGGGAGTTTCAAATGAATTTGTCCACTTAGTTCTAAACTACAATCCTAATCTAAGACTTGAGGGTACATATATATGGCTAAGACACCAATCAAGTGTCTATACTGACTCATATGCAAAGGAGATATTTAAAGACAAGGGGCAAGTAATGTCCAGGTGGGAGATGGTCTAGCATAAACTCCACCTACCTTGAATCTCATTTTTAATATGGCTACTAGTCAAGAGGAAACTACCTACTAGGGATAACTTGCTATTTTTTAGCACCAATACATGTATTCTTGTCAAAAATTGAATGAATCCATAGATCATACATTTTTTTCAGTACAATTGCTGATTGAAAATATAAGAAACAATCCTCAGCTTATGCCATATAAACATATTGAGACTTACTTATTTAGATTTCTTGTATTGGTTAAGGCATAAAAAATCACTCTTGGCTGGTGACAAGGGGATAACAGTCATCGCCTTTGGTGCTACTGTTGTTGACTTATGACATATTTTGAAATCCCATATTGAAGAATTACAAAGATGGGGGAGTCTTCTTAAGTTATAGAAGGAAGACTCCTTCACCTATCTTAAGCATCCCAAAAATTGTCTTTCATAAGATAAAATTTCTTCTATCCTTTTGTAGTATTTCATTTGTATTATTTCCAAAAAAATAGTGAAATATCAATTTAGTAGTGTCCGAGAAAGTAGGCATAATTGGATGAACCTCATTAAATTATGATGTTCTTTATTTGTCTATCTAATATCCATTGTCGGGTATAGTTGTAGTGAATTATTGTGCTATTAAATTAAATGTCTAGGAAAATTCTGTCTAGGAGATTAGAATTTAAGTGGGATCATCTGTGACCCTCCAGTCTTTCCTGGGAATTTACCTGGTGTGATTTTTCAGTATAATCGTTCACACTCTATTCACCTAGGCAATAGTGGTCAAGGTAAATTTGTCATAATTGGAGGAAATTAACCTGGAGTTTCACAACAATTGGTATTAGAGCCAAGGTTTTTTCTTAGTATGCTCTGTGGTTGCAGCGTGGTCTGATCTTCCACATCAAAAAAAATGTTTCCTTGGGCTATTGACATTCTGCATTGACAACTATTGAATAGAAATTATAGCAGAGATGACAAAAATCAAAGATACGACTGCACCAACCACATCGATAGCTTCTACCTCGTCTATTTTAGCAAGGACTGCTGTGACAAATGCAAGATTTATGGTGGAGATTTTTGATGGTACAGGTCATTTTGGCATGTGGCAAAGTGAAGTTCAAGACGCTCTTTTTCAGCAAGGTCTTGACATCGCCATTAAAGAAAAGAAACCAGATGATGTTGAGGAGAAAGATTGGAAGACTATAAATCGTTTGGCATGTGGTACAATTCGATCATGTCTTTCCAGAGCGTAAAAGTATGCTTTCTCAAAATAAACTTCTGCATCTAAATTGTGGAATGCGTTGGAAGAGAAATTCTTGAAGAAAAGTAGTCAGAATAAGCTTCATATGAAGAAGAGACTGTTTCGTTTCTCTTATATTTCGGGTACCACTATAAATGATCACATCACCAGTTTTAATCATTTAGTTACTGATTTAATGAATTTGGATGTAACATTTGAAGATGAAGATCTAGCTTTGATGTTGTTGTGATCCCTTCCCGAAGAGTTTGAGTTTCTTGAAACTACTTTACTTCATGGGAAGATTGATGTGTCTCTTAGTGAAGTTATAGCTGCTTTATACAGCCATGAATTAAGAAGGAAGACAAAGGAAGAATGTACAAGTGGAGTAGCAGAAGCTTTAGTAATCAGAGGCCGTTCGCAGAGCCAGATTAAAGGAAAGAAAAGGGAGATCGAAGTCGAGGCTAAAATTGAGCAAAGATGAATGTGCCTTTTGTTGGGAAAAAGGGCACTAGAAAAAGGATTGTCCAAAGCTGAAGAATAAAAATAAACTTGATAAGGGAAAGGCTGTTGCAAATTCGAATGTTGCTGAGTTTGAAGATGTAGACTCAGATCTTTCATTGGTTATTACATCCTCAATAAGCCCTTCTAGTCTATGGTTGCTCGATTCATGCTGTAGTCATCATATGTGTCCCAATCGGGATTGGTTCTCTGATTTTAGAGAGCTAGAAGGTGGAGTTATTTACACAGAAAATGACAATCCCTGCACAATAAATGGGATTGGTTCAATTTGCTTAAGGAATCACGATGGAACAACCAGGACTCTGATAGATGTCAGATACGTGCCAAGTTTGACGAAGAATCTCATTTCTGTGGGAGTCTTAGAATCAAAGGTCTACACTATAAATGCAGCAAATGGAGTAATGAAAGTCATCTCTGGTGCACTTGTAGTAATGAAAGGAATTCGAATAAACAATAACCTGTATTATTACCAGGGTAATGTAGTTATTGAAACAACAGTAGTAGCTGTTAATGATGATCAAGAGCTAGAAACAGCTAGGTTGTGGTATATGCACTTGGGACATGTAGGTGAAAAATCCTTGAAGATGTTAGTAAATTAAGAATTGTTAAAAGGAGTTCGGGCCTGTAAATTAGACTTTTGTGAACATTGTGTCAAAGGGAAGCAAATAAGAGTGAAATTCAGCACTACAATCCATGATATGAAGGGTATTTTAGATTACGTTCACTCTGATTTGTGGGGACCTTCCAAAATAGCTTCTTTAGGAGGAAAACACTATTATGTGACCTTTGTTGATGATTTTTCCCAAAGAGTATGGGTGTATACTATGAAGAATAAGGATGAAGTGCTAAGAATTTTCCTCAAATAGAAGAAGTTGGTGGAAACTCAAACAGGCAAAAGGATCAAGCGTCTCCGTATAGATAATGGTGGCGAGTACAGGAGTGATCCATTTTTAAAAGTCTGCGAAGATGAAGGTATTGTTAGACACTTCACAGTCAAGAATACACCACAACAAAATAGAGTGGCAGAACGTATGAACTGGACATTGCTGGAGAAAGTTCGATGTATGCTGTCTGATGCTAGGTTGAGCAGAGAATTTTGGGCTAAGGTTGCTGCATACGCTTGTCATCTCATCAATCATCTGCCATCAACTGCTGTTAGTGGTAAACACCATTGAAAAAATAGTTTGAAAAACCTACTACAGATTATGATTCCTTATATGTGTTTGGTTCCACTGCATACTATCAAGTTAAGAAGTCAAAGTTGGATCTACGTACAAAGAAAACAATTTTCATGGGGATCATCTCTTGTGTGAAAGGATATCGTCTTTGATGCCCAGAGTCAAAGAAAATAATTTTCAACAAGGATGTTACCTTTGACGAATCTACCATGTTAAGAAAGGTGACAATTGTAAATGTTAAGCAGACAGATGGTACTCTAAAACAGGTGGAGTCTGAAGGAAGAATTATTACCCCAACAAATGATGAAGCAGATGCAGAAACTCCTATGGTAAAAGAGGAGCCAGATGAAGAAGAGATTATAACCCAAGAACCTTCATAGCAGCAATTACCAATTGCATTGAGAAAGCCAAAAAGGAACATTCAAGTACCTGCTCATTATGTTAATATGGTGGCTTATGCATCTCCAATTGAAATTGACGACATTCTTACCACTTATAAGGAAGCAGTCTAAAGTTCAGAAGAAGATAAGTGGAGGATAGCCATGAATGAAGAAATACATTCCCTTCATAAGAATCAGACGTGGAAGCCAGTTAGTCTCTCAAAGGGAAAGAAGGCAATTGGATACAAATGGGTATATGCAAAGAAAGTTGGATTTCCTGATAAGGATAATGTTCACTATAAAGCAAGGCTGGTGGCCAAAAGCTATGCTCAAACGGAAGGAATTGATTATAATAAAGTTTTTTCTCCAACTGTAAAACATTCCTCCGTTCAAATTTTAGCTTTGGTAGCACAGTTTGACATGGAACTAGTTCAATTGGATGTAAAAAGTGTGTTTTTATATGGAGACTTAGAAGAGGAAATCTATATGACTCAGCTCGAAGGTTTTAAAGTTGCTGGAAAAGAGAATATGGTGTGCAAACTTGAAAAATCGTTATACGGATTGAAGCAATCTTCAAGACAGTGGTACAAGCGATTTGACAAGTTTATGACAGGGCAAAAGTACACAAGAAGCAAATATGATCACTGTGTGTATTTTCCCAAACTACAAGATGGATCCTACATCTATCTTCTCCTGTATGTTTCTCCTGTATGTTGATAGCTTCAAAGAATCAAAGAGAAATTGAGAGATTGAAGATTCAGTTGAATCAGGAATTTGAAATGAAGGATCTTGGTGAAGCCAAGAAAATTCTCAACATGGAGATAAGTAGAGACAGAAAGTTGGGGAGACTATGTTTGACTCAAAAGCAACATTTGAAAAAGGTACTACAACCTTTTGGCATGAATGAGAAGTCAAAACCTATTAGTACTCCACTCGCTCCTCATATAAAGCTCAATGCATCCCTATCTCCAAAGAAAGATGCAGAATGAGAATACATGGCTAAAGTATTGTATGCAAATGTGGTTGGTAGCTTGATGTATGCTATGGTGTGTACAAGGCCCGACATTTCACAGGCAGTTAGGATTGTGAGCAGGTATATGCATGATCCTGGAAAGGAATATTGACAAGCTATGAAATAGATTCTATGGTACATTCTGAACACCGTAGATGTTAGTTTGGTATTTCAGTGGGATAAGGAAGACGGTCAAAGTGTAGTTGGATATTGTGATTCCGACTATACGGATGATTTAGATAAACGTCGATCAACTACTGGCTATGTGTTTACTCTTGCAAAGGCACCAGTTTGTTGGAGGTTTACCTTACAGTCAACAGTTGCTTTGTTGACTACAGAGGCAAAGTATATGACAATTACAAAGCCTGTGAAAGAGACAATTTGGCTTCAAGAATTGCTTGATGAATTGGAAATTGAACAGAAGCATGTCAAAGTACATTGTGATAGTCAAAGTGCCATTTATTTAGCAAAAAACCAAGTTTATCATGCAAGGACGAAGCACATTGATGTCCGTTATCACTTTGTGCGAGAGGTTCTGGAAGAAGGTGGAGTAGTAATCCAAAAGATTAAGACCACTGAGAATCCTGTTGATATATTGACAAAGGTGGTGACTACGGTCAAGTTCCAACGTTGTTTGGACTTGATCAATATTGCTAAAAATTTGAAGACACTACTAAAGATGAGTTTTGTGAGAGATTTGAAGATGCGAAATATGTCAAGGTGGAGAATTGTTGACTTATGACATATTTTGAAATCCCATATTGAAGAATTACACAGATGGGGGAGTCTTCTTAAGTTATGAAAGGAAGACTCCTTCACCTATCTTAAGCATCCCAAAAATTGTTTTTCATAAGATAAAATTTCTTCTCTCCTTTTATAATATTTCACTTGTATTATTTCCAGAAAGTAGTGAAATATCAATTTAGTAGTGTCTGAGGAAGTAGGCATAATTGGCTGAACCTCGTTAAATTCTGGTGTTCTTTATATGTCTATTTAATGGCTATTGTCGGGTATAGTTGTAGTGAATTATTGTGCTATTAAATTACATGTCTAGGTAAATTTTGTCTAGGAGATTGGAATTTAAGTGGGATCGTCTGTGACCCTCCAGTCTTTCCTGATAATTTACCTGGTGTAATTTTTCAGTGCAATCGTTTACACTCTATTTACCTAAACAATAGTGGTCAAGATGAATTTGTCATTATTAGAGGAAATTAACCCAGAGTTTCACAACTACTGTCATCCTCTTGTGGAAAGAGAGGAACCGCAGGCGCTTTTGTGGGGAAGAGAAAACAAGGAGCGCCACGATGATGTAACTTATTACTTGGATATAAGGATACCTCAAGCTCCATAAAGACTCCATAAAACCTCAACTCTTGTATGCATCTTTCCTGGAGCCTTTAATTGAGATCCACCATCTTTGGCACGAGGCATCTCTATGAAGACGGTGAATGCACACTCCCATCCATGAATCCAATAGCTATGAGGTTAGTTATTGCCATGCATGTAAGAGTTAAAAGTGGAGGCATCGAGTCTATAGCTCTTACACACAAGTGTCGATCCATGTGCAACTAGCTATAGTTTGCTTGTACATAGAATGGCCTAAGGCAATAGAAGATAAGGAATTATGTCCTTGGAATGGCAATGTGTAGATGGCTAACCTTTCTCCTCTGGAACACAACACAAAAGTAACTTGTTCTTGTTGCTTTTTATATTTTTTTTGGTTACAATTAAAAGAGACGAAACTACCTCATAAAAGAAATATCACAGGCAACCTATACAATCAAGGAGAGGGTTTCAAGAATATCATCCCAAATCTAAAAATTTGAAGCAATGTCATGACCCAATTTAGTCAGACAATCTGCTGCAAAATTACTTTCGCGAAACGCATGCCTAATATAATAACTCCAATTCCTAACAAGTAAAACTTGAATATCCACAATTAAAACAGACAGGGGATGTAACGAGATAACCCTGTTGCTTTTTATATTGAAAAGCTTTCTATTTAACTTAAAACTCACGTATCTTTATTAGCAAAAAGAATGGATTACAAGGAGCACTTATGTTAAATACACAATAAGCTCATCTTATATGCCATTGGTCTGACCATCTGAATGATGCGCATCCAGGGACAGTGAAGTAAAGCTCAAATTGGTCCTTGAAATTTGATATCAGGTGCTTGTTGAATTTCACATTTTATTTTTCCAAATTAACCTTAAACTTGTTTAAAATTTTCTCACTGCCATACAGAGTGCAGTGAAATACAATAACGGGACTATTCATAAAGAAAAAGAGAATTACATTTCACAAGGTGAAACGCGAAAGGAGGGGCAATATCGTAATTAAGTACGGACTGGGAGAAATTTGACCGTTGGAAATCGAGAATAAAGTAACGATTCGATCACTTTGGTTGAAACAGAGAATCCGATACCTGTAGCAATCTAAACAAAGAAAGTCGATAACATTATCTTTACAGCTCCTTTAAACGCCAAATGCAAAGCAACGGAGCACCGCCAACCACGAGAGAAGACGAAGCCCAAATCGAAATGGCTAATCCAAGTGCCGCGGAGGAAAGCAAGGTGGTGCTGGTCCAAGCCAAAGAAGCACACCCATACGCATTTCATGTCTCTGGGCCTCGTAATGTTGCTTTTCCTAACTGGAGAGACATCATCAACTCTAGCTGGTTAGCGTTTAGATTACATCTCCTTAGATCTTATTAGGTTGTTCTTGTTGTCGTTTTTTTCTGTGATAAATTTTTATGTCTCCATATAAGGGAATATGGAGTTTCGGCTGGTTGGATTTATTTTCTTCTTTAAATCCCTTTGGTATAAACAGATTCAATAGATTCCTTTTATTTTACATATCTAGTGGTGATTTCACTTAATGGCTTCACCCTGTTCTTCTTATGGAAGGTTGATTTTGAGTATCTCACGTTTCCAAACTAGTAACTAAGGAGTTTAAGCCGGTTTCGCTTAAACTCTTCAGTTTAGTAAGATTATGGAAACCAGCGATGTTTATGGTTAAGAAAAGTGGACTTTAAGATGATCTTTGTGATTCATTTTCGATTTGTTTCGGAGATAGCTTCATTAGCATATATCTTTGATTGCTCGGATCTAAAAGGGAAATTTTATTTTAGAATCTAAGACTTCTGTTGTAGTTGGAAACTTGGAATCTTCTAATTGACTTGACCAATTAAAAGATAATAACTTGCAGGTTAAAATAGTAAAATTTCAGTATAGATTTCAGAATATTATGTAACATAACAAGGAACAGTTGCCAGGACAGAGAGAATGTTGGATATGTTTTAAATTTCTAAATGTGAAAAGAATAAGCTATTATGAGCAAGAAAGTAGAAAAAGGATAATCAGTAAATGCATGCACATATTCGGGCTGCTTCTTATTAACGATTTATGTTTACAGGAAAGATGGGAATTACAAGAGAACAGTAATTGCCTGCTTCATTCAAGCGGTTTACTTGCTTGAACTTGACAGACAGGAGAACAGAAGTGAAGAAAATGCCCTTGCTCCAAAATGGTGGATACCATACAAGTATAAGTTGGTCCAAACCTTGATTGATGAACGAGATGGATCAATATTTGGTGCCGTATTAGAATGGGATCAATCTGCAGCATTTGCTGATCTGATACTAATCAGACCAACTGGGGCACCAAAGGCAATTTTAGCACTTCGGGGGACATTACTCAAAAGCCCAACAATGTATAGGGATATTCTGGACGACCTCCGTTTTCTGGCTTGGGAGAGTTTGAAAGGTTCTGTGAGATTCAAAACAGCATCAGAAGCCTTGAAATCAATTGCTGGAAAGTACGGAAGTGCCAATGTTTGTGTTGCAGGTCATTCTTTAGGAGCTGGTTTTGCCCTCCAAGTGGGGAAAGCATTGGCGAAGGAGGGAATTTACGTCGAGGCTCATTTATTTAACCCTCCTTCAGTTTCTCTTGCTGCAGGCATAAGAAATGTTGGAGAAAAAGCTGGGGTTGCTTGGAATAAAATTAGAGCAATGCTTCCTTCAAATGTTGAAAACCAGGCCATTAGTGCTAATACTGTTGCTATGACTTCTGCTTCCGGATTCAGGACCTGGATACCCTTTTTTGGGAGCAATGGTACTATGGAGCTAAAGAAATGGGTACCTCATCTATATGTGAATAATAGTGATTATATTTGTTGTTCCTATGCTGGACCCGATGGACTGGAAGATAAGAATGGCAACAAGGAGAATTTGGGGGGACGTACAAATGGGCAAGTTGCAGCTAAGTTGTTTGTAGTGTCAAAGGGAAAGCAAAAGTTTCTGGAGGCCCATGCATTAGAGCAATGGTGGTCAGATGATGTTCAACTACAGCTGGCTCTCTGTGATAGCAAGTTGATCAGTAGGCAGCTGAAATCCTTGTATACCGTCCCATCTCCAACCCAAACTCAGGGAAGACCATCCTAACACAGAAGTGTTTCTCATATTTTGCTGACGTCGAAACCTTTGAACCATGAAAATAAGTAAATAACTTCATATCAGAGTTTGATTTAAGCTCTCACAGAAAACAAGAAAGGTTTTGGTTTTCTGTTTGGACTTGCCTTTTGTCTACTTGTATAGAACATGATAAAGTAAGGATTGTGGTTGGTGAAGATGAATCTGAATTTTCACTAGCAGTTGAGTTTTTGTTTTGAGATAACTGCAGAAGCATATGAATTCAACTCAAAGCCAAAACATAAATCAGTATTATATTTATGCACAAATCAATATATAAATCTCCTGACTTGACGACCTTTTTCTATATTTTCAGTTATTTGTTTTCATTTTTCTACATTATAGCTGATAATTACAAGAAATATTTTATGACTTAATTACGAAATTAGCTATTATGATTAGCAACGAAAACTTATTGATACGGAAACCTCAAGAAAACAAGGTTCTTGAAACCCCCTAATCCTATTGAATCAAAACCCTAATCTTTCTATTCTAAGAACATGCCAG
>JAOSBM010000009.1:335084-357569 GCA_027568955.1 Erythroxylum tenue | reverse complement strand
AGGGGTCGCGAGTTCGATTCCCAGAGAGGACAATACTGATTTGTGTTGGATGCCGCGGTATAACCCGCAAACACACGTCGCGGTATAACCCGCAAACACTGAGAGAGGTGGGGTGTGGGGTCCAACAATCATAATGAAAATTTTAACCCCATCTATTAAGTGCTAGGTTAGTGCTGACCTGACATTTTTATTATTTTTTTATGGGCCCTTATGTGCCATGTCATTTAGAACATGAATTTTACCAATTTAGACAGGGTAATCCAAAAAGTAAAGAATCACATTTAGTTTTGAACTGAGAGAAGTGTCACTTTATGGTGTAGGAGGAGATAATGCTCGGGCAAAAAAATTCACACTAAGGATTTGAAGTGGATAGAGAAAAAATAGAGGTTATAGAGAAACTCCCACCTCCAATCAACGTCCAGGGCGTGCGAGCGTTCCTAGGCCATACTGGATTCTACCGTCGATTTATTAAGGATTTCTCATAAATCACAAGACCTATGACAAACTTGTTAGTCAAGAATGTACCTTTCCTTTTTTATGATAACTCTGTTGATTTTATAGGCTTATAAACTTGAGATAAACTTGACAGGCCTGCTTTAAATTCAATATACATCAATTGATTTATTTTGTTTTGGGAATTCTTTTAACTATCGAAATTGGTTAAGATTATATTGATTGGTTTCATTTTGAAAATTTTAAAAATAATTAAAATAACAAAAACAGTAAATTAAAAATTCCACACAAATTCACTTATTAATTTATAATTATATAAAATTTTAATTTTTGTTTAAAAAGTTGTTTTATTAATTTCAAAAATATTAATCCTATAAGTCAATATGTTTAATTATTAAACAAATTAATGTGACATATTTTGTTTTATATCTAATGACTACCTACCTACATCTTCTTGTAAGAAATAGATTTTATCTGTGCATTTTTTATAAGTAAAGTTGAAAGTTAATACAATTTGTTCTACCACAGAATGTATATACATAATTAAACGGGACTTTGTTAGGAAAACAAAGAATATCCAAAATCATTTAGATACTTTGGGATTGTTAGCCCCCACTTACTAGTAAGGTTGGCAATCTTAGAGATAAAATTGATTCTTTAAAATCTTAAATACTTTTTAAATAATATTACATTTTGTGTAGAATTCAATTTCCAAAAATAAAAATGTTCCCTTAAAATCTACTATATTAAGAAATGATATTTGAGAAGAGAAAAAATACAATTCGAAATTGCATGCAATATTAGTGACTATATCGATGAACTATATTGTTATTGCTTAACTTCTTTTAAAGCACTTCCCTTTCTTTAGAGCATAAGTAATACTAATAGTAATTAAGTATCATTAAGTAAATTACCTCCTAGTAGTTAATGTGATGAATTAATTATTATTATAAAAATTTTTAATCAATATCCTATAAATGTGATTGACTTATGACATATTGAGCTTATAATTGACTTATAACTTATTTTTATTTTTGCCAATTAAAAGGTAATTGTATTAATCAACGAAACTCATAAAAGCGATACAATTTGATACAAGGCTTCTTATAACTAGCAACTCAAAGTGCTACCTACTATTAGACCATGTTTCGTTCAAACCATACATCTAGTATTACAAGTACCATAACTTGGATCTTTTTCTTCTTTTCTTATTTATCTTCATTTTATACACTAACTTGTTGCCATTCTTTAAGAGAAAAGGCTTTGATTTAAGTTAGTTAAGATGTTTTCCCATATCCAAGTTAATATGCTTTAATTTAATAAAAGCTCTATTGGTCATGACTTTTATTCTTGAAAAATCTCCCATTCCTTTCTCTTCAAATAACATAAACACTAGCTCCTAAGCTAATCTTAAATAGTTTGTAGTCTTCTTCTTTCAGGTGCTGTCTTTAGGAAAATCCATTTAAAACAACAAAAGACGTGACCCAAACAAAGGAACTACGTCAATTGAATAGCAAACAGCATGCATGATGGGATTATGGATAACAAACTATCAACGTAGCATCCTATTAGTATCCTGCCCAAATCTTAATAAATTGATAAAATTATAAACTAAAAAATGACTAATGAGTGTGATTTATAAGAAAACTATTGCTTTTCTTTCTTTCCAGCATCAGGCGTATGAGTATCTTTTCTTCCTGCATCACCTCCATCTTTCTTTCCAGCAAGAATCATAGAAATTTGAAGCCCTCTACTAAATGCTTGATTGAAGAGCAGGCGAGCTTGGAACTCTGATATGAACGGAAACCATGACAAAATGGCTATTGGTGAGAACAGTAATAGCCCCATAATGTACTCGTAAGCTCTTGCTAGCTCCTTAATCGAATCCCATAATCCTACACCTTTAAACATTGGCCTGCATGCTTGCCCAATCTTTGAAGGACAAGAAAGAGATATTTCCGTTAGTGAAAGCAGCTCACTTGCTACAATGTTTTCAGTTTATATTCCAACAAAACGCTCTCTGTATCTCGTTTTATAATTCAGTTCGGGAACTGACGGTATGGTGGCATTTTGCAGGAAAGCAGAGGAAACAAAAAGAGAACAATCACATCAAAGAAATAATAGAATAACTTTCTCATGGAGATCATTTATGGATTGAAGATGAGATCAAGAAGCTTTAAGCTAGACGGGACATCAATGATCCGAAAACATACAAAGAGTCGTTCCATATTTTATACTTCAAACTTCTCAAGCTCATAGACCCATCCATGGACACAAACACAGGCCATGAGGTTGTGTACCTAACGATTCACCTACCAATGAAGGTCAGAAAATTTTCATTTTGTGAAATCAAGGTTCAACTAGGTAGCTATGTTTGTTGACATCGTTAGGATCATATTTTATCATTTAGATAGTTCATGTGGTAGTTCTAAGAACAAATCACTAACATATCGTTTAGCCGGTTGTTAGAAACATTTCCATGTCACATATGGTAAGCTGAGTTCATGCTGTTGTAGTAATTAAAAGGTTATTTCGAAACAGAGAGGAAGAACACGATATCCCTGCTGAAGTATTAGCTAACTAAATGTTGCCATTAACAGAAAAAAAGAGTAGGAACTTACAAGAAGAAGGGCCCATCCAGTAGGCATGAAGGCAAGGGCGGCAGCAAATACATCTGTAATCGTGAGGTTGCATACAACAAACAAAACAGTCATGACTGACATGAAGCCAAGGAATAAAAGTGCCTTCAGTATTCTGAACATCAGCTGGAAATCTGTGCCAAATCTTCGTCTCCCCATTGATACCATCTGATAGAAACATAGGAGCCCCAAACAAGTAATAGAAAAGGTTAATAGTGACCCCAAGAAAAGAAAACAGGAGTGGTAAAGCAGAAACGAAAAGGGAAAACAATCCAATTTCTTTGAATACAACTGATGTAAGACAAAAAGGTCAATGATACTCCATCAGAAATACAAATTACTTCTGAACTTGTGGTAATTTGTTGTACCTTTAGGACTAGAAGAACAGTTATCAAAACCACCCAGGATAGTCCATACACCTGGACAAGAGTTCAAACGAATAGCAGAAAGTTCATCAACTGAGTTGGAAGTCTAACAAGGTTATGGTAGGACAAGTGAAAAGATACTATTCAACTATAAAGTATATGTACCAGTACACTTTTGCTGTGATGAGCTATGTCAAGGTGGTAGACAATCCCATATTGGTAGATAAAGAAACGACACGCAAGGACAAGCTCGAGGATCCTTCCCCTAATATTTGTGTGTTTCAAATGTTCTTGTTCTCCATCCCACCAGGATTCCCAGCTTTTATCAGGTGGGATTCCAATGCCACCACGATTTCCCATCCACCTCTTCCAATCAGTCCAATCATCCACTGTTTTTTGCCAGTCAAAACCAGATGGATTGAACACAAAAGGTGCAAACAACCAGGACCCAACAAGGAACCACATGGAGAACGTGATGAACCAGTAAAGATTCGAACTGCGATATGATTGCCCATATACTTCATACAGGACTAAGAGTATAACCAGTTCTAATCCCTTCACAAAATGACTTCGCGAGTAGAACCTGTAGTTTTCAGCAAACTTTGCATGAAAAACAACAAAACCACGCCCAGTAGCTCGATATTTGGAACCACCATGCAAAATTGTTCTTCCATAGTAATGTGCTTTGGTTCCAAGCTGGAACGTAAAGAATACAGAGGCCAGTTGCAGCTGCATGATAACAAAATCACCCAGAGCTGAGCGGAAACCTTTTTCCAAGCCAATTTCCATAACCATAGGCAGCACTAGCAACAAGCCCAGCTGAAAAACTGACTGAGTAGCTAAGGCCTCTTCGAGTGCCTTGCTTTGACGTATGGTTGGGCTTCCTATAATCTCACTCTCCAATCCACTCATTACCATGTACAAGCGTCCATACAAGAAGACATACACTATAAGCACGGTAACCTGTGATGGTAGGAAGATCTAAATGAGTCCACAGTCATGTTTCCATCACTTGTACCAAATTGCAGCAACACCAAGGGAGAATGCATGATATATTACAAGAACATCTAAAACAACAAACTCAACATCTGACTTGTTTTGGTGCTTAGCAGCCAATAATCGACAGTCGATGCTTTTCAAAGAAAATTGACATAAATTTGAGGCCGAGTTAAAAAAAAATACAATCAGATCTCTTTAAGAAATTCACTAATAGTAGGAGAGACATAGCTCAATAACGAAGATGCAGTCGTTAGCACAGGGTAGTAGATAAACACTATCCCTGATAATGACCACAATGTAGGCTATTCTCTGATGTAGATTTATCTTGTATCAATCTCAACAATATATATTACCAGCTTGTGAAGCGTAGTAATATGAGTCAAGTACTGACACAATAAGATTCATCCTCTCAAAGAACAGCTACTAAGCTTGATAAATGTGTTATCCATAAGAACAAGGTCTGCCCTTTCCCTCCACCCTTTTAAATTGTAAGGTTATTGTATAAGATGGGTACTTCAAAGGAAAGAGAAAAGAAGCTTATGACTAATGTTCAGATGTTTTGGGACTACAGAACTTTAAAATTAAATAATTCAAGGTAGAATTGTCCTACATTTGAACCTTCTTTCTTTCATAATAAGAATGCCAGTACTGATTTTAATCAATACAAACGTTATCTCGTTTTTCAAATTGACCAGAGATTATATCATCATCCTTACAGGAAAATGATTTTACGTCCAACCTATCACAAAGCATGAATAATCATACTTTCTAGCTTAACAAAGATATCACCACTGCTTCCATGTGCAAGGACATTTTACCCCTAAAAAAGGATCCAAGTAAAGAGATGTTTGACTTACCATACTGCTGAAGTAGAAACCAACTGTTGTAAAATAGAAGGATAGCATTCTATAGAAGTCAAATCGACGCCCAAGTCTGTAAACATCACGACTAAGCGTCTGTTCTCCATTACCATTTGCAACCTTAGCCTCAAAAGAAGATATCTGATTCATGCCCACATCACGCCCCTTGCCTACTTGAATATATTCATGATGTGTTACAAATCCCCCTCGCAGAGTTGAATTGAATCCTGAAAAAATTGGCATGTTCAGCATCATAAATACCAATAGTTAAGTACTCATCAGACTAACTGAAATTTACCTGAGAATATGTCCTCGCTGAGGTTTATTATTTTTGAGGCTTTGCTTAAGCCGCCCCGTGTTATATGGAAAATTCTATCAAAAATATCAGGATGACCATAATGGAACCTTACCCTGTAAACACAAGTACATCATGTTACATAGATTACATAATAGTAGTAACAGTAATAGTAGCAGCAGTAGCAGTCGTAGTGGCATGCATGATGCTATAGACAAGCAACTCCAGATTACTAATAGTTTTATTGTGGGTTCAATGAACAGTAAATGACTAAACAGTAAATGACTATTAAGGTATAAGAATTTGGGACTTTGTTCATCCATGGTGAGTGAAAATATAGGGTAACCTAGTTAAAGATCACGTAAACATAACAATCTGAGAGGATTTTGCTCATATATGCTACCTTAGCATCCTGTATTTTCTTTCAGACAGAATGGATGTAAGCATTCCATTGATCTGGATAAAAATTTACTCACCTCAAAGGATTGGCCAAAACTCGTTGCCCAATAGTTACAAAGCTGGTCTCCTGGTTGGACATGAACCAAGCAAGTGATGAAACACTGAAAGAATGGAAGAAGTGAGCATGCTTACACTTGGAATTGCCAACAATTCACATCTACTCACACGATTGTTTGAGCATAAATACAAGATTCAAGTTGTGTTGTAGAATAGAGTAAAATCTGACCTTCCAGTAAATATATGCTCCCTCAGCCCCAGAATTGTAGGTCTCCGCTGTCCACGTCGTGATTTGATGAATTCCTCTAACACGTTTCTCATTTTGAAAGCTTCTTCAAAGTAATTATCCTAAAGAAAGACAATGAACAGTTAACATTGGTGCTTTTGAACTCTAAATAAAGAGGCAGGAAAGAAAGGCACCTGATTCATGTCTATAGTCTGCAAGGCCTCCCCACGAGTAAAAATGATGGCATGGTTTTGGTTTTCAGGTTTCCCTTCTCCAATGTAACTCAGAGGACCTGGAAGCTTGATCCGATAGATTTCCTAACAACGAAAGAGGGCCAACATATAAGAGATTGCATTAAGATTTCATGATAGAAAATCCAATAAAATTGGCACCAACAGTCTATGATTTCACTATTTTCATTGGACAATTTAGAAGGTCCATCTTATGTTTCAGGCATGAGCAGTGTCTAAACTAGGCAATTGAAAGAAACGTGATGAAAATGGAATTTTGAATGGGCAGAAACTTCTCATAATTAGACAAAGAAACCAATGGCATTGCTAATAACGTTAAATGTATATGTGATATCAAAAAACAGGTTGCAATCTGACATTCAGAAGGAAAAAGTAACTCAGACAGATATATGAGCCAAATGTAACCAAGTAAAGCAAATTAAATTTTAAAAAGAATCCATAACAACAAAATCCACATCAAACTAGGAGCTACATTCCTATACCTCATCCAGCTTATCCCCTCCTTTGACAAGAACAGAGTAATAAAACTTTTGAGATTTTCCATTCACAGTCTCCTCTCTTTCATCTATGTATGCAACACGTAGAGAGGGATATCTGTACACAATATACATAAGCAAAGATTCAACACCAATGAAATCATCTAACCTTTAAGATGAGATGTACAAAAGATTGCAAACCTATTAAACTTACGTCAACATGAGATTTAAAATGTTTATATAACAACTCCTATCTCGAGGGTCACTGGATTTTTTCTGATTTCCATACACCTGACAAGAAACAACGTAAGTGAACTTAAGATCTGCCAGGGCTTGTGCACGTTTTTCATAAGAATCCTTCTGACGGCCCTCATTCAATTCCATGTTGTGGAAGCCACCAAAAATATCTGCAAAGGAAACATCCAGCAGTGAACAAGAAAAAATACAATCATATTATGAATCTGTTAAGTTTATAGTAGTATTGCAACATCTAACTTAAATCACAGACCATTTTCTCCTGCAAATTCAAGAGCGCACTGAAGTTCAACAGCCTGCCTGTAGTACATCATCCCTCTCACTGTAAATAACATCATTGTTAGATGAGATTGCTTAAAACTGAAGCTGTAGTGTCGCCTGCGACAGAACAGAATTCAAACCTGTTCTAGCTAGTGTCTGCCCTCTGTATGATACCCATTGACGGGTAAATTCCATCTTTTCTTTTGGGTTGTATTTCAGTTTAGGATCATTTATGCGCTCTTCAAAGTTTTTCCACTCATCTAATATGCCATCACTAAAGTTAGCTGAATTTAAAATTGTTGGAAGAACAAGAATATGTGGGTGGAATCAGAACTCACCGCGATAAATTGTCTTTAAATAGAACAATATTGATATACCATCTTCATTTTCTTTATTAAGCTCATCATCAGAATAAAGAACATCTTCTTTGTAGTAAGGAGTCAAGACACTGACAATAATATTAAAACACTCATTAATGTAAGAATCGAAGAAGTTGAAACTAAGGTTCTTTCTAATGTCTGTTAAATGAAAAACCTAGGAGGAAGTACACAGGCCCAAGATACATAAATATATGCATGTTAATACAAGATACATGCGCGAGTTTAGAGACCGCAATCAGTAGTCCACACTTGTGAAACAGTTTATTTACAAGTTATTAAAACCTTTACGACCAAAGGTATCAAGCTCAAATTGTGCTACCCCCTTTCTAGTAAAAGATGAAGTTTTGGCATGAGGTATGCTAGATCCTTTTTTTATCTGCACCTTCAGCCAGTAGGTGGGAGTTAGCATGCAATATTATGTGTTCAAACATAATATAACATCCAATAGCTAGAATGGTTTTTTAACAATGCAAATGCAAGTTAATCAACATGCATATGCAGTCATAGAAGCGAATTTCCAACTCTAAAGGTGATGAAAAAAGAATAGGGTTCCTCATGCATAAAAGTTTTAGACAACAAAATGCAATTTTTTTACTTTTGACTAAATTAAGAAAAATGATAAAACTTGAGAATAATGAGTTTGCACATTGCCATGATTAAAATTATGGAAAGTTTTCCTCTTTCCACTTAGCAAACTTAATCTTCCTTATTAAAAGATTGTTAAAATCACGAACCTAAAAGAGAGCATATCCCGAACTCTCGGAGCAGGTGGCATGTTCATGAACAAAGAATTTGCAAAAAAAGTGATACGGCGACGAGCATCCAAGTTGGAGGGTACATTAATAGCAGATTCCTTGGTGGTCAAAAGCAATTGCAGTCTCACAACCTATACCGAATAACATTAGATAAATGTTCAGAAAAATGAATCCTGGGTATCAGCAATTATATGCTATCAATGATACCTTCTCGCTCCAGGATTTGATTTGAGTGAGGCGAATATTTATTTGTCCAAACCTTTGTTCTTTCTTGCTATCTACACTGCTAGAGTGGGTTCTCTCAAGGATTCTGTGGAAGCAAGAAACCAAAGCAATCATAAACTTACTGCAACTCATGCTATTGCAGAAACCGTCAAATATATCACATCCTTCAGTTCAAAATTTTACTTACTCATGGCCATGAACCATAACATCCTGTACAATAATTTCTATAATATCCTGGAGAACATTGATTATCTGAGACTTGTATGTGTCAATGTCTTCATTATCACCTTGCTGCCAACAGAGTAGTTTAAGCCCTCAAATGAGATATGTTGAGACAGGTAATTAGTCAGTCATAAGAAGCTTGAAAACATGCATATAATAAGGAAGAACAAAAGTACACTACCAATATTTTTAGAAACTTCTCCAACTTCTCACTGAGTGAAGGCAAGCCACTCATCCGAAATTCATTTAAAAATCTATGTTGACGAATGCTAATGTCTATTTCATAACAGATCATCCTGACGATTCTGTCCAGAAGGGAAGGAACAGGAAGACAGCATGAGTAAAAGGTCTTTCATGATGATTCACAAAACTTTGAAAGCTCTTCTATTCATCTAGAATTGATAAAATCTTATAGCTTGTAAGACGAATGCTCCTTACGTCTTATCAAGATCATTCTCCAGAAGGCCATATATGATATCTCTCAATGTTTGATAACACTCGATTACTGCTGAATGCATGTACTCATCCATCTTCTTAAACAAATCAGCATCTTCCTTCCCCCTAAAATCTTTTGCCATGTCCAATGCTATAGGAATCTAAAGAGGTCAATCAAAGCCAGCAAATAAGCTCAACAAGATTTTCTCTCAAGCAAAGGCAAAAAATAAGTTGGAAAAGATTCTGTGTCAAGCATTATAGTTTACAAAAACAATAAATAAAAGCTTATACCTTGCTAGCAAGCAAAAAAGGAGGCCACTGGATGACACTGACACCATCCGAAGAAGATGGTACAAGAAGCAGGTCTCTTTCGCTGAAAAACAATTAACTTTTTAAGTTAATGCTCTGGACTAATTCATTAGACAGGACTGATGAAATTTTGGCAAAAAAGATGCTTAACTGATTGCTGATGAGATCCTCCATTCTCATAGAATGTATGAACTCATTCCACACATTTGAAAAACTTATAATGTTTTTTCTTTCAATTGCCTCTTCATTCTGTCATACAGAAGCATTGTGTTTCAAAGGATAAAAGTAAGTTCTAATTAATTTCCATATGACGCCAATCACTAAATCAGAAAAGAACCACATATATCATGAATGCATCACATTTTTCCATATTAGTCTAAATTTTGAATGCACTAAAATTTCCAGGAAATAAAAAAACTATGCAAATTGCTAACTCTGTTAGAATTGATAATACCAAGTTCATCCTTTTGGAAACTTCATCTGATGATGGTACAAGGAAGCGACAAAAAGCTGAAGGGACATTTTCAAACCTTGACCGTAACATTCCAAGTGTTCGTATCTACAGAAATGACAAATATTAGATCACAAAAACCACATTTTACTTTCACAACAAAGCTTCAGTTATGACTAACGCCTCAATACAATCAAATATTTTCAGGTTTTCCAGGCTTAATGCACATCATATAAGTGTTGACATATCTTTCTAACACAAAATTGACGTTACTAACCTCACCCAAATGGCTGAAGGCTCCAATAATTCCACCAAAAAGTGTGGAGTATATGGAGTACCATATTTGTCCATCCATGAAATAAACCTAAATACAATCAGATGTAGGTTGTAAAGATTCATCATGTCTTGCATGATATAAGTTTATATAATTAAATCTTTTAGAGGAATTCACTTACTAGGACAATTGGAGCCCATATTGCAATAACGACACCAATATTATGGGTCACTGGAGCAGTTTAGAACATAATTAGTACAAGCAATCATTTTAGCTGCATGACTAAAGAAAGTACAAATAGCCACGGAAGAGAGGAGAAGGTTACCATTTGGAAAGAACTCATGCCATTGATAGTTACCAATGTGCATATCCATGATCAATTTTGTTGGTTCAACTAGAGGCAGTATCTATTAAAGGAATGTGTGAAACATTACTTAGCAACAGATAAATTGGCAGGTCATTTGAAAAAATTACTAGTAAGCATAATTAAGATATCAATTTTTCAAATGAAAAAAAAACATATTGCCTTTTCCTCAAGATTCACAGATACAATTGTAAATGAACTTATGGAAAAGATCTACCAAGATAGGGAGTCACAAGTTTGATAAGTCTGCTACCGATACTATTATTTTTCTTTTGCAACTTGCATTAATTATCTTGGTAAGAGCAAATTATCAAAAAGCATTTATCATTGTGCTAAGTTGAATGCAGGTGTAGAAATACTTCAGTACATGTTGAAAAAGATTCTGAGAAGTTTTTCAGTCTCTACAGAGTACGATTATCAGCTTCTGATACAGTTGTAGATCCAGAAAACTTGAATTATATTTAATGTTACACAGGTTTCAGCATCCTCTTATAAAACAGGCAGATAGTTTCTGTAGGCCATAAAGGTGAGTACTACTAGATTGTGTACACTATGACTAACATAATTATAAATTTTAGAAATGCTCGTATAGATCTTTCAGTAACAACCAAAAGGCAAGGAGTATTGTATAATGCTTCCTACTAATAAAACTCGTATATGCTATCAACTTGCTATCCAAAGGAAAACATTCTACCAACTAGTATAACTTCATAAACTTCCAGCATTAAAAAATTCCACTACAGCAAAGCTCCTACCTAGTTAACCTATTCAAAAAGCCTTTTTCATGACCTGTTCAAAAAGCCTTTCTCATGTTCCTGAAAATTCAAAATTCTACTCAGATGACAAAGCCTATGAATGTTTGAATGTCCAAAATATGAACTGCTGACAAATTTAACAGTAACAAAATAATATGCAACTGGAAAAGCTATTTCAATTATACAACTCCCTTGTCAGTGCATAGGGACTTCATGAATTTGACTAAACAATGTCAGCAGTATGCAAATTTGATGAGAAAAATTAGTATAAATTTGTAAGAAAATTAAACAGGCATTTTCCATGTCTGGATTAGTAAAGCTATTGTTTGAAGATATTTGAAGAGAAAAATACCTCCACATAGTAGCTAAACGCTAGCTTGCTAATCAGCAGCATGAGCCAGAAAAGTGTATACCTGATAGGAAAATCCAATTCCATTAGTTGTCGACAGCCCTGCAGTGATTATTGCCATAAAACAAGAAAAATAGAAATAAATAAAAGTTGTTTTCCGTACTTCAAAAGAGAGAATATGTCTTCATGCATCCCTCTTCCAACATAGAGTTTTGGCTGCACGAGAAACACAACCAAGTTTGTAATGTTTGGGTAGGTAAAAATGCCAACAACATTCACAAAAACAAGGGCACATAGATGTACAATTAAATACAAGTATCCCTCCCCCCCCCAATAAAAAGGAAAAACCCAAAAAAAGAGAAAGAAAAAAGGAAAACTGCACACGAACATAAACACATTAGTCCATTTCATAAAGACATGCTTGCCTGGGCCCACCACATAATGAGGGTAATGATCCGCCAGTTTGAACGTTCCATGCTTCTTCGTAAAGGCGGAACCACAAACATAATTGCAGCCAATACGTTAGGTATCAAATATATTGCGACAGCATAATTATAAAATGATTGACTCCGCCAATCTCTCGCCCAACTACTGAAGAACTTGACCAGCCCAGTTGGGTTATCCACTGAAGTGGAGTAACCAATTGGCAACACCACAGCCCACATAGCTGCCACTGCAAACTTCAGAAGATAACGTATTATTTGTGTAGCTTTTAAGCTCCCCCAGGCATTAAAACTGAGAATTATGTCCAGAGCAGCTGCATGAGAGATAGGAACCATGAGAAACAACCAAAAGAGGTCACCCATAATGTATCATTTATAGAGAATAAGTAGTATTGTTATCATATAACCCACATCTAGTTATTAATAATTTCTGCTACAACATCCCTCTTACAACTAGATTGGATGAAATCCAAATATGCAAATTAAACTCATTCAACTCATTCTCTTTGGTTTACAGAAAATGTATGGCTGCAAGAATCAAAAAGTGATAATGCAAGAGATAACTTCAATCAAAATCTGTCATCTTTCCTTCAAAAAGAAGGAATTTTTCATTATTCATCTTGTGTTAACACACTACAACAGAATGGGGTAGCCGAGAGGAAAAAGTAGACACCTCTTAGATATTACACGAACATTGTTATTTCAAAATAATGTTCCCAAATCTTATTGGGGGGAATCTGTCCATACTGCGGCCTGCTTGATAAGTAGAATGGCCTCTAAAGTTCTTGGTTTCAAGAGTCCTATTCTATACATGATTATTACCCAAATTCACAAATAGATTCCAAATTACCCCTAAAAGTCATTGGTTGTGCGATTTTTGTTCATATTCATGACATTAATTGAAGAAAACTCGATCCAAGAGCATTAAAATGCAACTTTGTTGGTTACTCTTCCACAAAAAAGGGGTACAAGTGCTATCATCCTACTTTTCATAAATTTTTCATTTCAATGGATGTTACTTTTGTTGAGAAACAACCTTTCTATTCAGATTCTCATCTTCAGGGGGGGAGTGTGAGTGAAGATAAAGAACCTGAGCTATATTTCCCTGATTTACAGGTTATTGGTCAACCTGAAACTATTCAACCTAAAAATTCAAACTCACCACCTACATTGCCACTTGATCAGCCACATGAATAGCCTCTTAACACATCAGAATCAACCCAAATTATACAACCAGCAGCGAAAAAACCTATCTTAGTCTACTCAAGGAGAAAAGAACCCGATTCCACTCAATTGCAAGTTCAAGACTTGACTCCAAAATCAAGAATACAGTCAGAATTACCCTCTCCATTGATTGATGATTTACATGTTCCTATAGTTGTTAGGAAAGGAATTAAAAATTGCACTTAATATCGGATTACTCATTTTGTTTCTTTGAATAAAATTTCACATAACACCATTGTTTTCTCTCTAATTTAGATACAATTCCTAATCCCCAAAACTTCAATGAAGCACTTAGAGGTGAGAATTGGAAACTCGCATGAATGAAGAAATAAGTGCACTCAATAAAAATAATACACATGGGAAATTGGTGACCATCCAAAAGCCAAGAAATTAGTAGGATGTAAGTGGGTGTAAGCGATTAAGTTTAAAGCAGATGGATCCTTAGAGAGGTACAAGGCCAGGTTAGTAGACTATCAAGAGACTTTTGCTCCAGTAGTTAAGAGGAACACAATCCGTGTTCTTTTATCTTTAGCTGCTAATTTCAATTGGTCTTTGTAGCAATTAGATGTCAAAAATGCTTTTTTACACGATGATCTTGAAGAAAAGGTATATATGGAGCCTCCACCGGGTTTTAAGAAATTTTAAAGATGTTTGCGGGTTGAGAAAAGCAAGCAATCACCATGGGCTTGGTTTGGAAAGTTTGCAAAAGTAATGCTTGGTATTGGCTACAAACAAAGCCAAGGGGATCATACTCACTTCTTCAAACACTCGGCAGTAGGAAAACTTATAGTCTTGATAGTATGTGTTGATGATATCATGGTGACGGGTGATGATAACAAGGAAATTCTAAAGTTTAAGGCTAAGCTTGTGAAAGAATTTGAAATTAAAGAGCTTGGGAGACTCAAATATTTTCTAGGAATTGAAATGGCTCAGTCTAAAGGCATATTTATTTCCCAACAAAAATATGTTTTAGATCTTCTACAAGAGACAGGAATGATGGGAGGTAAGTCCATTGCTACACCAATCGAAAAGAATCATCGAATGAGTGGAGCAAGAGATGATGAAGTGGTTGATAAAGGAAGGTATCGAAAGCTGTTGGAAAACTAATATACTTGTCTCATACACGTCCCGATATTGCATATGCTGTGAGTGTGATAAGTCGATTCATGCTTAATCCTAAGAAAGTTCATTTACAAGCTGCCTATAAAGTAATTCGATACTTGAAAGCTGATTTCGGAAAAGAAATCATGTGTAGAAAAGGAGCAAAATTAACTATAGAAGCCTAAACTAATGCAGACTATGCTGGTTCGCTATTAGATTGACACTCAACAACTGGCTGTTGTATGTTGATTGGATGACTTGGAGAAGCAAAAAACAAGCAGTAGTATCTAGATCAAGTGCAGAATCTGAATTTCGTGCAATGGCTCAAGGAATTTGTGAACTCTTATGGACAAAGAAAATTTTAGAAGACTTGCAAGTTAAATGGCAATGGACCTATGAAGTTGTATTGCGACAACAAATCAGTTATAAGCATTGCACATAATCCAGTTCAACATGACAGAACACACATGTTAAGAAAGACAGACACTTCATCAAGGAAAAGATTGAAAGTGCTGATCTGTACACCTTATGTTCCTACAAATGACAAACTTGCTCACAAAAGGACTCGACAATTTAACTTTCCAGAACATCACTTGTAACCTGGGAATGGAAAACATTTATGGCTAGGATGCTGATTTACTAATTTAGGCTGATTGCAATCTTTCATTTATTTAGGTTGATTGTAATTTTCTTAATCAGTGACTGATGTGTAGGAATTAGTTTGTTTCCTAAAATAGGACAAATGACTTTGTATATATTAGTGTATTCAACATATGGAGAATAAAGAGAAGAATTTTTGTTTCTGTTCAGTATTGTTTTCATATAACCCACATATAGTTATTAATAATATCTGCTACAACATCCCTTAATAATATCTGCTACAACATCCCTCTTATAACTAGATCGGATGAAATCCAAAAATGCAAACTAAACTCATTCTACTCATTCTCTTTGTTTTACAGTACATGTATGGCTGGCAAGCTTCTAAATTAATAACCCATTATGCAAATTTCCTATACTGTCATACAATTTTTTTTCTCCAATTTTACCATCTTAAGGAGCTTCTAACTATTCAAAGAAAGGAAAAAGAAAAAAGTTTTCCATTTCCGCACTCCTTTATCTAATGGCATACCAGAAAATAATAAAGATTATGTGGTACCTTGCAGAAGATTGAGAAAAGCTGAAGTGATAAAGATGCTCAAAACACTTCTGAAGACATCAGCATCAAAAATAGCTGCTATGGAACCAGAAGGACTCCAGGCAACAATTACCATGGCCTGAGAAAGAGCAAAATCAGTAGGTTTCTTGTGGGGACTCTATTCTGTAACCAAAATCCAAACATATGAAGGCCACCTGGAAAGCCAATATAAACAATATCCACATGCGATCAAAACTTCTATAGAGGTGTGCAAAGGTGCGAACTTCAACAAAATTAGTCTTGGGCTTTCTCTTTCCAATAGCTCCTTGATTTGATCTCTGAATAAAAAGAGAAATTTGCAAGCTTCAACTTACACGTTTTCAACTATTGCAGTCTAGGTATAGCACACACTTTCAGTTTCTCATGCCAAAGAAGTTTCAGGATGTGCATGTTATGATGCAAATACATGGATTCCAATAACTCAAAACATTAGAATTATCAAAGTTTTTGACCTCAAAAGTAACTTTTACTAGTATTTCTTTTTCCCATTCAAATAAAATTCCTAGAAACCAACCAATTTTCCAGAGTTACAACAAAGAAGAACCAAGGAATGGCTTAGACTCCTACTCCTATTGGCTTTAGACTATTAACCTAGAAATGGACTTCACAAATAGGTATCTCATAAAAATACTTATAAATGGATAAAATATTGAACATAAGCATCATTTTTAGAGCTGTATTGTAATTGTAATCAACATATGCATATAATTTATTCTCATTGCAATATCTTTAGGGCCATGAAATCATACTTTAGATCTTTGAAAACAAACTAGTTTGTATCTGTAATTTATGGGAAGGCATGACTATTGAAACTGATGCTTAATATGATTGTAGATGATCCAAAACCATAAAAGTGGACCAATACAATATTTTGAAGAAGGGAAGTACAGGGAAGATGGGTGAGGAAAGAGAGAGAAAGAGATGAAAACCTCATTTGTTACCATCCCTTCATCTAATTGAACAAAAAAATCAGCCTTAAGATCCATCGGCCACCCTAACCGGAAACATCTATTAGACCTAAAACGAAGAAAGAGTTTTGTTATGTTTCTTTCATAAACCGGCAACTTTAAGCTATTACTCAAAATATCTAACCAGAAGTACTCATTCAGATCGTCATAATTTCTCCATCTTGAATGACTTGTTGTGCCTCCCTTGTTCCTCCTTGCTTCCTTTTTCACGGGGAAAAAAATTTAAAGTGTGCATTTATAACTAAATTAAAAGTCAACCAAAAGTAGATCATATAAGTCTTACCTTGCGCACAACCTGGTAAATTGGAGTAATAACATTCCTCAAAAATGCTTCATCATCCAGTGCTGTTGTTTCATATGTCGCTCCAGTTACAGGATGCACATTTTCATACAATATTTGATAAACCTCATTTGCCATCTAATAAGTAGGGAAATAAGAAATTATTTCAACAGGTCAAGAATTTGGTGCAGAAAATTCAAAACAACTAAACTAAGAATGCATCATCTATGATCAAATCACTAAAGTGCTCAAAGACATAGGAATTGCATATGAAATAGCAAACATTTTCAGAAAAAGAAAAGCACGTTTTCCACCATTATCAGCATAGCTTGTTAGATTTGAATATCAAATAAACAATTGGACCAAGGATATAACAGATCATGTCAGTGCATAAAAAAATGCAAAGATAAACATACAGTTTCATGAATTAACTTGTGCTGATGTGGACTATAAGTTCCCTGATTAGCACTAGTAAGTTTTCAGTATAAGTTTCCAGTGCTTATGTTTTGTTAAGAAACACTTTTCATGGATATTATTTAGTCGTATGATTTCAACAATTTGTCATAGCAATGGAAGAACTGTGCTTCTCACCACTGAACTTTGCAACAACAGTTATGGAAATCCTTATTCAGTTAAATAATTATCACCAAAGGTATTCAAACTATAGAATGGTGATTACAATTTCTCAAAATGGATGTATCTAATCCAATAGCTACTCGTTCAAGCCTTTTTTCAAATTCAAATTATCAATTTCTTTGGTTATCTTTTCCTGTTCTCCCCTTGAACAGTACAAGGAAGTTTGAAGTCTACGATTTTCTTTCCATCAAGAGATCTTGTGCAACAAGATTCACAGAAACAATAAAGCATATTCCTGAGACACTATCTTCAGAATGAATATAGGATTCAAAAAGTTTGCATGTCAATAAGGATGGACCATAAAACATACATTATGGAAGATATAGCATATGCATTCTGGCATGAAACGGATATTTGAAGCTTCTCCCCATACAAGAAGATAGAGTGCTATGTAGATAAGCTGTAATTGTTGTTTGTTACAATTTGCAGGAATCCTGCAAATGTCAGAAACAAGGAACCTCAAATCAGAGATAGGACCTAATAATTCTAGCCAACACTGTATATGAATAAAATGTTCTACCTTGTATGTCTTTCACAACGCAAATAGTCACACCATGATCTATAATTCTTGAAAATCTTATTCATCAACTCCTCTATGGTACGATTTCTGAGCTGCAAGAAGTTTCAAATTAATCTTCAGCACATACAGGAACCTATAGATCAAATTTACAGAGATAAAGATTGATTAGGAGAGATTTTTCTAATCATTTACCGAATTATAGACTTCGTCGTTCCTTCTTCGTCCATCAATATTAGCTAATAACAATATCAGGTGCTCCCTCTGATTTGCCACATTTCCTTTCTTCAATCCAGCAGATGTAATAAAAAATCATCTAGTTAGGTGGCGTGAATTATGTTTCATCAAAAGGATATAACAGATAAAGAATCAGAAAACTTCTAATTAGATCTTAGTCATCATCCTCATAAAGTAGTATCTACAATTGTGCCTAAGTTGTAAAGCTGTCTGATGCAACAAATAATGCAAAGGAGTACCAGCTCTATTTCTTCCACATCTCACATGTTTGAGGTTGACCATGGATGGGCATACTTACCTTGATGTCCAGAAAGAATGATTCATTTAATTACTTCTAGCAGTATATTTGCAGTAGTCATATGATATCTAAGATTTCCACAGAAATTGTATTTACAGTTCAAATATGGATGCACTGACATATACCAAAGCTTGATTGAGTTTTGTTTGGTTGATATACTTCACCTGGCTTCATGAAGTTTGACAGTTTTATGAAGTTTTCCAAGAAATTAGTACAAAAAATAAATATAACAAATTATTTTTAGGGCCCAAAGTCCTTAAGCTGCTTAAAACTTGAAATTTGAAGGTCTGCAAAAAATCAATCGTGTATTTGGCATATTAAATGGATATGAAGGTGCATTTCACCTGAAACCCAAATACAGAAGAAAGCCAATCAAGCACATCATTAACGGGTTTAACCCTTTCCTTGGGCAATTCATCATGCACATCACGTCTCAAAATAATTGTGGGCATTGGGAGATTATCCACATCACGTAAAGCAAGAAGAGCTGCTTTGATCTACATTGTCAAAAAGGAAAAAGAAAATGACTGAAGCTGTGGCGAAGTCCCTTTATTAAGGTCTTCACAATCTATAGAAAGACCACGTATGCTGAGCATATTAAACCTCGGGAAGTTCCATGATTGGTGGTTTTGCCCCAGCCGCATACAACGGAAGAATGTTGAAGTGTTCATATTGCTCTCGTTTCTTCTCAACGTCATTGGCATATCTTTGAGTCTGCAATCATGAAGTCAAAAAAAGTCTCGAGTCAAATAAACTAATATGGAACATGCATTTGAATTACTTGCCTGGACAGTGAATACACAGCACAAACCTCATCTTCTACTTTTGTAGGCTGTACTACAGTTCTCAACACGTCGTACAACACTGATGCAATCTGAAGAATTTTGACCATCTCCTCCCTTAAAATTTCACACAGGTGAGAGTAGTTTAACTCAGGCATGTCAACAGCTATTTTACAAGGATAAGAAGGAAGGGAAAGCGAGAAAAAAGATAGAAAAGCTCACGGTTTTTTGGTGTACTGTCCATCTTTGATGTTCTCCTCATAGAATTTCTGATAATACAACTGAATTTCTTTGGGGTCGTTTCTTGCAAGCATGGGTTTTGTTTCATCTTCTTCCTACAACAGAACAAGATTAGAATAAATTATAATCAAAAACCGATTGGGCAGAAGAAGGGGAAGGGTGAACCTTCTCAAGCCTATGCAAGAGATAAGTCTTGAACTGGCGCACACCACGTCCAGTTGATGTAGGATCCATTTTATGAGCCTTCTCAAAGGCATGGAAACGGCCTAGTGAAGTGAAGAAAATGAGTATTGCAATAATAATAGAAATAATTCGATGAAGAAGAAGAGAATGATTACAAAGATAGGCGACTCTAGGATTATCCTCCTCAATCTCATTGGCAACACGGAGAATAGGAGCAATGGCAGCTAAAGAAGAAGGAACAAGCTCGCTATCAATGGCGGCGCTCTCGTCGTCAGGCAAATCGACCAACTTGGTAAAACCTCTGGTAATTTTCCGGGACATAGACCGCTGCAGAGGAGGCTGTCCTCCGTCAGTGGCCTTGGTGCCACTGGAGCTGGCCATGCGGCGGGTAGCGGGGAAAAAGCAGTGACAATGGAAGTATAGAGGAGAAGATTAGGTATAGAAGGAGAAACGAAAGGCATTATCAGTAATAATAATAATATTAGTATCATGAAAAAGGAAAAGAAGAAGGAGGAGCAGGAGCAGGAGGGTGGAAACAAAAAAGATGAAGACAACATGGCAAGGTGCTTGGATTGTGAAGTGGGATAACTAAAGTGATTGCTCCGGTACTAAGTAAAGAACTGTCTTTTTAGCTTTTAGTGATGCGGCGGGAACTTTATAGTTTAGTTTCCAGGGAACCTTGCATTACGTGTCGTGTTTATATCATCAATCAGTCATTCTTTTTGGGTCAAAAGCAGTGCTACTGCTTTTCCTTTCCTTTCTTTAGTCCTAATGTCAATTACTGGTTTTTTTTTTTTTGTTGGCGTGGACTGTAGTGTGTCACTACCGTCACCTCCTACTGTTAAGTTTATATTTTTTTTAAATGCACAGTAGATATTTTTGTTTTTGCTGAACTCATCCTAAGTCCTTAAAATCCGATCTTAAAAAATTTAGAGCAGGTAAATCTAAAATTTTAAAATTTCTCAAGTTTTTGCGTAATATTTGTGCGCATAAGAAATCGTCACATATTAATTGGTCAGCTGCTAATTGATCACGGTTTTATTCAATATCAGTCTCGCACCCTCAATTTCTTTTAAATTTGATTTTACTAGGATATTCATACAGATGATCATAACCAAAAAATTGGAGTCCGTAAATCTACATCCTATCTTGTCATGTTTAAGAGTTGAAATCCTCTGTCCCTTTTATTTTAGCCCTAATCTATTTCCTTTTGATCCAAGTCATCGATCAAAAAGGGACAAATTAGGGCCAAAATAAAGGAGAATTTAAAGGTGTGTTAGCATTATTCTTAGACGAAATGACTTGAGCAATTATTCTGTACGTGATTATTTTGAGTGCTCACAAGGGATGCTTTGTTGTTGTACTAATTTTTTGTTGTTGTTGTTGTACTAATTAACGGAAAGAAAAATAAAAGTCAAACACAGGCTTAAGCCTACCAATTCCAATGCCAGGTGGTAAGTGCAAAAGCATCCTAATTGGTCTTGTCGCTCGCAATTTTAATGTATAATCACTTTAACTATATATATATATATAATACTATTAAGTGGATTGAATTTATCATTTTTATATAGTACTATTTGTTTTTTTCCTATTTTCTTTTTTGTATATTTTTTGTTTGCTATCATCCTTAGAAATTAAGGAATCTCATTTAACTTTCATATTTAATGACGACTTATATACACCCATAATGGGTATAATCGTCATCATTCTTAAATAATTACTAAAGGTAGTTATATACAGAAATATATGAAGGCAACGTTTTGAGAAAAAAACTGATATCTGCGAATATTAGTTTCATGCTGGCTTTCTTTTTCTTCTCTGAAGTTTACAGAAAACTGAGTAAGAGATCTCTGCAGTAGAAACTGAAAATAGACAGTTCTTTAATCGGTGGAATTACAACGATCAACCAAGTATATGTTTTTCGTTTTCTATGCATATAAAATAGATCATGTGTTTAACACAATCTTTGTGGCTATGTTTTGATCTGTTAATCTCTAACATTGGTATCAGAGCATGGTTAAAAATTTGTTTATGTTATATGCATACGTTTGGGAAGCGAAGGACAGAGATGCCTTTGTTGAGTTTCGTAAACTCCCACATGGTAGTCGATAGTTTTATGTAAGTGACAATTCCAAAGTTGCTGTACAAGGAATTGTCACATGTAAATTGGATATGCGTGGAGGACAACCTCTCATCCTACATGAAGTATTATTTGTTCCACAAATTCGTAAGAATCTTCTATCTGCGTTGATGTTAGTTAAACTTGGTTTTAATATAAATTTCCATAGTGGTGGAATGGATTTGTATCTTGGATCTATTAATT
>JAOSBM010000009.1:322894-334984 GCA_027568955.1 Erythroxylum tenue | reverse complement strand
TGACCCAAGTAAAATCAGATCAACTAGTGGTGATGATCATGGATGAGATTTTGAATGTATTTGAACAGTCAAGAAGACTATGTTTGAACATTTGAGAAAATTGTGTTAAGCAAGGAACCACGCTCAAGTATGACGGTATTATAGTCAATAAGAGTTGGATTCCGGAAAAGGGGTCCAACAAAATGAGACTTATCAATTTCATTTTTGATGATGAAAGAAGGAAGATGGTACATCCAATGTACATCTTTCCTCTTGTATCTAATGAATGCTAATAGGTTACATGCTATCATTAAAAGATAACCATTAAACCATTTGATGGTAATATTATAACTCCATTTAATGATGATAATGCATGATAAATACCATCTTTATTCAGCAATTCAATGCCAAATGTGTAGCTGCACATTCAGCCCTAATGAAAAATAAAATTGTACTTTACTTTCTAAAAAATTTTGTTTTAATTTAATTAATCTAAGTAAACCAAAGTCTAGCCCATTTCTAAATGTACATTTGGGCTTCTAATTAACCATTAATTAGAGCAAGCCCAATATTCATTTATGGGCTTTAAAACCTCCATTTACATTTCTTACTTAGCTTGATAACCTTCATTGAAGCCAAGTGGGGAATCTTATTGGAATTAGATAATTCAAGTTCCAATAAGCCCATAATTAATTTAATCTCATTAGAATTAATTTTATCTTATTAACTAAATGTCATTCCACTAAAGGCAATTAGTTGAACTCTTGAATTACTAAATATTATGAGAATACTTATTTTCATGTACAATTGCAAATCCTATTATGATCCTTATTATAGCCATCCGCATAACAAAGGGTAAAATTACCGTTTTGCCCTTATGTTGGTTTTTCCTTCTAGATCTCCCGTTTTACTCTATATTGTGATTAACACACAAGATCTCATCTTGGTATTAAGAACTGATGGGTAGCTAGTCCATCAAACTACTGGCGCTAGTTTAATCATCAATCTCCTTAAAAACATCTAGAAGTGACAATATCAATATAAACTCTATAAACTCTTTATTTGAATGAATGGTCATTGATACATGTTTCCATTAATAATTCTAATATACAGACACTAGATTAATACTCTGTAAAAACTCATTCTAATCATATCAAGAATTATAATGAAACACATATGAGTTCACTACTCATCAAGATTGTGGTTCATAATAAGAGAATGCTTAAGTTGTCTGTTTTAAGATTAAAGTAACGGCCCACTTTGTTCTTGAAAACATAGTTGATTCCAGATTCATTTAATAGTGCCATTATCGATAGTCAACTACTATCATGATATGAAACTCATCATTTCCTTGAAGTAAACTCCTTTACTTACATGGAGACAAATCGCAACACTACAATCTAAACCATGACCAAGCGACCAACTTGATTATTCAACTGTGAATCTATTAATTTAGAGTCTTATAATATACTTATTTCCTATACATCTCTATATATATGTATATTACTTACAAAAGAATCTCGGTACCTTATGACTAGATATATAATACTCATAAAAAACAAACTCTTTTGTTTTATTAATAATAAATATTTTCATTACAAAACTATAACTGAAGGAGATTAAGGTACATGTAAATACACTTGCTTTCTAGGGCACTATATTTACATAACTCCAACAATATCCAACTTTCCCTAAAGCAAGTTTGACATATTCCTCATTCCCATCCCTGCTAGGTGACCCTCAAAAATCTTTTGAGATAGTGTCTTCGTAAACGGATCAGTAAGGTTTTGCTCAGTGGGAATCTTTACCTTATCCACTTCTCCACGTTGCACTATCTCCCTTATGAGGTGATACTTTCGCTTAATATGTTTGACAGTTTTATGGTTCCGAGGTTCTTTAGAATTAGACACTGCCCCTACTATTATCAAGATAAAGTGTAATGGCTTTTTCTGCCTCTGGAACTACCTCCAAATCATTTAGGAAATTCCGGAGCCAGACTGCTTCCTTTGCTGTTTCACAAGCAGCAACATACTCGGCCTCCATATTCGAATCAGCAATACAAAATTGCTTGACACTCCTCCAAACTATAGCTCCACCTCCTAAAGTAAATATAGAACTAGAAGTTGATTTCCTTGAATCAACTTCTGATTGGAAATCAGAATCAGTATATCCTGTCGGAATAAGGTTACTTCTAGAGTAAACAAGCATTAAGTTCTTCGTCCTACGAAGATATTTAAGTATACACTTATCGTAGTCCAATGCTCCTGGATTAGACTAAAATCTGCTTACCAATCCCACTGCGTAATAGATATCCGGTCTAGTGCAAAGCATTGCATACATTAAACTTCCAAATGCCGAAGCATATGGAATGTTATGCATGTGTTCAACCTCCTTTTCGGTTTTAGGTGCTTGTTCCTTTGAGAGTTTGATTCCATGTCTAGTAAGTGTGAAACCCCTATTGAAATCTTACATGGCGAACTTATTGAGCATATTCTCAATGTAAGTTAATTGAGACAAGGCTATCTGTTTGTTCTTACGATCCCTTATAAGTTTGATCCCTAGAACATAGTTAGCCTATCCCAAATCCTTCATTAAAAACTTGTTCATTCAACCATCCCTTAACCATAGATAACATTCCCACATCATTCCCAATGAGTAGAATGTCATCAACAAACAGGATTAGAAAAGTAACCTTGCCTTCTTGTATTCTTTTATAAAAAGACAAGGCTCATCTAGGTTTTGTAAGAATCTATAGGTTTTCATAGACTTATCAAACCTGATATTCCAAGACGTAGATGCTTGCTTAAGTCCATAAATGGACCTTTGTAACTTGCAAACCTTATGTCCACTACCTGGCTCAACAAAACCTTCTGATTGGGCCATATAAATGGTCTCCTCACGATCCCCATTAAGAAATGCGATCTTGACATCCATTTTCCATATTTCATAATCGAAATAGGCTGCTGATAGGTTCTACAAGTGCACAGGTTTAATTGCAGTAGTCAAGTGTCGACCTACAAGGACTAGGTCAAATTACTAAATTTATACCTCCTAAATTTGCTAAGCAATCAAATATTATAGTTCAGTTGTCAAAGAAATTGTAATGCACGATAAACAAGATTTGAGCTAATATTCTCGGAATTCATTCCAACCAAGAAATCATGTATCCCTTAAGAAATAAATCGTTGATCCTAGTACGTTAACTAACTATTGTTAATTAATTCTTTCGAAGTAATCAACGTGTTGATTTCAATTTTAAACCAGTTTCCTAGGCCAAAAACAAAATTTAACCCAATTAACACTGTTGGATTCCTCAAGTACTCCAAACAAAGAATTCTATTTCTAGATTTTCTTTCAGTTGGATCTAATCTAGCAAATCAGATATTAAACATCACCTTTCAGTACTTAGTTTAACATCCACCCATCTTCAATTAAAAACCCTAGATTAGAAAGATCAGATCAATAATCGACAAAATTACTTTACTGAAATTGAGTCAACATTGAATTTAGAAATAAAGACAAAAGGTTTAATACATAATTCCCAAGTTGAAATAAATATCCTAGAACAAGAGAATTTAAAGGTCCATAACTGAATTAATCATAAAAGTAAGAACTATTAACATTAACATTGAGGGTTAAATAGAAAATGGAAAAGGAAGAAAAAGGAACTCCAATTGTGTCTTGAATCTTGATCTCTCAATCTCCAAATTGTTCTTCTCTGGCACTTGTTCCCTTCTGCTCCTCTCAATCTTCTTTTCTTCCTCTATCAATTTTCTGCTATGCATAAAATCCCCTTTCTATCTTCAGTTTTCTCTCTTTTAAATCTCCGAAACTGTAAAAAGTAACCGTCATATACGGCCTGTGTGATTTCACACGGTGTGGCCGTGTAACCTTCGGGTCTGTTGCGCGCATCTTGCTTCAAATCACACAGGCCGTGTGATTTTCACAAACACCTGCAAATTCAAAAAAAACAAGGGAGCAGTACCAAATTCACAAAAACTAAAAGAAATTCAACATCAATTAAAGTAAAAACAATAACAAAATAGATCTAGAATATAACAGAAACAACAACTTATCAAACTCCCCTATGCTAAATGTTTGCTTATCCTCAAGCAAATTAAACTAAAACACAAAAGGAAGAAAATAAATAGAGCACAAATTCAAACAAAACAAAATGCAGTCACTGAATCAACTACTAGCTCCAAGGAATGGTTCATCACTCACGATCTCTACTAAGTTTAGCTCAAAGAGTCAATTAACATAATGAAAATAATCAAAAATTAGGATCATCCCCCCACTGTCCCCTCCGTCTCAATGGAGTGCTTGGTTACCAATTTTTTAAACAAATTTTTGATTCCCCAGTAACACATGCCTCAAAGGGGTACCTCGTTTGGTATTTCCCCAGTAGCATACATCTTAAAGGGGTATTAAAGATCAATAAAACCCTTGGTTGTTCGAGTTAGTAAATGACCCAATAAGGGACTTAACTTTCCTAATTGCTAGCTACTCCATACATAAGCCACTTAAGGAGCACAAATGCCATGTCATTCATGCCGGCTAGAATTGGTAGACCAAAGGTGTGTGATTGTGCGGAAATATTAAACGGCCCAAAAGGGGATATTCCTTCCAATACTAGCAACTCCATATATTCAAGAACTTAAGGGAAGATGGTGTCGTTCCACCAACTTCAGCTAATATTGGTATTCACACAGGTCATTCATTTCTTTTTGAAAATATTGAAAAACAAGGCAAGCAAGCAATTCTCCAGTAACAGAATATAAACATCAACGGGGTCACCCAGAAGGTAGATTAAGTAAGTTATCCATTTCAATTTAAAGGTTAATGTATCTCGGAGCTAAACCAAGTTATGAACGGGCTTCCACCATTTTCCTACGGAGTTCACAATTGACAAATAATTGCAAAGAAAAGAAAACAAAAATGCAAACAACAATTCCAAACAAAATAAGGAAAGAGATGCAATTAAAACGACACTTGAACAAAGAACAACATAATTAAAGAAAGAACTAACTTAACTCCCCTATGCTAGAACAAAACATTGGCCGCAATGAAAAGCAATCATAGAGAAGATGGGGGAGGCAGAGGATTACCTGGAGAGGCAGATGACTGATGCCATAAGTTGAATGCGGTTGTCATTTCCTTAATGGCGGTATTGTGAGTTTCAACCAATCTCTGCAAGTTAGTCTGATTAGTATGAAGAGTAGAAAGAGTATCCCCGAAATGATGAAGATAATGGCTTTGATCCGCAAATAGAGCACGTAGGGCTGCTTGTTCGGTTTGGATGGATGTGAGCATTTGGTGGAGAGCGCGAAGCTCAAAAACGGAAGGTTTGGGTTGGGAAGAAGACGAAGGCATGGAAATCGAATGAGGTGGAGGAGGGGGATAAGAATCTAATGGTTCAGGAGTGGTGTGGTCAAGTAAAGGCATCCAACCAATGTTGAATGGGTCAGGAAGAGTAGTACGGTACAGATATGGAAAACGGAAAAGAACATGATTGGGGTAAACCCAACAACGGTGTCCCCGTACCGACCGACACATATGCATGGCTTCCAAAGCAGGGTAATCAAGGTGCTTAGAACCCTGAACGAGAAAAACAGAATTTGTAAGTGGATCAAAGCCTAAAGTTAAAGCAATTGGCGTAATTAGACCCCCGATAGAAATTTCTCCAGTAGTTTGAAGCATGACACGTAGAAATTGGGATGCCAAGAAAGAACCGGCATCAACAGACTCACTAATATGCATAGAATATAAGAAATACAATTCAGGGGATCGGAATACATTCGTGCTATCGCCCCTAGAAAAAATCCCACTAAATAGAATGCGATGAGCATAACGAAAACAGAGATTTTTAATGCTAGTGGCCTTTGAAGAGCTTGGTTTATAACGTGGGCCATCAGCAATTTGATACCAAAATTCACCATGGTCAAAACCAGGAGGAACCCTACGATGACCCATATCTAATCTAGTAGGTAGAGAATATATGGCATTGAATTCATCTAATGCCAAGGTATGTCGGTGTCCTAAAAGTTGAAAACAAATTTTACCTACTTGACAATCCCACATATGATTTACTTCAACAGAAATGCTGCTAAAAAATTCTAGGGTTAGGTTGGAATATGTGGAGCATCTCACATCCAAAAAAGTTCGCAATCTAATGGAGTCAAACAATCTATACACATCATCTAATAATTATAGATCATTCAACGTATCTTCATCATAATAACGAGTGGCAATGAGTGGCCGATATTTTAATGTAGCATAACGAGCACATTCATCACTATCAGTTAAACCGAAAGGATTAGAATTACCTAGTGGACGAGATGGGCGAGATGGTGGTGCTTGGGCGAAGCTTGAAGCGCCAAGTGCTAATTGACTCCTCTTTGGACCCATTGACGATTGTGTTGAGGAGAAGAAGAAAATTGAGGGAGTAAAGTGTAGAAAAAGGAATGAATTGAAGGAATTGATGATGGGAGCAGAGGATTGAAGACGAGGATAACGAGAAGGAAGAACAAGGAGACGACAAGGGTTAGCCACGGAGAGTCGGCGAGATGGAGAATCAGAGGAAAAGATTTAGGGAAAGAAGAAAGAGGGATTTTTAAAAACAATAAGAAGCAGAATCGATTCACACGGTCTGACCGTGTGAACTTTGGGCAGGAATGGATGTGGGTTACACGGTTCATGTGATGAGACACAGTATGACCGTGTAACCTTCGGGTGAAAAGTGATAAAATGGGTGAGAGTCACACGGTCCGTGCGATTGAACACGGTTTGATCGTGTGACTTTCGGGTGAAAACTCGAATTTAAGACGGAAGGTACACGGCCCGTGTGATTTCACACAGTTAGGCTATGTAACCTTCGGGTAAAAATTGAGTGCCAGAGTTAAAGGTCACACGGTCTGTTTGATTTCACACGGTTAGACCGTGTGACCTTCTGAAGCCTTTTTTTTAAATAAAACTAAACGTGTAAATAACCTACAAACTTAAGAAAAATGCAGAGTATATTAACAAAGCTCATTAAATGGTGTGAGCAAACTAGGAAAGTAGATTAGCATTGGTGTAGGTCAAAAAGTGCCAACGTTGTGGTGGCACCTAATGGATGACCTGTGAAGTAGGGCTTTAGACTCTACCCATTAACTTTGAAAGCTCCAGAAACTTCACTCCAAACCTCGACAGTGCTATGGGGAAACACTTGTAGAACTTGAAATGGACCAGACCATCTAGACTTGAGCTTTCCTGGAAAAAGACGAAGACGAGGGTTAAATAAAAAAATGAAATCACCTTCGACAAACCTTTTCTTTGTAATATGTTTGTCGTGCCACAGCTTGGTCTTTTCCTTGTAGAGGCGAGAACTCTCATCAGCCTCCAATCTTAAGATGTCCAAATCATTCAATTGCATTGCCCTCTGTTCTCCAGCAGATTTCATGTCAAAGTTGAAAGTTTTGATAGCCCAATAGGCTTCGTGTTCTAACTCTACTGGTAAATGACATGCTTTTCCGAATACAAGTCGATAAGGTGTGGTACCCAACGGTGTTTTAAAAGTTATACGGTAAGCCTAAAGAGCATCGTCAAGTTTTAGGGACCAATCCTTCCGTGACTTATCATTTGTTTTTGCTAAAATACTCTTGATTTCGCGATTAGAAACTTCAACCTGCCCACTTGTTTGAGGATGATAAGGTGTAGCAATCCGATGATAAACTCCATATTTTCGCAAAAGACTCTCGAGGGGCTTATTACAAAAGTGGGTACTGTTATCACTCAAAAGGGCCCTTGGAATTCCGAAACGAGAGAATATATGTTTCTTTAAGAACTTGATGACAACCTTAGAATCATTCATGGAAGTCACAACGGCCTCTACCCATTTCGAAACATAATATAAAGATTATTATGGGATTTAAGAAGCGGACCCATGAAGTCAATTCCCCAAACATCAAACAATTCAACCTCTAATATTCCAGTTTGGGGCATTTCAGAGCTCCTTGAAATGGTACCCATCTGCTGGCAATTATCACATGTAGTTACATACTCCCGTACATCACGAAACAAAGTGGGCCAGAAAAATCCGGCTCGGAGAACTTTGGCAGCTGTCTTATCCGGACCGAAATGACCTCCATAAACTGTCGAATGGAAATGATAAAGAACACTTTGGACTTTGTCTTTAGGCAAACATCGACAAAAAATACCATCTCCATAATATTTGTACAGTAATGGTTCTTCCCATACATAATATTTAGCATTAGAGATGAGTTTCTTCTTCTGCTGATAAGTGATCTCTGGTGGGAACAGTCCACAAACAATGTAATTAACCAAAACTGCATACAATGGTGTTAAGAGATATGATATTTCCAGTAAATGTTCCCCCGGAATAGAATCATCAATCGGACAATCGTCATTCAGAACAGTAATTCTAGACAAATGATTAGCTACCACATTTTCAGTACTAGCTTTATCCTTGATTTCGATGTCAAATTCTTGTAATAATAAAACCCATCGAATAAGACGTGACTTGGGGTCTTTCTTCTTCAACAAATTCCGAATAGCTGCGTGATCTGTAAAGACAACAACTTTAGAATTAATTAGGTAAGACCTAAACTTTTCAAGAGCGAAAACAACAGCTAAAAATTATTTTTCTGTGGTGGCATAGTTGATTTGGGCCTCATCCAGAGTACGACTAGCGTAGTAGATGGCATAAGGCTTGTTGTCCTGTCTTTGTCCCAAAACAGCTCCCAAAGTGTGATCACTAGCATCGCACATCACTTCAAATGGAAGATTCCAATTAGGTGCTTGCATAATTGGGGCAGAGACTAAAGCATCTTTCAACCTGTAATAAGCACTAAGACAATCTTCATTAAATTCAAAAGGTATATCCTTGACAAGTAAACGCATTAAAGGTTTTGCAATTTTAGAGAAATCTTTGATGAACCGTAGGTAAAATCCAACATGTCCAAGAAAACTTCTCACACCTTTGACAGATGTAGGTGGGGGCAATTTTTCAATTACTTCCACTTTTGCTTTGTCAACTTCAATACCTTTATTGGAAACTAAATGACCGAGTACAATGCCCTCCTGAATCATAAAGTGGCATTTTTCCCAATTCAAAACTAAATTAGATTCTTCACATTTAGCCAACACTTTTGAAAAATTTTGCAAACAATCAGCAAATGACAAGCCATAAATAGAGAAATCATCCATAAACACTTCCATTATGTTTTCAATGAAATAAGAAAATATGGCCATCATACAACGTTGGAAAGTAGCGGGGGCATTGCAAAGTCCAAAGGGCACTCTCTTATAGGCAAAAGTACATATGGGCATGTAAATGTGGTTTTATCCTGATCTTGTGGGTGAATGGGGATCTGGAAGAATCCTGAGTACCCGTCAAGATAGCAAAAATGAGAATTCCTAGCAAGTCTTTCTAGCATCTGGTTAATGAAGGGAAGGGGAAAACGATCTTTCCTAGTTGCAGAATTCAACTTATGGTAATCGATACACATTCTCCATTCGGTAACAGTTCTAGTTGGAATGAGTTCATTCTTTTCATTTGTCACTACCGTCATCCCTCCTTTTTTAGGAACTACGTGAACTGGACTAACCCACTTACTATCCGAGATAGGATAAATTATTTCAGCTTTAAGCAATTTCAAAATTTTCTTTTTGACCACTTCTTGCATACTAAGATTTAATCTCCTTTGATGTTCAATTCTGGGCTTATGGCCGTCTTCCATGAAGATTCGATGCATGTACACAAAAGGATGAATTCCTCTTAGATCATCTAACGAATATTCTATGGCTTTTATATGCTTTCTTAAAATGCTCACAAGTTTTACAGTATCAATAGCATCCAAGTTAGCATTCACAACCACAGGATATGTAGAATTGGGGCCCAGAAATTCATACCTTAAATTTGAAGGAAGAGGTTTGAGTTCTACCTCAGGTGCTTTCACTTCAGGTTGTTGATCCATTTCTAAAACTTCAAATTGCTCCTCTTTAGCTGTGTAAGTTGTAGGAAGATTTGCTAAAGCTTTAGCAATCATGGCCACACCTGGAATCTCATCACTTGGTGTCCCATTAGTAATTAACATTGCTTAAGAAAATCCTTTGAATGTTGGTTAGAAAAATGAGTATTTACAATAGAATCAATGATGTCAACTCTACAACAATCATCAGACAAGCTTCGAAATTTAGTAGATTTTGAAAGATCAAATTAAACGCAATCCCCGCCAATTTCAAAGGATAATTTGCCATTTTTCACATCTATTTGACATCCTACGGTAGCCAGAAACGGCCTTCCAAGGATGATTAGGGTGTGGGTGTCTTCTTCCATTTCCAAAATGACAAAATCAACAGGCACATATAAATTACCTACTTTAATAGGCACATCCTCCAACACCAACAGAATATTTAACAAAGTGATAAGCTAATTGCAAGGCGACAGTAGTTGGTGTCAATTCCCTAAATCAAGCTTTCGACACAAAGATAACGGCATTAAACTCACACTTGACCCTAAATCACTCAAAGCACGTTCAATTGTAACTTTACCAATTTAGCAAGGAATTAAAAAACTACCAGGATCTTTGAGTTTTGGAGGAAGTTTGTTTTGAATGGCAGCACTACATTCAACAGTCAAGGCAACAGTTTCATGCTCTTCTAACTTTCTTTTATTAGATAAGATTTCTTTTAGAAATTTAGCATGAGAAGGCATTTGAGAAAGTGCATCGGTGAAAGGAATGTTGATGTACAACTTTTTAAGAACTTCCAAAAATTTCCCAAATTGGGCATCTAGCTTGGCTTTGGCCATTTTATGAGGAAAAGGAATTGGTGGAGTGTATGGTTTTGGAGGTGATGGACTTGGTTCCTCGTAAATATCAGCATCCTCATTTTCATTATCTTTCTCAACTTCTATCTTTTTTTTTCTTGCCCTGAGTTTCGATTATCCTCTCTTTTGCAACCTCATTCCTAGGATTATAGGGTCCTGCTAATTGTTTTCTAGTTCGCAATGTCATAGCTTTACAATGCTCCCTAGGATTTGTTTCAGGTTGACTAGGTAATTTACCCGGTGGTGGAGGTGATGAATTAGCCTGATTTGCTATTTGATTATCAAGCAACTTATTATGAGCAGCTAATAAGTCTACCTTAGAAGTTAATTGTTTAATAGTTTCATCTTGTTATCTTTGGGCTAGTAACATGGATTCCATCATACTTTCTAGGTTTGATTTTGGACGTCCCGACGGATTAGGAGGTCTTTGAAATCCAGGTGGTTGCCTAACATTTTGCTGAAATGGGGATTTTGGTTATTCCTCCAGGAGAAATTTGGATTATTCCTCCAACCTGGGTTATAAGTGTTTGAATGTGGGTCAAATTGAGGTCTTTGGTGAAGGTTGTTTACGGCATAAACTTGATCACTACTTTAATCTTGGGCAAAAGGATTACCAACTTGACAATTAACAGATAAATGATCAACAGAACCACAAATTTCACATGCAGAGGCAGAACTACTAGCATTCACAGAATTAACATTTGAACAATCTAACCTGTGAGTCATGGCATCAACTTTAGCAGAAAGTATCGTGAGTGCATCAACATCATACTTACCTGGAGTGCGTTTTGCCGCTCCTCGTTCATTGGACCATTGGTAATGATTGAGAGCCATTTCTTCAATGAGGTTGTATGCATCAGCATATGTTTTATTCAGAATGGCTCCTCCAGCTGCAGCATCGATTAAGGTTCCCATTGACTGGAGTAATCCAATGTAGAAGTTATGAAGGACCATCCAGGATGGTAAGTCATGGTGTGGGCACAACCGAAGTAAATCTTTATAACGCTACCATGCCTCATACAGTGTTTCATCATCTTTCTGTGTGAATGTTGAAATTTGATTCCTGAGATTCGCCGTTTTGCTTGGAGGAAAATATTTTGCCAAAAATGTCCTTGAGAGCTGATCCCAAGTAGTAATTGAGTCAGCTGGAAGTGAATGAAGCCATGCTCTTGCCTTATTCCTTAAAGAGAATGGAAAAAGGCAGAGTCGAATAGCATCAGAAGTGACTCCATTCATTTTCAAAGTGTCGCAAACTTCAAGGAAAACTGTTAAATGCATAT
>JAOSBM010000009.1:310835-322794 GCA_027568955.1 Erythroxylum tenue | reverse complement strand
AATCTTGATCTCTCAAACTCCAATTTGTTCTTTGTCGATCCTTGTTCTCTTCTTCTCCTCCTCGATCTTCTTTTCTCCTATGTCCAATGTCTCCCTCCCAAAAATTTCCCTTCTCTCTTCGGTCTTCCCTCTTTTAAATTTTCGAAACTGTCAAAAATAATCGCAATACACGGCCCGTGTGAAATCATACGGTCTGGTCGTGTAACCTTCGGGTGAGTTTACACGGGTTGACCGTGTAAAATCACAAACCTACAAATTCCAAGAAACACACGGGAGCAGTACCAATTTCAAAAAAACTAAAGAAATTCCACATCATTTAATATAAAAACAGTGACAAAATAGCTCTAGAATATAACAAAAACAACAACTTATCAAATTCCCCTATACTAAACGTTTGCTTTTCCTCAAGCAAATTAAAATAAAAACACAAAAGCAAAGAAACAAATAGAACACCAATTTAAACAAAACAAAATGCAGCATGTGACAGAATCAATTACCAGCTCCAAGGAATGGTTCATCACTCACGAACTCTACTAAGTTGAGCTCAAAGAGTCAATTGATGAAATGAAAGTAATCAAAAATTAGGATCATCCCCTCACTGCCCCCTCCATCTCAAAGGAGCGCTTGGTTACCAATTTATTAAACCATTTTCTAATTCCCCAGTAACACACGCCTCAAAGGAGTACCTCGTTAGGTATTTCCCCAGTAGCATGCATCTCAAAGGGGTATTAAAGACCAATAAAACCCTCGGTTGTTCGAGTTATGGAACGGACCAATAAGGGACTTAACTCTCCCAATTGCTAGGTACTCCATACATAAGCCACTTAAGGAGCACAAACGCTGTGTCATTCATGCCGGCTAGAATTGGTAAATCAAAGGTGTGTGATTGTGCGGAAATTTAAAACGACCCAAAAAGGGGATATTCCTTCCAATACCAGCAACTCCATACATTCAAGAACTTAAGGGAAGATGGTGTCGTTCCACCAACTTCAGCTAATATTGGTGTTCACACAGGTCATTTTCATTTTCATTTTTTTAACTGAAAAAAAATTGAAAAACAAGGCAAGCAAGCGATTCTCCAGTAACAAAAAAAAATTAAACAGCAAGCGATTCTCCAGTAACGGGGTCACCTAGGAGGTAGATTAAGTAAGTAATCCATTTCAATTTAAAGGGGCTAAACCGTGTTATGAACGGGTGTCCACCATTTCCATACAGAGTTCACAATTGACAGATGATTGTAAAGAAAGCAAAAGGCAAACAACAATTCTAAACAAAAAGAAGGATAGAGGTACAATTAAAACGATAAAAGAACAACATAATGAAAGAACGAACTAACTTAACTCAACTCCCCTATTCTAGGACAAAACATTGACCTCAATGAAAAGCAATCATGGAGAAGAAGGAGGAGGTGGAGGATTACCTGGAGATGCAGATGACTGACGCGACAAGTTGAATGCGGTTGTCATTTCCTGAATGGAAGTATTGTGAGTTTCAACCATGCTCTGTTAGTTCGTCTGATTAGTTTGAAGAGTCGAAAGAGTATCCCCGAAATGATGAAGATAATGGCTTTGATTCGTAAATAGAGCATGTAGAGCTGCTTGTTCGGTTTGGATGGAAGTGAGCGTTTGGTAGAGAGCGTGAAGTTCAAAAACGGAGGCATGGAAGTCGAAGGCATGGAAGTCGGTAGTCGAAGGCATGGAAGTCGATTGGGAAGAAGTCGAAGGCATGGAAGTCGGTTGAGGTGGAGGAGAGGGATACGAATCTAATGGTTCTGGAGCAGTGTGGTCAACTAAAGGCATCCAACCAATGTTGGATGAGTCACGAAGAGTTGTATGGGACGGACATGGCAAACGAAAAAGAACATGATTGGGATAAACCCAACAATGGTGTCCCCGTACTGACCGACAGATGTGCATGGCCTCTAAAGCAGGGTAATCAAGGCGCTCAGAGCCCTGAACAGGAAAAACAAAATTGGCAAGGGGATCAAAGCCTAAAGTTAAAGCAATTGGTGTAATTAAACCCCCGATAGAAATTTCTCCAGTAGTTTGAAGCACGACACGTAGACATTGGGACGTCAAGAAAGAACCGGAATCAACAGGTTCACCAATATGCATAGCATATAAGAAGTACAATTCATGGGATCGAACTACATTCGTACTATCGCCTCTAGCCAAAATCCCACTAGACCGAATGTAATGAGCATAACGAAAACAAGGATTTTTAATGTTGGTGGTCTTTGAGGAGATTGGGTTATAACGTAGGCCATCAGATATTCGATACCAAAATTCACTACGGTTAAAATCAGGAGGCACTCTACGATGATTCATATGTAATCTGATAGCCAGAGAATATATGGCATTGAACTCATCTAATGTCAAAGTATGTCGGTGGCCTAAAAGTTGAAAACAAATTTTACCTACTTGACAATCTCGCCCCTGAGTTACTTCAAAAGAGATGGTGCTCAAAAATTCTAGGGTTAGATTGAAATATGTGGAGCATCTCACATCTAGAAAATTCCACAATCCAATCGAGTCAAACAATCTATACACATCATCTAATAATTCTAGGTCATTCAACCTGTCTTCATCATAATAACGAGTAGCAAGTAGTGGTCTAGATTTTAATGAAGCATAATGAGCACATTCATCACTATCCGTTAAACCGAAAGGATTGGAATTACCTAGTGGATAAGAAGGGAGAGATGGTGGTGCGGAGGCAAAGCTTGAAGCGCTAAGTGCTAACCGACTCCTTTAAGAACCCATTGACGATTTCAGAGAGGAGAAGAAGAAAGGTGAAAGACGATAGTTTGCACAAAAGGGAAATTAATATCATTAACAGATGATTGGAGTAAAGGAATGAAGATGGGAATGAAGAAAAAGAGGAAGAAATAGATGGCAAAGGGTAGCAACAGAGAGTCGGTGAGAGAAGAAACAGGAGAAAAAATTTAGGGAAAGAAAGAATTTGAGACGGAATAAGAAACCAAATCGATTCACAAGGTCCGTGTGAAATAACACGGTCTAACCGTGTAAACGTCAGTGGGAATAGATGAGGGTTACACTATCCGTGTAATGAGACACGATATGACCGTGTAATCTTCGGGTGAAAAGTGCCGAAAAGGGTTAGAGTCACACGGTTGGTGTGATTTCACACGGTCTGACCGTGTGACTTTCGGGTGAGAACTCAAATTTTAGAAGGAAGGTACACGGTCTGTGTAATTTCACACGGTCTTCCCGTGTAACCTTCGGGTGAAAATGGAGTGATAGAGTCAGTGGTCACACGGTCCGTGTGAATTTACACGGGTAGACCGTGTGACACTCGGAAGCCCCTTTTTTAAAAATTTTTGAAAATAACCTACAAACTAAAGAAAAATGTACAGTATATCAACAAAGCTCATGAAATGGTGTGAGCAAACCAGGAAAGTAGATCAACATTGGTCTGATTCGGAAAGTGCCAATGTTGTGGTGGCACCTAATGGATGACTTGCAAAGTAGGGCTTTAGACGCTGTCCATTAACTTTGAAAGCTCCAGAAACTTCACTCCAAACCTCGATTGCGCCATAGGGAAACACTTGTAGGACTTGAAATGGACCAGACTATCTAGACTTGAGCTTTCCTGGAAAAAGTCGAAGGCGAGGATTAAATAGCAAAACAAAATCACCTTCGACAAACCTTTTCTTGGTAATATGTTTGCCATGCCATAGCTTGGTCTTTTCCTTGTAGAGCCAAGAACTCTCATAAGCCTCCAATCTTAAAATATCCAACAAATTCAACTGCATTGCCCTCTGTTCTCCAGCAGATTTCATGTCAAATTTGAAAGTTTTGATAGCCCAATAGGCTTTATGTTCTAACTCTACTGGTAAATGACATGTTTGCCGAACACAAACCGATAAGGTGTGGTTCCCAACGGTATCTTAAAAGTTGTACAGTAAGCCCAAAGAGCATCGTCAAGTTTTAAGGACCAATGCTTCCGTGACTTATCAACTATTTTTTGTTAGAATACTCTTGATTTCGCGATTAGAAACTTCAACCTGCCCACTTGTTTGAGGATGATAAGGTGTAGCAATCCGATGATACACTCCATATTTCTGCAAAAGAATCTCGAGGGGCTTATTACAAAAGTGGGTTCCATTATCACTCAACAGGACCCGTGGAATTCCAAAACGAGAGAATATATGTTTCTTTAAGAACTTGATGGCAACCTTAGAATCATTCGTGGAAGTCGTAACGGCCTCTACCCATTTCGAAACATAATCCACTGCTACAAGAATATAGAGATTATTATGGGATTTAGGAAATGGTCCCATGAAGTCAATCCCCCAAACATCAAACAATTCAACTTCTAGTATTCCAGTTTGGGGCATTTCAGGCCTCCTTGAAATGGTACCCATCTGCTGGCAATTATCACATGTAGCTACATACTCCCGTACATCACGAAACAAAGTGGGCCAGAAAAATCCTGCTTGGAGAACTTTAGTAGCTGTCTTATCTGAACCAAAATGACCACCATAAACTGTCGAATGGCAATGATAAAGGACACTTTGGACTTTTTCTTCAGGCAAACATCGACGAAAAATACCATCTCCATAATATTTGTACAGTAATGGTTCTTCCCACACATAATATTTAGCATCAGAAATGAGTTTATTCTTTTGTTAATAAGTGATCTCTGGTGGGAACAGTCTGCAAACGATGTAATTCACCAGATCTGCATACCATGGTGTTACAAGAGATGATATAGCCAGTAAATGTTCCCCCGGAATAGAATTATCAATCAGACAATCGGCATTCGGAACAGTAATTCTAGACAAATGATCAGCTACCACATTTTTACAGCGTTATCCTTAATTTTGATGTCAAATTCTTGTAACAATAAAACCCAACGGATAAGACGTGGTTCGGAATCTTTCTTCTTCAACAAATGCCAAATAGCTGCGTGATCTATAAAGACAACAACTTTATAATTAATTAGGTAAGACCTAAACTTTTCAAGAGAAAAAATAATAGCTAAAAATTATTTTTCTGTGGTAGCATAGTTGATTTGGGCCTCGTCTAGAGTACGACTAGCGTAGTAGATGGCATAAGGCTTGTTGTCCTGTCTTTTTCCCAAAACAGCTCCCAAAGCATGATCACTGGCATCACACATTAGTTCAAATGGAAGATTCCAATTAGGTGCTTGCATAATTGGAGCTGAGATTAAAGCCTCTTTCAACCTATAATAAGCACTCAGACAATCCTCATTAAATTCAAAAGGTATATCCTTGACAAGTAAACGTGTTAAAGGTTTTGCAATTTTAGAGAAATCTTTAATGAACCGTCGGTAAAATCTAACATGTCCAAGAAAACTTCTCACGCCTTTGACGGAAGTAGGTGGGGGTAATTTTTCAATTACTTCCACTTTTGCTTTGTCAACTTCAATACCTTTATTAGAACCCAGATGACTGAGTACAATCCCCTCCTGAACCATAAAGTGGAACTTTTCCCAATTCAAAACTAAATTAGATTCTTCACATTTAGGCAACACTTTGGACAAATTTTGCAAACAATCATCAAATGACAACCCATAAATAGAGAAATCGTCCATAAACACTTCCATTATGTTTTCAATGAAATCAGAAAATATGGCCATCATACAACGTTGGAAAGTAGCAGGGGCATTACAAAGTCCAAAAGGCACTCTCCTATAGGCAAAAGTACCATATGAGCATGTAAATGTGGTTTTGTCCTGATCTTGTGGGTGAATGGGGATCTGGAAAAATCCCAAGTACCCATCAAGATAACAAAAATAAGAGTTCCTAGCAAGTCTCTCTAACATCTGGTCAATGAAGGGAAGGGGAAAATGATATTTCCTAGTTGCAGAATTCAACTTACGGTAATTGATACACATTCTTCAACCGGTAACAGTCCTAGTCGGAATGAGTTCATTCTTTTCATTTGTTACAGCTGTCATCCCTCCTTTTTTAAGAACTACATGAACTAGACTAACAAATTTACTGTCCAAGATAGGATAAATTATTCCGAATTTTAGCAATTTCAAAATTTCCTTTTTGACCACTTCTTGCATACTAGGATTTAATCTCCTTTGATGTTCAATTGTGGGCTTATGGTCATCTTTCATAAAGATTCGATGCAAGCACACAGAAGGATGAATTCTTTTAAGATCATCTAACGAATATCTTATGGCTTTTCTATGCTTTCAAAAAATGCTAACAAGTTTTTCAGTATCAGCAGCATCCAAGTTAGCATTCACAACCACAGGATATGTAGAATTGGGGCACAGAAATTCATACCTTAAATTTGAAGGAAGAGGTTTGAGTTCTACCTCAGGTGCTTTCACTTTAGGTTGTTGATCCATTCTTAGAACTTCAAATTGGTCCTTTGTAGCTGTGTAAGTTGTAGGAAGATTTGCTAAAGCTTTAGCAATCATGGCCACTCTTGGAATCTCATCACTTGGTGTCCCATTAGTAATTAAACGTTGCTCAAGAAAATCAGTTGAATGTTGGTTAGACAAATGAGTATTGAAAATAGAATCAATGATGTTAATTCTACAACAATCATCAGACAAGCTTGGAAATTTAGTAGCTTTTGAAAGGTCAAATTGAACGCAATCCTCACCAATTTCAAAGGATAATTTGCCATTTTTCACATCTATTTGACATCCTGCGGTGGCCAGAAATGACCTTCCATGTATAATTGGGGTGCGAGTGTCTTCTTCCATTTCCAAAATGACAAAATCATCAAGCACATATAAATTACCTACTTTAATAGGCACATCTTCTAACACTCCAACAGAATATTTAACAGATCGATCAACTAATTGCAAGGCAATAGTAGTTAGTGTCAACTCTCCTAAATCAAGCTTTTGACACAAAGATAATGACATTAAACTCACACTTCATCCTGAATCACACAAATCACGTTCAATAGTAACTTTACCAATTTGGCAAGGAATTGAAAAGCTACCAGGATCTTTAAGTTTAAGAGGAAGTTTATTTTGAATGGCAGCACTACATTCAACAGTCAAAGCAACAGTTTCATTCTCTTCTAACTTTCTTTTATTATATAAGATTTCTTTGAGAAACTTAGCATAAGAAGGCATTTGCGAAAGTGCATCAGTGAAGGGAATATTGATGTACAACTTTTTAAGCACTTCTAAGAATTTCCCAAATTGAGCATCTAGCTTGGATTTGGCCATTCTATGAGGAAAAGGAATTGGTGGGGTGTATGGTTTTGGAGGTGGTAGACTTGGTTCCTCAGAAATATCAGCATCCTCTCTTTCATTATCTTCCTCAACTTCTATCCTTTTTCCCTTCTCCTGAGTTTCAACTATCCTCTCTTTTGCAACCTCATTCCTAGGATCATATGGTCCTGCTAATTGTTTTCCCATCCGTAATGTCACAGCTTTACAATGCTCCCTAGGATTTGTTTCAGGTTGACTAGGTAATTTACCTGGTGGTGGGGGTGATGAACTAGCCTGATTTGCTATTTGATTCTCAAGCAGCTTATTATGAGCAGCTAATAAGTCTACCTTAGAGGTTAATTGCTTGATAGTTTCATCTTGTTGTCTTTGGGTTAGTAACATGGATTCCATCATGCTTTCCAGGTTTGATTTTGGAAGTCCCGATGGATTCGGTGGTCTTTGAAATCCAGGTGGTTGCCTAACATTTTGCTGAAATGGGGGATTTTGGTTATTTCTCTAGGAAAAATTTGGATTATTTCTCCAACCTGGGTTATAAGTGTTTGAATGCGGGTCGAATTAAGGTCTTTGGTGAAGATTCTTTATGGCATGAACTTAATCATTATTTTGATCTTGGGCAAAAGGATTACCAGCTTGACAATTAACAGATAAATGATCAACAGAACCACAAATTTCACAGGCAGAAGCAGAACTACTAGCATTCACAGAATTAACATTTAAACGATCTAACATGTGAGTCATGGCATCAACTTTAGCAAAAAAAATTGTGAGTGCATCAACATCATACTTACCTGGAGTGCGTTTTGCCGCCGCTCATTCATTGGACCATTGGTAATGATTGAGAGCCATTTCTTCAGTGAGGTTGTATGCATCTGCATATGTTTTATTCAAAATTGCTCCCCCAGCTGCAGCATCGATTAAGGTCCTCATTGACTGGAGTAATGCATTGTAGAAGTTATGAAGGACCATCCAAGATGGTAAGCCATGGTGCGGGCACAACCGAAGTAACTCTTTATAACGCTCCCATGCTTCATACAACGTTTCATCATCTTTTTGCGTAAATGTTGAGATTTGATTCCTGAGATTCGCCATTTTTCTTGGAGGAAAATACTTTGCTAAAAATGTCCTTGAAATTTGATCCCAAGTAGTAATTGAGCCCGCTGGAAGTGAATGAAGCCATGCTCTTGCCTTATCCCTTAAAGAGAATGGAAAAAGGCGGAGTCGAATAGCATCAGAAGTGACTCCATTCATTTTCAAAATATCACAAACTTCAAGGAAAACTATTAAATGCATATTAGGGTCTTCAACAAGAGACCCTCCAAACTGCGACTGCTGAACCATAGAAATAAGAGCTGGTTTCAACTCAAAATTATTTGCTTCCACAGTCGGATTCTAAATCCCCGAAGAGTTTTCTTGAATTCCTAGCTCTCCATAATCACGGAGCCTGGGTCCTACTCCTTCTGCCATTGTACTACTACTGCTGACAGTTGTCGCTTTCTTCTTATTTTCAAACCTCTGTCTCTTCTTTCTGTGGTACGTTCTCTTGATCTCAGGATCAAATGGGGTTGTAAAAGTAAATTGCATATAAATTGCGATTCACCACTGCACAAAAAACAAAAATGATAGTGAACAAAATATATACCAATAAACTTATAATGAAAATTGAAATAAGAAAACCTTAGTTAATTTTGTTCGGAAAAATTCAATATTTGACACAAGTCCCCGGCAACGGCGCCAAAAACTTGATAGGCTCTGCAAGTGCACAGGTTAGTTGCAGTTTGTCAAGTGTTGATCCACGAGGACTAGGTCAAATTCTAAATTTATACCTCCTAAATTTGCTAAGCAATCAAATAAGAAAGTTTGGTTGTTAAAGGAATTGCAATGCGCGATAAGCGAAATTTTAGCTAATATTCTAGGAATTCATTCCAACAAAGAAATCATGTACCTCCTGATGAAATAAATCGCTGATCTAGTACATTAACTAACTATTGTCAATTAATTATTTCGAAGTAATCAACGTGTTGATTCCAATTTTTAAACCAGTTTCCTAGGCTAAAAACCAAATTCAACGTAATTAACACCGTTGGAATCTTCAGGTACTCCTAACAAAGAATTCTATTTTTAGATTTTCTTTCAGTTAGATCTAATATAGCAAATCAAATATTAAACATCACTTTTCAGTACTTAGTTTAACATCATCCATATTCAATTAGAAACCCTAGATTAGAAAGATCAGATCAATAATTGACAAAATAACTTTACTAAAATTGAGTCAACATTGAATTTAGAAATAAAGACATAAGGTTTAATACATAATTCCTAAGTTGAAACAAACATCCTAGAATAAGAAAATTTAAAGATCCATAATGGAATTAATCATAAAACCAAAATGAACTGTTAACATCAACATGGAGGGTGAAATAGAAAAATGGAAAAAGGAAGAAAAAGGAACTCCAATTTGGTCTTGAATCTTGATCTCTCAAACTCCAATTTGTTCTTTGTCGATCCTTGTTCTCTTCTTCTCCTCCTCGATCTTCTTTTCTCTCCTGTCCAATGTCTACCGCCCAAAAATTCCCTTTCTCTCTTCGGTCTTCCCTCCTTTAAATTTTCGAAACTGTAAAAAATAACCGCAATACACGGCCCATGTGAAATCACACAGTCTGGCTGTGTAACCTTCGGGTGAGTTGCGTGCATCTTGCTCCAAATCACACGGGCCGTGTGATTTTACACGGGTTGACCGTGTAAAATCACAAACCTACAAATTCCAAGAAACACACGAGAGCAGTACCAATTTCACAAAAGCTAAAGAAATTCTACATCAATTAATATAAAAATAATGACAAAATAGATCTAGAATATAACAAAAACAACAACTTATCAGCCTTATAAGGGTATGGATACCTCTTCTCCATAGACGCATTTTCCTAGGTGTGGGAAGAGCAAAACCGTGAGGGTATTGGCCCAAGAGGTAACCCAAAGCAGACAATATCTATGGGCTGGTGGTCTGGGCTGTTACAAATGATATTAGAGCCGATTTTCGACCCATTGTGCTAGCGAGGACGCTAGGCCCTATGAGGGGGTGGATTGTGAGATCCCACATCGGTTAGAGAGGGGAACAAAGTATGCCTTATAAAGGTATGGATACCTCTTCTCCATAGACGCATTTTCCCAGGTGTAGGGGAAAAGCAAAACCGTGAGGTGCTTAGCCCCAAGGGCAACCCAAAGTGGACAATATATGTAGGCGGGTGCTCTGGGTTGTTACAAGATGATTCAATGAGTATGCTTTCGGGTCACTTTAGCTCCTTCACTTCCAAAATATACCTAAAGTCTAAAATGAGCTAAAGTGAGTATCCTATGCATTTTAAGACATTAATCACCAAGTGTAGTAGATTAAATGTATCAACATTTAAGAACATATCAAGTTCCCCCATAGTTAGCTTTTGACCATCCTCGGGCAAATCACCAAAATCAAAATCACAAACCAAAACTCTTACTCATTTTCCATATTTCCTAAGAATAGATAATCATATGTAAAGATGAATGACTTTTACAATAACTCAGCATTCAAAGCTTCTACTCATGATCAATCAACATTCATCACCCTTAGAAATTGAGTAATCTAGAGTTAGACTTGAACAAAATGTGTTTAAACAAGATATATCTAGAGGTACACTCAAACACCATTCAAGATCGTAACAATCCACATCTTTACATATCATTTTACTTCTCCAACACTAAAAATCACACGCATAATCATGAATCAAAGTACTTTTCTAAGGTTGTAATGTGGGCAAGGGTAAAGTGAGATGTATTTTGGGTAATGTAGTATAAAAGTCATCAAGCTATAGAAGGAAAAGTAATACTCAATAAGATATTAAGAGCACAACTTAACATTCATTCAAAACTGGGTACCATCAGCTATGATGAATGCAACAATTATATTTCACAGCTCAATTCAGCTCTAACACCATAAACCATATGCATATAACACAAAGAATTCTCCATCCAAAACAACATCTGCCTCATATGTAATATATTTAAACTACCCATTCAATACAAATTAAGGAGGAGAAACCATAATTTAACAACTTTGCAAAACAATTGTATTTCCTCCTTGATACTTTTATTCAAACTCACTTTTTTTTTCTTTTTTTCTTTTTCTTTTTCTCTTTTTTTTAAATATAATGGTGAAAGAGGCTACATCAACATGGGAATTCATAACTCACTACAAGAAAATTCATGATTTGCGACCGATCAATACCGACGGTATTGAAAACTGTTGGAAATACCGACCGAAAATATGGTTCGGTCGGAGAAGTTGGCTGACAGTTGAAACATAGCGACTGACCAGCATTCCGTCGTAAAACTTAAGTGATAGTTTTTTACCGACCGAATATTCGGTCGGTATTGGGGTCGGTAAAAACGTCGGTCACTTAAAACCTACCCCTCTCTTTTTTTCCTCTCCCCTGCGCATACGTCTCTCCTTCCTCCCTTCGCCGCCCCTGCCTTCGTCTCCCTTAGTTTCTCCGGCGACTTCCGGTTCATTCTTCTTCTCCCTTCCGCACGTGCTCCTCTCCCTTCTGCAGCTGCTTCTTCTCCGTTGACAGATCTGCCAGCTTCGTTCTCCGACGCCGCCGGTGGCCACCGACTGGACTGACCCCTCCCCTCGCCGGCGTTGTGGTCTCCGACGAAGGTAAGCACATCTCCTCCCTCCCCGTTGCCGATGCCGATGGGTTTATATTTTGAAATTTAATTTAAATGTTTT
>JAOSBM010000009.1:289740-301519 GCA_027568955.1 Erythroxylum tenue | reverse complement strand
TTTTTTAAAACTATTATCTTATGCCTTTAGCGAGGTTATTATTTTATCCCATTGGCCTAAGTCGGGATCGGAGAAAATTGTTATTTAATCGAGATTATTAATTTATCGAATATTTATTTATCGAGGTTTTACTGTATGTATCTTTAAATAACGTTGGAGAATTTGGAGCTTTTGACGATAATGAGACACAACCTCCTTCAGAAATATAATTTTAATTTTTTTTGTTATTTTAATATTTATATTAGACCCATATTTATTTATTATTAATTCATTATATAATAAGAGACATTAGTGTATTTTATTTCAATAAAATATTTTATTTTTACTTATTCTTATAAATTTTATTTTTTATTTATTATATAACAGTTTTATAGCGATTCACTATCGGTTGAATCTATAAACCTTAAATTTTTTCTTCGACCGGATTGATATCCAGTTTGATTTTTAAGACATTGGTTTTCTTTCAAAAAGTAACTGTGAACCCTTTTCATCCGTAATGATTACTTATCTTGAATCAGTCTCCGGAGAAACAAAACTTCGATATAGTAGAACACATCCTTTCAAAAGTTTGCATTATCTCTATTTATCAGATAGTATTTTCAGGATCGAGACACACAAACGAAGAGAAGGTTGTAAACAAACTTTGGGCCCATATATATATAGGATTCAGATCTCTTCTTGATGGGTTTGATCATCGATAGGCTAAGATTACATACAATTACATTACAGGTGGGTTTTGTTTATTTCACGAAAGTGTTGCGGTCTACACAGGAAAATAAAAATTAATTAGATTTGTGACAGTATTTTTCAGTTCATCTCAGAGATGATATTGCAAAGTGGAAGTGGTGTGGTTGGAGCTTGTGGGCGTCTCATGAGAGCGAGTCCTATCATATCATGCCTGCCTTCTAACACCCAAACCAGCACCGACCAGCTTCGTCTTCAACTTGATCAACTTCACGCTGAAGCTGAGACCACCAGAGAACAAGGTGACTGCTTTCAAAACATTTTTGCAGTTTCATCACACCCATTTGCCCTTTTCAAGTTCCTTTGTTACTTAGCCAATACATTCATTGATTGGGTTCACCTCATACAAGTTATTAATTTTACCGTTTCCAGTTCACATCTTCGCCATTCAGCCTTTTAGTCTTCTTGTCACTCCAATTCTGACACTCCAAAGCGAATTCCCAGAAATATAATGCTTGTTGCTTCTGAATATTTCGTTACATATGCATTCATCACACAATAATAATAATAATAATAGTAATAATAATAATAATCTTTGAAATCCTTATTGTTGTCAATTCAGCAAATAGTGGAAGATTACGACTTATGAGGTTGTCAGAGGCTGCAGAGAAGCTTAAACGCCAGGCTGCAATTAGTGTTAATTCTGGGAAGGAGACTGAAGCAAGGGACCTACTTTTTCAGAAGAAGAAGGTTATGCAAGCCATGGAAAGGTCTAAGAGTCGTATTGCATTGCTTGATGAACTATCCATGAAACTAAATGAGGTATTTGATCTGCTAAGATTTTGTTTGGAACCATAAAATTATGGCCACTTTAGCTGACCTGTTTTATGGAATTCATTTGGATAAAGTTAGGATGATAAGGTTTATACGATCTTCAACTTATCTTTACTAGTGACTGCATCCTATTGGACATTTTCTGCTATCTCTGTAGTTATTTTGTGATTGGTCTTTATTTTTGCTAATTGATGTTCTTTGTTAAGAGAACCTGACATAAACGAGGAAATGCTGCTTTCAGGCAATATCTATGAAAGAAAGTCAACTGATTGGAAACATTGCTTCTGATCTTGAAGTTGATGGAGAAAGGACACCTGGTCCAGTTCGGATAATTTCTCCTAAGCAAGGAGTTAAAGAGGATATACATGAAGAGGAAGACTTAAGTTCTTTTAAAGGCCAAGAGATAAACATTTCTGTCGATGGTGAAGCAAGTCCACCATGCAATCAGGAGGTAAAACCTATTACTTGTGGAACTTACAGTGAAGATAGCATGGTAAAAGGTTTAAACGGGACATCATCTTATGAGGACTTTTTGGAGCACCTGGATCTACAGCTTAGCAGAATTGAAGCTGAGCTTGTAACCATTTTGAATGTGTCCTCCTTGGTGCTGAGTGATAATGAGAAGCATATAAATTTTAACGTACAGCAAACAATAGAGCTCCTGGAAAGTATCCGTGGCATTAGACTGAGGTAAGTGGATACCTTAACTTTTACAGTTTATGAAAAATTTTACCTGAAGCCTGAGGGAAGTTACTAACTAAGCTGCAAGTACCTTTGTAGATGCTGTGACAGAGGTAACAGCAGTTCTGTAAGTTTTCTTGGTTATTTGGTGGACTAGTGGATGATATATTATGTGAGAAAGAACTTAAATGAAAGCTACTCCGAAGTGTAAAATAAGATTTATAGGCCCTATATTCATAGTCCTCATTATCGTATGCTAGACATTTATGCTTAAAGATACCTTAGCATCTTGCACCACAATTTTATCCATCAACCTTGTGGAAGCTAAAAGCTTTCATATGTATGCAAAGCAACAACTCTATATGGAATTGAGAATTTCATTTATGAATTCCTAATCTTCCTAGTTGAGTTTAGGCTTGCTTGTTTTTCATGCCTTGGCATGAAATATCCAGCTCATTTGAACATCATTCAAAAATATATTTTAAACATGAGACACCAATTACTTGAACTAGAAAGACTTGAGAATTGTTGACATCATAACTTCTTAAGCTTTTGAAATGACCATGGTGAAAACTGTAAATGATAATATCCATTATCCCTTCTCTGTGTCATCTCAGGGTTGCAAGTTTCATGGAGAGGAAGGAGAAAATTATATAAAGCTTAATCTTCTCAGTCTGTTTTTCCTGCAAGGTGCGCAATGGAGCTTAATCTTTTTATATTTGTAGTATACTTAACTGACGCTATTAGCCTTTTTGTAGTATTTTATTTATAAGTAATACTTTGAATTATAATGAAAAGGATTGCAGTCAAAAGAAAGTTAACTATGACATCTTTTTCCTATTCTTTGCCATTCTCAGAAGTTTCCCAGAATAGTAATAACAACTTGTTCTTCCCACTATGCTGATTGTATCTAATTATCTAGTTTGAATTTGACACTATATTTTTCAATTGAGTCCTTAAAGTGCTAACATATTTTTATTGCCCTTTAGTATTTCTTCCTATCAGCACTTGGTCATCACACTTGCTTGCTACCATCTGAGGTAGATTGGTTACAAAATTCAGCCTTTTAGACTGAAGCATAACAATTATTTATTAATATTATTACGTAATAAGAAAAATTTTATAAAAGACACTGTATTATCTTATTAAACTAATTAATATATTCTTAAATATTAATAAAGTATGAGAAATTAATCTATTATTAAATATTAATATTTTTTAAAATATTAAAATAATCATTACCAAAACCTCAAAAGGAGAATAAGTACATCAGTTCATCAAAATCAGGCTATAAGTCTTACATATAATTTTGCTTGCAGAACCAAAATGGATAGTGGAGGCAACAGATGAATAACATGGTCAAAATAACTTAATCCTCTCATTAGGCTGTTAATGCAAGTTCCCTTCAATTAACTCACATTCCATTTGTTTGTCATTTGCACACGTAGTTGTTTGCTTATACCTTTTTCCTGAACAACTTTTCTAATCTAGCTTCACATATTGGCTTTTTGGTTAGTGGATATCTTGAGGAGTTTGTTGGGCGATTCTTAAGTTCCTTTCCTTCCAAATTGCATAGATGCAACAACTAAATTTGATCTTTAATGGTTTCAAGTCACCTTTGGAGTTAAACCTGATCTTGTTTGCCCAGTTCTATGATTTTCCCCCATCATCTTTTGCACATTGTTAATCACACACTTATTGAGCTTTCTGATGTGTACCTGCGTTTGGAAAATAAATGTTTAATTGTTTCTGGCTCTTGGTGGCAAAGGGAGCAATTGACTGTGGTTGTAGTTCCTCTTAGTCTATCCTGACTCATCAATTTCCTATGCATTGCCAATCAAGGAATGAATGATGCTTTTTGAATGCAGCTATGATTCCAATCTAGCTTTTTCCATGCAACCTTTGTAGGGGCTGTTCTAAATAAGTTCAGCTATGTGCTGCCATATGATTGTGTCTTCTCTTATTGGGTTGAACTGTAGTTAGGTGTATTTGCAATTATTGAGGAGAAACCTCTTAGCTGACGACCCCAGGTATTTCCCCGCACCACCTCACTGACTTTGGCATTGGCTGGGATTATATGTCAAAGAATGTTGAAGCGAGGAAGCTTATGTAATGGTCCTTGCCTGTGCTAGTTATCAAACCAAAATGAGGTTCTGTTCCCATTCCTTATGATGCATCTTATCTCTTGGTTTATGGTTTCCCTCAGCTTCAATGTTTGAAGCAGTGTCCAAGAAGTGTTTGCTTGTGTTCTAAACTTCCAGAGGATATCACTTTTAAGAAACTGGGTGTGCGTCTGCCTAAGTGATAGAGATTCTTTGTTCGTATAAAGTTTCCATATTCTCTTTACCAATAGCATCTTATTCATAGCCTTGATTGAGTTGATTCCCATTCCACCTTCATCTTTACAAATACAAACATTTGTCCACTTCACTTTAGCCTAGGTTGCTTTGTTGGGTTTGCTTGTCCGCATGAAGATTTTCAAAGTTTTAAAAATTGCTTTGATTAAATTTCCAGAGTTACATAGATGAGAATCCCAATCCACATGAAGATTACTAAGACTGGTGATGATAAGTTGTGATCTTCCAACATATGATAGATTTTTGTTATTCCAATTACCTATTCTTCTTTGAATTGCATCTAATAGAGGCTGGTAATCTATATGGGTAAGTCTTGTAGCTATTATTGGAATTATAAGATATCTAAAAGGATGGTTTTTCAGGCTTCAGTCTTGCTATACTGGCTAAATGTGTAACTTGGTTAGGTGAAACATAGATGCTGCTCTTATCTTTGTTGATTGTTAAACTTGAAAGGGCACTAAATTATTGTATTGATGTAATAAGCATACTCACTGAATTTTCATCTGTTCTACATAATAGGATTAAATCATCTGCAAAGGACAGATGGTTGAACCTTTTTGCGTTTGTAGTGGAATTTGAAATTCCCCATCTTACTCTTGTTCCTTTCAAGCAATCTTCACTGTGCCTCAATGCAGATTGTGAATAGGTAAAAGGAAAGGGGTCCCCTTGACTTAATCCTTTGCTTCCTCTAAATACATGTGCAGGTTCTCCATTTACCAAGATGTTAAAAGAAGTGGTTGTGATAGAAAGTTCAATCCACTTGATAATTGTGACGGATATCCAAAGCCTCCATTGCATTGAAAATGAACCTCTTTTTAACAAAGTCAAAAACTTTGTTTATGTCCATTTTCATTGTGCAACTCATTAGGGTTTTGTTGGTAATCCTAGATCACTTCCTGTAGTAAGAATATTGTGTCCTATGCTCCTCCCTTGAATAAATGTTCCCTGACTTGGATTAATGATTAATCTTAAGGTACTTTTCAATACGGGATCCAACATCTTCGAAATTATGTTGTAGAACACATTACATCATGAGGAAAATGTATGTTTTATTCACTTCTTTGAACATTTTACCCATTGAGAGGAGTTCTAGTATGGCTTCTAAGATGCAATCTCCCACTAGATGCTAGGCTTCTGAAAGAATATTGCATAAACCATCAGGTCCTAGTTCCTTTTTAGGATTTAGGCTGAAGAGCTACTTTTGTTTCTACTCTGCTAAATGGCCTGGGTAACCATTAGACCTACCCCTCATTGGTTAAGCTAGGTATGAAGTTAAGGAAGGAACATTGTTAATTGTTTTACCAATTATTAATACAAATAAAATCTGTCTGGGGTTAACCAAACCTTGAAAACTTCATACGCATGCTTAAATATCGTCTCCAGAAAGTCTAGTTGCAAGTCTACAAGGTATCGACTAGTTAAGCAGACGATGAAACTCTCGAGTTGCCTTCATTAGACAAACAGACAGAGACTGTGTGTGAGTGTGATGTGGGGAAAAACACCTTGCAACTTGCCCTTTACTATTATTAGCATTCAAGCTATATTTATAAAGCACCTGAAGTCATTACAAGTGAAAGAAAAATTAAAAATCTCAAGTGCTCCATCCATCTCTTGAATTACTGCCCATACCTTTTGCTGTCCCATCTCTCTGCGTCATTGCTTGCAGAAGGAACTATGCTAACTATGGCCATCTTAAAGAGTAATCAATCTTATGTAGATTATGACAACAGCATCGCATCCTTTATGGTTCAACTTTCCATAGACTTTATAGCTCATCACATAAATAATTATCTTAAAGGCTAAATTCAGCTGCATGCTGTCTGAAAGTTTCTTTATTCAAGAAAAACAAATGTTGTGATGAACTGCCATTTTTTAAAAATCTATGTGAACAAATTGTTAGCCGTTTGAGAAGGCAATTGACATGAAGAGAATGTCAGTTGCAAGGTAGGCAGTGGGATAATGCAAAAATACTATAACTGCTAAGGTTGGTACCACTTAACCCTCTCCAAATTCTGATCATTCTTTTTGCTTCTTGCAATAAAAATATATTTCCCCAATATCTGCTACTTAAGCTAAGATATCGAACTCAACTACTTGGAATGTGATGGTTAATGAATGGCTGGGAATGCAGAGTTAATAATGTCTTCAGTTGGATCCAAAAACATCATGGAGAGAAACCAAGATCCTGACAAGGGTAATTACCAAAAGACAAGCATGGAGGCAATCCTTACAGCTTCTATGTTGCCTAAGGTAGTTCCTCCACTTCCTCATGGTGAGAACGTGAGAAGGCCTCGTGGAAGGCCTGTTGGCTCAAAAAATAAGCCGAAACTACCAATCATTGTCACACGAGATAGTGCTAATGCACTAAGGGCTCATGCAATTGAGGTGGGCGCAGGCTGCGATATAAGCGAGAGTTTATTGATCTTTGCAAAAAGAAAGCAGCGTGGTATATGTGTGCTCAGTGGAAGTGGCTCCGTAACCAATGTCAGCCTCCGGCAGCCAGCCTCATCTGGAGCCACTGTGACCCTTCATGGCCGATTTGAGATATTGTCACTTGTTGGATCAATTTTACCTCCACCTGCACCCCCCGGAATCACAGGGTTGACCATTTATTTAGCTGGCTCTCAAGGGCAGGTTGTTGGTGGCGGTGTGGTTGGTTCACTCATTGCTTCAGGCTCTGTCGTAATAATGGCTGCATCATTTATGAATGCCACTTTTGATCGCTTACCCTTGGATGATGAAGAGATTGCTGCAGCTAATCAGCATTATCAAAATGGTCGTGCTCACCACCTTGACGTCTCGGATTTTTATGGAATGCGACAAAACTTGCTCACTGATGGTATTGTGCCACCTGAGGTATATTCTTGGGCAATATCTAAGAACTAGACTGATTTCCTCAAACCCTGTGCTCTTCAGACGCGGAAACTTTACGTGTATTGGCAGATTACCCTGTATCAGCAACATCATTGTGGCTTCACGTAGCATGCTGCTATATATGTATAAGAAAGCACCTACCTATCCTATCCTATCCTATCAGTCGAACTAGAATCAATTTCTTTCCCCCTCTATTTTCTCAGAATAACTAGAGAAAGTATAAACATTAGTCATCAGCACAAACTTGAGATTTCTCATGGATCTAACTCATTTACATGATTTTGGTGCTTATGTTTCATTTGTGCCCATATTTCCAAAAGATATATGGAGCTATGAACATGCTTTTTTCAGTTGATCTTAGGCCTCCTCAAGAGTCCTTCCCTAGCGCATCATCCATACAACTATAATTCTTTGTAGAAGGTTTGATCTACCCACCAAGCTAAAGTGATTACATGCTGTCAAAGTACCAATTAAAGCTGAGACAATCTGGCTTGCAACTCGAGGAGTAGAGTGTTGAAAACAATAGGATAGCTTCATGTCATAACCAATCAGTTAGTCCCAAAATCAGATTATAGCGAGACAATGCCTTCTTGTAGATTCTTTTAAACACTTGACAAGTCTATGTAGCCACACTTAATGAGTACCTATAATTGCAGTGACAACAATACGATGCAACTCAAAACATACTCGCAAGTCTACTTTCCTTTGTTGATTGCTCTTAAGCAAGCACAATCATTCTATAAGCTAAAAGTTAGACTTCTAAGTCTAAAAACAAAAATTTGTGAAAGTGTTAGTAAGTTTCGATCAACGCTAAGTTAGTATAAAAATGACATGGGAAAGAAAGAATGAGGAAAAGTATTAGGGATAGGTGAGGCATGTGTGCAATATTGATGAAATCTCTAGAATAGGTGATAGTTGACATGGATTAGTGCACGTTAGCAAAAATCTTTGACAATGGCGAGATACAAGACTAATGATAGTTAACATAACTAAGTTATACTAAATTTGAGTGTATATCGATGCACTTAATTTCGATGAAATTTTTTTTGAAAGTATGAAATTTTTTGAAGGCTGGCTTACATGAATTTAAACTTAATCATAGAAAAATGCTAATGCAATATGAGTGTTTTTGGATAGACCATGCACCAAGATGACCAGACATGGCTAGCTAAAGGTTCATTGAGGTACTTGACTACTCAAAAGATAATGATCTGACAAAATATGGCAAGAAAATATTATGGAGTTTTGGTTAACAAAGTAGGAGAACTTCTGTAAGACATGGAAAATATGATGATGATATGACGATCAAGTGGGGCAAATTCTAAGTTCATGTTATACATGACCTCAGTGCAATTATAACTGTGTAACTCTTCACTAAAGAGTTTCTTAATATCTATATATGATGAAAATGATAGGAACTCTCAGTAATTGAGAGGATTGTCATTGAATATTATTATTAATTATGTAACTCAAATCTGTCAAGTTACAATGTGATTTGCATATAAATTAAAACCTTTTTTGCAATTTTTTTGTACACATACAAATTCACTTAATTTATTAATAAAAAAATCTAAAACAAAAATATAAGCCTTATCATATAGATGAAAACAAAGAATTCTAGAATAGGTTATAAAATAAAATTTCTTTTCTTCAATATATTGAAGGATTATTTTGCTATTTTAAAAAAGGAACTATTTTCTAAATTTAACAAATTACTCGAACCAGAAACAAATCCGTTATCAATACCGGCACGGTATTCATAATAATATTGATCATTAGACCTAAAACTTATAGACCTATATGATTTGATGGGTCGAAGATCCTATAGATATAGAATGTTCAAAACATTAGTTATTACTTTTGTTTTTTTAAAATATGGTGATTCTATTTCTTTAATAGACATGAAATTGTTTTACTAAATTATGTATGACGAATATCATTTCAAAAGGATCACGATTATGAAGTCAAAATAATCACAACTGTATTCTTATATTAAGAAGAGTGAAGCACCTCATATATATCTATCTTCATGCAAAACACGTCAAACCTAATGTTAAATGAAATGGCTTAAGCCTAAGGATAAGTGAAATAATAGGTTAAACAATGACTAAAATTAGTTAAAAAAACATAATAAATGGTGAGTAAAATACAAACCAAACACCTAGCGAAATCATAGAACAAATAAACAAATCAAAACAAGAACAAGAAAAAAAAGGAAAAAATAATAGACTAATAAAATAACATGATGATAGGTATATGAGATGAAATAATGGGGAAGAAAACACATTATATTTTTGAATAAATCTATAACATAATAGACTGATGAGCTTTTGAAATGACACATCCTTACACAACATTAGCCTTATAACATAGCAATCTAATGAGCTTTTCTAGTGACATGTCCTCATGAACTATTTGCTTATGACATAATAATATATTGTAAATTATTTAATTAGAAAATTAAAAATACATTAACAAATTTAATTCATATAATCCTAATACAATCTAGGATTATAATTTATATTCATTACCAACATACTATAAAACTAATGGATCACACACAAAGAACAATTAAAGAGAGAAAAGATTATTTAATCAAGTTGAGCTTCACTGTAAAATTGGAAACACTTTAGGATCAAATATAAGATATTTGATAAATAAGGATCAATATTAAATATTGAATATTATTTAAATAGAATTGGTATTTAATTAAGGTTAATTGTAATTATAATTAAAATTGTAATCACAATTCAATTAAATTATCAAAAAGTTCGGGCCATATTATAAATAATCTTAGGCTCGATAAGAGATAAAACTCCTATCTTACCCTCTTTTTACACCACTTATAATTTTTTTTAACTTATTTGTGTAGATATTGTTAGAAGAAGATTAATAAAGATATGATATTTGGTACATACGATACAAGTAGCTTTGAGTTATACTAATTATTGAGGAAGATGTTGTTATAATTAATCCTCTGCATAGCCTTCTTCCTGTTATTTTGTTCGAGTTTTTATTTTATCATCCCCGACAGAAGTGTCGAAGCAAATCATAATATCGCTGTTTCCAACATAGACAACGTTGATCACGGGAGCATCTACCAAAGTCTTTGTTGTTAATATATATATATATTTTTGTGTTAGATTGGATTATCAAGTGAAATTATAAACCTTCGTTTGATTGGACTTATATCAGTAGAGTTTTTGTCAACAAAATTTTTTTTCTATAAATCTTTTTGAGAAGAACTTTTCGAAAAAACCAGTTGACTGTTTGACTGACATTTAAAAAAGAATTTTTTTAAAAGAGTTTCATACAGTAGATTGATTGGCAACATAAAAATAAAAAATACTTTTAATTTTATCTATATTTTATTTTGCAATAAAAATTATTTATACATATAAATAGTATTTAAAGTATATTAAGCAATATGCAAAGTACACTATATTAATTATTATATAAATTTAAACCATATGAAACATGTATGTGTAAAATATATCTAAATATTTAAAACAATATACTAATTATTTATGGATATAAATATTATTTAAAATATATTAAACAATATGCAAAATATAACATATTAATTATTATATAATCTGTGAGTATTGTGAGAATTATGTGTAAAACATAAGGACAAAAAGGACTAAAAAATACGTTCATTAATTAATTTGAAAATTCACCGAAAAAACTATTTGAGAGATTTTTTTAGTAACTCCAAATTTGAGCTTCTTAAAAAGTTATATTTTGATTATTAAAAAAATTAAATCTATTAAAGAAAATTTTTTATTTTACAACTAAACACTCGTTTTAAAAAAAAAACTTTTATAGGCACTAAGTAATTGTTTGCATAATAAGTTACATATTCCTCCACATTAACACAAGTCTCGTGAATTGTTATATATATGATAGTTGGACTTTGGAGAACACGGGAGCTAGGCAGAAGTCACCATCAACTTAATGTTGTTAAACAATCAAGAGAGTGACTGTTATATGTAAATTAAAAGGAAAACATATGAAAAGTAGTCTATAATGTAGGAATCATATAGACCTTAGGTTCTCTAATTCCTCGAAAGTGCAGCCCCTAGGCAGCGTTATGGACGGTTCACTTTATAAGTCACTCTTTTCAAATCTGTCCTTAAATTGCCCGTATGTGTAGCTTGATTGGTCATTGGAAGGGTAAGTTGAGATCAAGGCCTCAGGTTCGAGTCCCGACAGCGGTAGTGTGAGAGTTCATCTAATGTGGTGACTTCTTTTGCGCACCGACGTTGAATCACCCTTCTAAAAAGTTGGCTGAGATCAGACATGATTTACTCCCTTCACTACTCTGTCGGGCCGAAGTGTGGGGACAT
>JAOSBM010000009.1:244525-269003 GCA_027568955.1 Erythroxylum tenue | reverse complement strand
GAGAGATTTTAATTATTCAAAATAAGTGTCGTTTGTGACTTTTTATGAATATTTATAATTTTACTTCCAAAATTACCCTTTAATTTCTCTCACATCTTAATTACACAGATTATATTTTTAAAGCACTTTAACATGTAATTAATAAGAGTATATAAGATATTTCATTAACTTTCTTAATAAGTGTGAATTCCTCTAAAACGACACTTATTATGGATCAGAGGGAATATTCATTTTATAATAAAATAAAGACAACATTAATTTGGATATGTAAAAAGGTGATTTTATCAATGATTTTAAAACCGGACCGGCCAATTTGTCCGGAATAAATATGAACCGGCCAAGTTTTCGGTCCGATTTGTACTCTTAACCTCTATGAGAAAAAATCGGTCGGTTTCTTTAAAGATTGCCCAATTTTGCTAAAAATCATCGGTCGGTTTCTTTAAAGATTGCCCAATTTTGCTAAAAATCGGTTAAGTCAAGTCTTTTTAAGTTATGTGAGACCCATGATCAATTTAATAATATAGGACCCCTTGTCTTTTTAATCATGCGGGACGCCACCAACATTTAAGTTACTCTTTTAGCAATGCACATCAACCACGAGTTTTAGTATAATGCATTATAATAATGAAAGCTGAGATTTTAAAGGGTAGACTCATAAATCATTTAAATTTTCAATGAAATTTTTTTCTTTTCAACTCTTTCATACAATTTAAATAAAAAATTATATTTTTCAAAAATTATATTCTTTATTTATATTTTTATATTTTAATTAAAAATTTTATCTTAAATTATTATTTTTTAAAAACGAATTACTATTTTATTCTTTAAAATACTAACTTTATTTAATCTCACTAATAAATTATATTTGTGAAATTTTAGATTCTTTATTTATCTCATATTTTAATTGAAATTTTTAAAATCATTATGGTTAGAATCTAATTATTATTTTACCATAAATTTGTTTAATAAATTAAATTATTAGTTAGTATATATAAGTAATTTTGTTTAAAATAATTAAGAATGTGTTAAAAATGATATTTAAAATATAAAGAAGTATATTTAAAGGACATTAAAAAAGAAATTAGAATAAACTTAAAGTTTTTTCTATTGACTTTCTTTAAATATTTCAACTTTTATAAGTTTTTAAATAAATTATAATATTTAAATAAAATTATTATTATTATTATTTATTTTTAAAAAATTTATGTTAGATTCAATCTTAGTTTAAATTATTAGATTTATTATTAATCTATTATATATTAATAGACAATATTAGTGCATTTTTATTTTAATAAGGAATTTTATTTTATAATATATTTTTACTTATTCTTATCATTTTTACTTATTATTTATTATATACCAGTTTTATAGCGGTTTAATACCGATTGAACCTTTAAATCTTAAACCTTTTCTTTGACTGATTTGATATTCGATGTCCGGTCCGATTTTGAAAACATTGAATTTTATAATGGGAAGAAATCTTTCTTTAGATGCACCTTTTCGATCCACTTTAGTCATGTTTTTATTATTAGTAAATATAAAAAAATTAAAGAGAAAGACAACTCTCTTTTTAAATATCAAGATAGTTAAGAAGTAGCTCAATAGTAATTGAGAAATTGAAGTCCATCTAAAAATTGTCCCGACATATAAATTCATGTATGACAATTATAAAGAAATCATAATAATAAATAAAAGAGAGTTGATATAGAAAGATAAAAACAACGACTAAGCTATTTCTACTTCCTAAATTTCACTTAGGAAATCATTATCTACTTCTTTCATTGGTGAAGAACAATCCTCTTTACAACATTTTCTTTGTCACAAATTAAGAGGAATCTTTACAATCGTCTTGCTTTGTTACGAGTGAAGAATAATCCTTTACAAATCATGTTCAAGATAAAGAGTAATCCTCACAAAGTGTATCCCAATTAATTTATCTAATTACAACAATATACAATTCAAAACTCCTTTTGCTCACACTAGTCAACAATGACTTAGCATATATTATGTAATGCATATATTCAATCTCTAGCCTTTTTAGACTCTTAGTAACCCTTTAGTATACCTAACAAATTTCTTATAGCTCATATGTGGTCTATTTATACCCAAAAATAACCTAAAAAAGTTATTACAAACAAAAGTTAATTGTTACAATGACTACTAATATTGACATTAGTCAACCAATCTGGTAAATTGATATTGGTCGACGAATGTGCCAACCAATGTGATATAAAAATCACAACACGTAAGATTTCACTTTTTATGATATTTAGTTGACCAATTGTTCAAAAGCAACACATTGGTCAATCATATCTATGCATTAGTCAAATTGTGTATTTGAACATATATTTCCAATAAATTTTCAGGTTCTTTTAAAGATCAAGACCATACCTTTTTAATAAAACTTGATTCAAATCATTTCAAAAAAAATTTAAAATTTATTTTAAAGATTAAAATAAAATTTCTATTTATTATGAAATGATTTATGCTTATGCCACATATGCAAATGATCAAATAATAATTGAACTTCTAATATATTAAAATGACCAAGATAAGGTTATAAAAAGGGGTACAATGATTTTATTAACTTTTGATATACTTGATTCCTCTTTGCTCTTGGTCCTTAACTTGAATTGCATACATGCTCCACTTTTCTCATTTTCTCTAACCATTGATTGTTTAATTTAATAAAAATTTTATTAAATTAGCTCCTTTGCTCACTTTGGCCTTTTATTAAACTTCATCACTCACATATTGTTTGATTCCATTATAATATAATTACTATTATCACCAAAAGAAAATTTATTAATAAAAATGTATTTTGTTATTATCAAAATAAAGGGGTTAAGATCTCATTTAAGCAATAAGTTTCACTATTGATGGTGACTTTCAGTAAAATTTTGTTATTTTTCTAGATTTCTTTTTTGTGAATAATGAAATCAATTTATTATTTGAATTTGGTTTATAGCGAGTGCTTGATATGACAGGTTAGATGGGTTGGCTTACTACAAAATTGAATTTTCTTTTTTTTTTTTGGTTATCTTGTTCTTTTGAGAAAATAATCAACAAGTAGAGGTTGATTTCATTTGTTGGACCCCAAACCTGTCTAATTATTCTTTTGTTTGTCCCGACGGATCACCCTGGGTTCAGCCTTGGGGGTCGGGACTTGGGCCCAACGGTCTCCGTTTTGTGATTCCGTTCTAGATAGTTGGGCTCCGGTACCGGGGTTCGGCGGGGTCAGGCACTGTTCGGTCGGGCCTCGAGAGCGGGGTCCAGCATCATTCATCTTTCTTACTTGGTTATAATTATCTAGAGTTTATACCATTTTATGAGAAGTTGAAAGCTAGTAACATGAAAATAAACCATTCGCTAATGATTATTGTTTGACTCTTTATTTTCTTTGTGTAATTGATTTATTAACTGCATTGTACTTTTTTTTTCATGTTTTCAAGTAAAAGGCAAGTATTTGCACACTAAGTATCTTCATTAATGAGATATTTTGTATCATATCCATAATGAATTGTGTTATGGCAATGAAGGAAGACCTATCTTTCAATCCTTCTTTCTAACCTTATTATCAATTTTCACGAACAATCAAACAACTTTCTCAACCTCGGCAAACCAATATAGTATGTAAAAAATAATTAATTAGAAAACATGAATAGGTTATTCCAATTTGGCATATTCTAGAGTTAGTCAATAATTCTAAGTTTCTTTGTTATTATATATTTTGAGGAATGTAGCAGTAAATTTTATATGATATAGTAGTATATTTTGTATGGCATATTGATATATTTTTTAAAAATATGGTGATATGTCAAAATAATATGTTATCTTCAATTAATCTCAAATTGATAATTCTTAACATTTTGAGCTAAATTACAATTTGTAATTTAAACTGTTTGATTATAATTAATTTAACAAACAAAATTAAGAGTTCTATTACAATTTTAAACTTTTTGAATTATAATTGAGACTATTTAGGCTATTTTTAAACATCATAGGTGTTATAGAGATTATTAATGTAACACCCATATACCTCCTAGAAGGATATGCAAATGCCACACAAAACAGAACTAAAACATTCTAAAAATTCCAAAGCACTTCCAAAAACTCGAGCAAACATACCTTACATATCATTAGATGTTATTTTATAAACAAAAAATATCGAACATATTGTACTATTCCAAATACATGCCATAAGTTCCAAATCCATCCTATATTAAGGTTATTACAAACCATTAAACAAAATACAAAATGTCTCTTTACATATAATACAACTTAAAAATTCAAATAAAACAACTTCCAAAATGGAATACATTCTTCTTGGCCACTGTGATAGTCTTTGTCCCAGTCCTTAAATCTTCTTATCGAAACCTACACGGAGGCAAAACTACCGTGTTAAGCATAAAGCTTAGTAGGGAATAACTAAACACAATGTATAATAGCGACTGTTTCTAACAGTTGTCTAACATTCATATATATAGATTCAAATCATATTATAACAATCTTTAATTGTTCATATTACAAAGTAATCCAAACATTATGTCTTAAAACAAAATATGATTTATCAATATATGACATTCTTACATTAGAACAAACTCATAAATATCAGAACATAATGTATAAGTAGCATAATTGAATATCAGAACAGGATATAATCCTTTCAGATCACAATATGACTTGTATCATATCATAATATGTTTTGTATCAAATCAGAGCTTATCTTGTATCAGATCAGAACTTGTTTATATCAAAACTAAACATGTATCAGAATACAAAACATGTTAGCCTGCTAATCCTTTTTACAGAAGTGGGTAACGGGACCAGAACAGAAGATACCTATGATTGGTATCACAAAACAGGAGAGACTTATGTCGCAATAACAAGAGACACCGAAGTGACAATATCAGGAGATACCGAAGTGTCAATATCAAAAGACACCGAAGTGTCATAAAAGCAGCTACAGACCCTTCTAGGCATGCCTATTTACCCATGACTAGGACTTGGCAGTTTTAAAACAAACCATTTCAAGTTTCAGAATCACATGCAAAAGATGTAGTGCATAACATATATCTTTATTCCATTTTTCTCAAATTGAATATATACCTGCACATCCAAACAAACTTAACATACCTTATGAGCATAAAGATTTGCAATAATCTATCATTAAATGCATTATATATTTACAAATTACATATAATCACACAAATTTCCAATTCATAAACAATCATATTCAATTCACATCATATAAACCCTTTGAAACACACTTGTATTCATAAGGACACATTCATCTTTGAACAAACCATACATTTCAACATTAGACACATTATTTGTTACCCACTCATTCATTAAGTAATTACCTCAATTAACAATCCATAACTAAATTTAACTATTATTCAATTAATCTAACATCATCTAGGTTCATTTTCAACCTCAATTAAGCCCAATTAAAACATTATTAAGTACCTTAACCTTATATAGTCTGACAATTGTTTAAAACCAATATTTTCTCCTTCTTAAGTACTTCCCAAGATCGTGGGAATAAGCCTTGTAAACCACACGATCATGAGACGAGTAACCAAAGGTTCACTCACCCACTGCCTCTAATTTGTTTCCAAAACTTAGCTTCTTTACTTCCATTCAACACACCTTCACCAAAGTCCATCAATTTCACTTCAATTCTACCTTATACATGCTTCAATATGTTATGAAATTCATGTCCAAACCAATTCAAAAAACATTCATCACACAACTCATAAATCATTATCTTACATACATCAAAACCAAAATAGAATTTCCAAATAAGGATCATTTTCCAGCACTCAATTATCAACATCAAAAACATATTTCATGCCAATTCAATTTTCATAAAACTTGTATTAATACATGCTATCAGTTTTAGAATTTCTTTACCCATTTAAATTCAAAGTCCTACTTCAAATAACAAGCAAAACTAGCCCTTCATGCTACCAACACACATCCAAGATCAGGGTGCAAATTTTAGCACCAAGAAAACAACATAGAAGATAACATAATCTACTTCCTTGATGCAGTATCTAGCAAGGATTTTAAGTGTTGATAATCCAAATCAAAGAAAAAATCCAGAAGTTTGAGAGTAAGAGAGAGAGTTTCAGTGAAGAGGAGCAAAGTAAAGAGAGAAGGTAGAAACATCAAGAATGAAGGATGATTCACCACCTGCCTAAATCTTTGGATGCTAGGTGTTCTTGATTTAATCAAGCCACATGTCATACATGAAGGTAAGCTGCTTGTCCTTCAATGAATCCATTTACATGTCTTCATGTGTGGCTGTCAAATGCCACAATTCAATCAGGCCACTTATCACTTAACCAATGTTGCTAAATGTCAACGCATTAGCTATGCCAAATGTCACTAACTCATAGGCTTAGTATCCAAATTTTCATGTACTAATTTTTCTTGTCACTTCACAATTTTCCTAGTCCAATTGTACATTTTAGTACTTCAATTTTCTAATGGTATCAACTAATTCCAAGTCGCTAAGTATGATCCATTAAACCAAAAATTCAAGACGTATATAATTCACAATCATATCACAATTTCAACACCTATCACATTTACTTTCATGAACATGTAACATTTCAACTAAGGTATAATTTGGGGCTTACAATTCTCTCCCCTTTAAAAGAATTTTGTCCTCAAAATTCTTAACTGACTGATTCAACAGATGGGGGCTATGTTGTCTTACGTTCTCTTCAGCTTCCCATTTAGCTTCTTCTCTCGACTATTGTCACCAAATTCCCAATTCCTCATATTTTTCAACTTTGCTTGCACACTTTAAATCCCATCACTTTTACTTACATCTCTATTCTTTCCTCTGCCAAATCCACGAAAATATATTTACTTCCACATCAATTTAAAGGTATACAACAGCATAATACTAATCTCATATTCCTTAATATAACCACGAATTCAAATACACTGACTCTATGTCCAACATATCGAACTATATAGTATCTCCTATATCAGGATATCAACAAACTTTCATTTTCTCACTCTTTGACAGATCATCATTCATCTCGATTTACCCCAGATGGTCCAAATATAGATGGACGAGATCGCAAAGGAGTATTACTCCCAGCAACCTCATCAACAGCCTCATGAGATCTTTCCATATTTAAATCTAAAACTAAAACGTGGGATAAACCTCATTAGGTCAAACACAACTCTTATACTCATGTACAAGCAATATTTAAGCACTGGTTAAATCAGAATCGCCTAAACTATGCTCTGATACCAAACCATGTAACATCCACATACCCCTGAGAAGGATATGCAAATGCCACACAAAACAGAACTAAAACATACCAAACATTCCAAAGCACTTCCAGAAACTTAAGCAAACATACATTACATATCATTAGATTTTTCTTTATAAACAGAACATATCAAACATATTGTACTATTCCAAATACATGCCATAAGTTCCAAATCCATCATGTATTAAGGATATTACAAACCCTTAAACAAAATACAAAATGTCTCATTACATTTAATACAACTCAAAAACTCAAACAAAACAACTTCCAAAATAGAACTCATTCTTCTTGGCCATTGCGGTAGTCTTTGTCTCAGTCCTTAAATCTTCTTATCATAACCTACATGGAGGCAAAACCACTATGTTAAGCATAAAACTTAGTGGGGGAAAGCATAATGTGACTGTTTCTAATAGTCGTCTAACATTCATATATATTGATTCAAATCATATCACAATAATCTTTAATTATTAATATTACAGAGTAATCCAAACATTATGTCTCAAAAAACAATATGATTCATCAATACAGAACATTCTTGCATCATAACAAAACTCATAAATATCATAATAGAATGTACAAGTAGCAGAATTGAATATCAGAACAAGATATAATGCTTTCAGATCAAATTATGACTTGTATCATATCAAAATATTTTTTGTATAAAATTAGAGCTTATCTTGTATTAGATCAGAACTTATTTATATCAAAATTGAACATCTATCATAATACAAAGCATGTTAGCCTACTAATCCTTTTTACAAAAGTGTGTAACAGGACCAAAACAGGAGATACATGTGATTGGTATCACAGAATATGAGAGACTTATGTCTCAGTAATAGGAGACACCGAAGTGTCAATATCAGGAGACACTAAAGTGTCATAGAAGTAGCTGCAAATCTTTCTAGAAATGCCTATTTACCCACAACTAGTACTTGGCAGTTTTAAAACAAACCATTTCAAGTTTCAGAATCACATGCAAAAGATGTAGTGTATAATGTATGTCTTTATTCCATTTTTCTCAAATTGAACATATACATGGACATCCAAACAAACTTAGCATACCTTATGAGCATAAACATTTGCAATAATGTATCATTAGATGCATTATATATTTACACATTACATATAATCAAACAAATTTCCAATTCATAAACAATCATATTCAATTCACATCACATAAACCCATTGAAACACATTTGTATTCATAAGGACACATTCATTCTTGAACAAACCATACATTTCAACATTAGACACATTATTTGTTACCTACACATTCCTTAAGTAATTATACATGCTTCAATACCTCATCAAATTCATGTCCAAACCAATTCAAAAATCATTCATTAGACAACTCACAAATCATTATCTTATATACATCAAAACCAAAACATAATTTGCCAAACAAGGATCATTTTCCATCACTACTAGCCCTTCATGCAACCAGAACACATCTAAGATCAAGTGCAAATCTTAGCGTCAAGATAATAGTATAGAAGATAACATAATCTACTTCCTTGATGCATTATCTAGCAAGGATTTTAAGTGTTGATAATCCAAATTGAAGAAAAAAATCAAGAAGTTTGAGAGTAAGAGAGAGAGTTTTGGTGGAGAGGAGAAAAGTGAAGAGAGAATGCAGAAACATCAAGAATGAAGGATGATTCAACATCTGCCTAGCTCTTTGGATGCTAGATGTTCTTGATTTAATCAAACCACATGTCACACATGAAGGTAAGTTACTTGTCCTTCAATGAAGCCATCTAAATGTCTTCATGTGTGGTTGCCAAATGCCACAATTCAATCAGGCCACTTGTCACTTAACCAATGTTGTCAAATATCAATGCATTAGTTATGCCAAATGTCACTAACTTATAGGCTTAGTCATCCAAATTTCCATGTACCAACTTGTCTTGTCACTTGAAAATTTCCTAGTCCAATTATACTTTTTATTACTTCAATTTTATAATGGTATCAATTAATACCAAGTAACTAAGTATGATCCATTAAATCAAAAATTCAAGAAGTATAGAATTCACAATCATATCACAATTTCAACACCTATCACATTTACTTTCATGAACATGTAGCATTTCAACTATGGTATAATTTGGGGCCTTACAGTTAATTTGATTGTTATAATGAAATGCTCCTTCTTTGTGAGTTGTGGATTGCTCTTGACTAACTATTTTTTCCACGGCCTTTTCCTTTTTCATATAGTCTTCTTAATTTATTGGTCATTATTTATAGTTTATGTTTTCATTAGATCATTAAGGCATCATATTCTCTATTACACATGGTTAGGACTTGATGTGTTTCCATATTGACATCTAAGGAACCCACTAGAGCTTGACTTAAGGTAATTAAGAGGATCACCTTCATTCATAGAACATCTTGCTAGAACTTGAAAGCTCAGTTGAGATCTCCTCCTCCTCATCCTCCATCTCTTCTTACTCAGGAGAATGAGTATTTTATTCCTACACACCTGAGTTTGATGACTACCTACTCGTGAACTTCACAAGAACGAGGTCATTGAACCTTGCCTTCTTTAAATTTTTTAAAGAGTACGACCTTATTTATTGCTTCACTGATCAAGGTGGAAAGAGTTTTCTGACTAGGATACGTAGACTTATTTATAAAAATATGAGGTTATTTTATTTCAATTTTAGAGACAATAAGAGAGGCTCTTAGTGAAATTTTATTTCGAATGTATATGGAATTAAGATTTGCCTTAATTTGGAGATCTCTAATGACATTTAGTGCATTTATTATCTTAATCATTTTGTCTATTATAACTATATCTCTAAGTATTATAACCATCCTCAGTCGGGCTTACTATGATTCCAGGTTATGCTTAAGAGAAACTCCTCTAATCATTAGTTAAGTAAGCCTTAAGAGTTGAAAATTTTCTCAATTATTCATAAAGTCCACCATTTATTCATCAAACACAAATTTTGTTTCTTTTAGTGGACATAAGCCCTCTTTTAGGTCTAATTAGATTTAATTTCCTTCCACCATCATAATGGAAGAAATAATCAACATTGGGAAACTTTATCTTAAACATCATTTTAAAGTTTACTAAGGTAAAGAAAATACCATAACATCTTCTACTTCACTATTGTTGGTCTCATCTTCACTTATTTCAATTTTTTCACATTCTAAAACGAGTTTTCATTTGATTATTTATTGGCTCTACTTATTTAAGGACCATGATCTTACACTTGGTTGACCAACTAATGACATGACTACTTAGACTACCACTATAGTCACAAGGACTATAAGAACTCTATAATCTATCTCAAAAAGATGATGCTTTCATATATACCTGCTTACATTCACATTATGGAGATGTTTATTATGAAGAGGACATTGACTAAGAGGAAACACCCATTAGTCGTTCTCTAAGAGTTACGCATATGACTATTCCAAAATTTTCCCCTTGATTGATGAGACTAAAGTGAGTTATATTCCTTTTGAAATAAGATAGACTTCTTTACTGATCGATTAGATGAGATGTTTTATTTTACGAGATTGCATTTTCTTCCACCACCCTTGTACATTTTTATAGTTTTTTCACCCCTTTAAATAGTTTTTATTCTGCAAAAAAGGAGATGAGATAAAGGTATTAAGTTATTTTATTCAAGGGATAAAAACATATTTTTTATATAGAATTTTGGGTTTTGGATTTTAAATTGTATCACTCATTTTATCATCATAAGAAGGGGAGACATTATCAAACCAAGAAAGGTTTCAATTCATATTTTGAAGATAACAGAACATATTGCTATGCTAAGGACTTAATTATTATAATATAAGAAATACTATGTTTTTTTTCAAACAAATGTGAAGAAAAACAAATCATAAAGTCACCTGAGCCAAAAAATGTAAAAACATATGGAAACTTGAGGGTTATTTAGTTTTGCTGTTTGTTGTGTTTTTTTATAGTTATTAAAAAATAAAAATTTGCTAAAAAGCATTTGGTTGGAAATGGTTACGTTCCTTGTACTGCTGAACCTTATACCACCATAATCTTTCCTTATACCTAAACAACCTCAACGGATCGAAATAATACCTCATGTATTACCTCTTTTTCATTCGCACTATAATTAGTTTATCATGCTCTTCAAAGTATCACAAAGATCAACTGATAATAGATAATCACTTATTGCATAAAATGTAATTGTTTAAGGGATAGTTTTTAATACAATTTCCTTCATTGCAAGAGACAAGAGCTTCCAATTTCAGCTCTGAATTCTTTTTCAAATTTTTTCCTTTATAAAAGAGAAAACTTCCTTCTTGTTGTGAACAAAAAAAGTTACAAAGCTATTTATTTGTCTTGTGATTGAACTTAAGACACTCCCAACTTGGTTATTACCATCTCTCTAAGCTTCTGACCAACATTGGTATTTGGTGATAAAGATGATAGTAAATTTATTCTAATTCGCATATTGTCCTAAAGCATAAGCATACGTATTAAACATATCTATTTTATAATCAGATTCTCTACTGTTTGCACGGAAGAATAGGTAATTATTATTTATAAAAGCAACATGGTCACACTTGAAGCTGCTTTAACCACCAAATAACCATTTAAATAGTCATCAACCTCTTTCTTTCAAATGAGAGCCACTAAAATTTTAGAGCATAAGAGGAATAAGTAAAGAGATAGTGAGTCCCCTTATTAAATACCACGATTAGGCAAGTTCAAACCAATAAATTTTGATTAAAAAGTAACTTATAACTCGTAGATGAAATACATAACATGAACAAATCCACCCAAAGCATATGTAAACCTATGCAAATCATCCTATTCTCTAAGAAACACAATTCTACCTTATCGTATACCTTACTAATATCAATTTAAATGTTGTTTACCTTGTCTCTTTCTTTTGAAATATTTCATTATCTCCCATGCAATAAGAATATTATTATAAATAAGATGACCAATACAAATGCACTTTAAGCAAATGAAATAATAGAAGAGAGGAGAGGCTTTAAACAGCTAGCAAGCATTTTAGAGAGAACTTTGTAAATTATATTGCATAAAGAGATCGAGACAAATCTAACAAAGATTTTGTATTTGCCTTTCTAGGAATAAGAATTGTTAATGCTTTCATTAATCCAAGAGATAAATGAAATTCTTGAGTCTAGAACAATGTTATGAATATTGTATTAGTACCAGTACCAGTACCAGATTTAGTTCTAGTATAGTATTGTACCAGTACTGATCAATATCAGGTACCGTTTCGGGATAATTTTTAACTTTATAAAATAGTCCAATTTTTTTTTAAAATTACAAAATAGTCCATTAGTATATTGCACTATATACTTTATAATTTTACATCAACTCTGTCTTCAAAAATCATAATAATAATAATTTAAAAATAACAACAATTTATTTATTTTTATTAACATTAATTTACACATATTTCACATATAAATAATAACCACAATTAATATGAAAATATCATTTAATTATCGTACAAATATAGAATTGAGAACAATACAAAGTATTTAAAATATTACAATTTCATCATATAATAAATAACAATTACATCAAAGCATGAAAAAGAGAACAATAAATATCCTTAACTCTCTAATTATTACAATTTACAAAAAGAATTCTTCATGAAGAAACAACCAATTAGAAGTGAAACATAAAACAAAAACATTTACAATTACATTGCATATATAAAATTTAACATATACATCAAATATAAGTAAAATTAAAAGAAAAGGAGAAAAAAAACATGAAACTTCATTTAATCGTCTACTGGATGCATACTATAACTATATTGACTCCAATTCTCATTTGGTACAACGTCCTCATCATTGAGAGGAGTCTCATTATTACCATGATTCAAACTCATTGCACCAAATGACATGTCAATGCTTTCCTATCCAAGATTATCTTCCAAGTTATTCTCATCTATCAAATCTAGTTCCTCATAAATCGAATTTGTCAAAAGATCGATATTATTAATGTAATTTGGATCTACTGAACTATTTGTTATATAGTAAACAATAAAATTAAATTATTAAAAATTTATAAGAAATTATATCTAACTTAATAATGATAAAAGTGTATCTTTCTCGAAGCTTTAAAATAAAATGAACAAAGACCAAGTCATTCAATATTTTATGCTCCAATATATTCCTTTTCTTGGAATGGATGAATTCAAATATGCTCCAATTCCTTTTGCAGCCTGTTGCACTCACACATTGACTTAGAATTTGAATTACAAAACCTTTACAATTCTGGAACACCACTTCCAAATTGGTCCCACCAAGAACTGTAAGTCGTAAGATAAAAATACCATTATAAACAAAATAAAGTGATAATTAATTTTCAACAAGCAACCCAAGTGAAAAATATATACCTGGATTAAGTTTTGCTCTTTGTCAAATAGAAATCGGTATCCCAAAATCCCCAGAAGACTCCTTATAAATCTCTATTTGTGAGCTTAGGAGATCTTGCATCATCTTATGGGTAACAACTATTGTAATAGTTAATAGCATTCCCCTATTAACTTCAGCTTTCTTTGTAAAATTTGGTCTAAAAGAGACACTAGGATTCAAAAATGCCTAGTTGCAATCAACAAAGAGTAAAGTTGTCTTTCTCATCTCTCATTGATGATTGCAAGATAAGGTGTGTACAAAGAAGGCTTATTTTTCGTATTGATCTTAATTGCTTCCTTCGCCCTCTCTATGACATCATAAAAATAACTTATTGTTGCCTTTTCATCACTATCAACCAAAAGAAGCACCCTTACCAATGGCTTACGTAATCGGATGATAAATTGGTATTGGGACTAAAATTCAGTATCTTTAAGCATAATTCTAGAAACCTCCATTCTAGCATTAGATCTAGCATGTTGAGATACAATCCACTTGTCACTTGTAAATGTTTGTCTCAACTCTTTCTTCATCATAATAAAAAATTGAAGTAATAAGAAATTTTTTATAAATCTTATACCAGTAGGACGACACAAATCCTTACCATTGGTTATATCCTTTCTCATTAAATTCAAGACTCATGCACGATTATAGATGAACTTGGTCAACTTTTTTACTTTCTGCACAGTTTCATCAATAATAGGAAAATACCTAGCATCCCTATATTTTCCAACATTAAATCAATGTAATATGTAACACAAGGAGTCCACAAAAAAGAATTATACTTGCTTTGTAATCTTCTTCCACCTGCTCTATAAGCAGAATCATTATCAATAATGAACTGAACAATATTTTCTGGTGCTATTTCATTCACAACTTCATTGGAAATTTTAAATAAAGTATCAGTATTCCTAACAAGGTCAGATGCATCAATAGACTTCAAAAACATTGAGAGCCCTTTGAAAAATAAACTTAAAAATTAATAATAGACTCATGTCTCCTATTTGTCCAACCATCACACATGATTGAACACTAATAAATAGCCTAATCTATTGTTCTTTCTTCCAAATAACTTTTAATTTCATAACATAGTAACTCAAAAGTTTACCTCTATCGTCATTAATAGAAGGAGCTTTGTATCTCAGACCGTAAAAGGCTATAGCATCCACCATAAGCTTATAATAATAAGATTAGGAAGCACTGAATGTTATACCTAAATCATACCACCATCTAGCCATTGCCATATCTATATTGTAAGTCACTTCTCTTGATTGCATGGCGCTAGGAATTAAAGGCTAAGCTTCAGGAGTTATTCGTGGTGAAAAAAATTTGACACCTACCTACTTCTTTTCCTAATATCAAGTCCAAATGCAACATTAACTTATTGCTGGGAAGGAACATTACTTTCAACATTTCTACTATCATCCTTAACAATAGCAAACGAACTTTCACTACCAATTTTATAATTCAATCTCTCCCTTCTATCTTTCCCGTGCTAATACTCTTCAAGAAAAGTCTTCATTTGTCACTTCACATCATGAATCACTTTTTTTACAATGTTGCACATCTCTTTTAACACTAGCTAAATGCTTCTTTAACCTGGTGATTTCTCCACCTTTCAAATGCTTATTACAAAACAAACATATAGTATGGTTCTTTATACCGGGGACCAATGTAACATGAGCCCAAGCTGGATCATTGTATCTTCCTGAAGCCGTTGAATTGTTAGGAGTACTTGAACTTTCTTCTATTTATCTATAAAAATAAATGAAGACATATATCAAAATTAACTTAATAACTTCATATCAAAATATAGAAAAAGTAATTTTATTATCAATTACTATCACAAAATATGTATTATTTATCTCAAAAGTCTAAACTAACACATTACACAATACACATATACATTTTTTATAATATAACTCATTTTGTATGATTACATCATAAAAGGTTTTATTAAAGTGGAAAATTGGTAAGTGATCATCTTCTATAAGCAGTGAGAAGTGCTTATGGCTCTCAAAAATAGCCTTTCGCCTCTTTTCTATTTTTTGTGGACTCAATCTTATTTCCCTTGTTTATTTGCATTAAAGATTAAAGAAGTTGTAGATGAAGAAAACAAGTTTCTGTTTTTCTTGATTAGTGAGAGTTGGTCTAATATTTATCGGGCATCTCATATTCTTCTAATCGAGTATCTTTACTTTCACCACTTCTCGTAATACATTTTGGGAATGGTTATATATTTTTTGGAAAATCGGGACTCGATTCGATCCCGAAACAACGAAATAATTACAAAATTATTTCATATTGTGATTTATCAAAAATCAATACCACTTTAATTCTATATAATGATTAACAATTAAATCATAATAAAGCATAAATCATAATTTGTACGTTATTCTAAAGCTTGAGAGTATTATTGTCGTAACACCTTCGAATTGTTTCTAAAATTGATCCATCTCAACCACGGTAGTTGTACAAGTGTCTAACCTTTAATGGTATCCACGTAACAAGTTGAAAGAACTATGTAACTCTTACAGAGAGGGTAGAAGTGCTAGCTCCATTAGAGTTTAAACCTATTTATAATAAGTTTTGGACATTTTAGTAATTTAATTGAAATTAAATTCTATTTTCAATTAAACTTTAACTAGAATTATAAATAATTCTAATTAAATATCAATTATGCCTAAATAAGATATAATATCTCATATTAATCCTTATTTATTAAATATATCGTATTTAATCATAAAATTTTTCAAAGTTTACAATCAAGTCCAACTTGATAAAATATCTTTACTCTCTTCAACTCATTCTATATGTGAGACCCCTTAGGTTCTTAAATATGTTAGTACTGATTATAAATTATAATTCTAATTCATAATTAAAATTAGACAAATTAAAAATCCTTTTATCTTTAATTTCTCAATTAAATAATTTATAATCATAGATCAAGATTGACGTCTAGTAATGCATCATGAGCACTCAAATATTTAGGAATGTTAAAATAGATTGGACTAACTTTTCTATGTATGACTTTTTTATAAAACTCAATCATTTCATCATACAATGTTCCAATTAGACATAGAGCATGAAATTAATGTCTATTCTATTTTGAATCCAATCATATTAGTTCTCCATCATTAGCTATCGATTCAATTAATAACATTCGTAAACGATTTACAAAACATCATTCTACCTTGGCCAATGATTTCGCAAATTAATACTAATCGAGAATAATAGAACATTCTTCCTAATTACTTTAGGGTGACAAATCCTATCTTGACCACTCAACTACCTCAATACAGTTCGTACTACATCTAATGAATACTGAATGAACGACTCCTGATTAAATAGGTTATAAGTAGTATCAAAATATATCAATCCATATACAAGATAACTATGGAGACCTCAAGTCAAAAGTTCACTTATATAATCATCACAATGAGAATTTAAATAGATATACAAGTAATGTTCTAAACAGATTTCTTATATCGAGTCAGTTTAATGAAATTGTTTTTCAACAAGAACTCACACCTTTGTTTAAGTATCTTCATACTTTAGCCTATGAGATCAACTACTTTCTTTATAAGGAAAAACATGACATGTGCTAGGCTTTTTAAGTTCTATTAATATCCAATATTAAAAAACCAATGACTACAAACAATTTAGGGGGTAATACATAAATACAATATGAATCTCATAATTATAATCTCATTGTAATTTCATTTGTAATTTATAATTACCTCATGAACTTTATCATATATATCTAAACATGTAGATAAAGAATGTTTTGAAATTATTTTGTCACTAAACTACAAGCTAAGTGATTGGTTGTATGACATAAACCAGCAATCTCCTACTTGCACTGAACCAATTGTTTAAGTACCTCATACCATATCACCATATGATGATTTTACTACTATTGGGATAGTGGTTTAATGAGAAAATTTTAAAAGATTCTCTATATTGAGCATTTTCCTAACTCTTACAACTTCCATCTTAATTATCATCATAATTAAGAAAATTTTCCTAAATACATCCTTGGATCTTTGATGAGACCTTAGCTCCTTTTACATGCCCATTGTGAAGGCGTGCGAAGGTGGTGTTTGATGGTAGTGGACCATGATTGAGGGAGGAATGGCCTGAGAGTGATTAGAAGAGGGCCTGGTGGTTATTGTAAAAAGTTTTGGGCAATCTGGTTTTTATCGGATAAAACTGGAAAAGGAAATATGAAGATGTTTCTGGGTTAATTGGTTGGGAATTTGGTTTCGAGGAAAGAAGAAAAGTTGTAGAACTTTTTGTGAACTACAATTTAGACACAAGAATCGGATTAATTGGTAAAGAATGATTGAGTTATGGTGGGTTTTGTGGTGATATGTTCATCTGGGCGATAGAATGAAGGCAGATGAGGAAAACGGAAATTTTGAGGAGGCTGGGGTTTGCATTGGGTGAAGATGTCTTCTGGGGATTTTTAATTTAGAATGTGAGGAACAAACTTGAAGAAGGAAACTTTTTGATTTGATGAACACAGGAAACAGAAACTGGAAAACGAAATTGGAACTCGGACAGAATTTTGGAAATCACACAACACACAAACGATTGAATGTTTTCGGCATACAAACAAACCCTTTTGATTATTTTTGGAAAATAATCAAACCCAATGATTGTTATTTGGAAAAAAAATAATCAAAACCCAGACAATTCCTTGACAAAAGATTGAGAGAAAATCTCGACTTTTCCTTATATTTTTCTGAAATGATATTGAATAGGAAACAAAATGAGCTGAAATAGGAAACAAATGGGCAACCACAAAGTCAGCTCCTCACCTTTTCTATTCTTCAGTTTTTTAGCTCATTAAAACAAAAATAAAACCTATAATAAAAGTCTTACAAAATAACTAAAATAAAACAAACCAAACAAGTCATAAAATCGGGCCAAAATAACAAATCCGGACCAAGATAAAACAGGAAATAAAACAAGTCTTTATATCAAACCAAATACTAGTTAAATGAGACCAAATTCAACCCAAGTTAAACGTGAGAAAATCTGCTGCTCCTAGGCTTCGAACGACTCAATATGATTAGGTGCAAAAACACAAGCTTTGAAGTCACCAAATGGGCTCAACATCACCTGGAACTTTAAGAGCAAGTGCAACCCAACTTCTTCTTGGTTAGACTTGGGCTTGATGGTCCTCCATCACGTTGGCTCTAATGTTCTATAGTATATTACTGTCTTAAATAATGCAAGGAACAATATCAAGTTCACTAAAGAACTTATTGACTCAGTTAATCATTTCCACTAAATGAAAAATGTATTATGGCATAATTAGCTACCATTGCTATATTGAAACCTTTCCAATCATAAAATGATATTGTTTTAAGTAAATAGACCTTAATTAGTATTTACTTCTAAAGTAAATATCCTTATCTCCTTGAACTCAAATATCAACTTATACATATAATAATGGATATCATTAGTACATCACAAGTATCAAATATCTCAAATACTAAACATCTTTAGTACATTATCTATGTACTTAGAGTTAGAATAGGTAAACCACTTCTAATATATCTCTATAGATCTAATTCCTAAAATTAAGATTTTACCTTTTTCATATCCAACAAGATTTGTTCTTAGACAATTATGTTTTCGAAAATTGAAAGTTAGAATTGTTGTTCTTTATAAGTAATATGTCTCCACTTACTCCCACTAAAGAGGACAACCATCTTCCCACTGACCTTCTTGCAGACATGATAAATTCACAATCATATATCAAACAAACCATTTAAATTCATCAAGAAAGTTAATCTTTCAATGTCTCGTAGCCTTCAGCTATACATCAAATATACAAATAAAGGCAGTAGTTTCAATTGGATGTATTGTCATGAGATTTGGACTTTTCAAATTTCATCTTACTCCCACTACTTATCTTGAGAACTATTTTCTTGTAAACATACATTGAAACAAATAATTTATTCAATAGTTTTGTAAGATTATATTCAATCTTTTAGATATCCCATAACATTTTATTATCCAATTTTGATTGTAAGCTTAATGGATAATATATGCTTTAACTAAACATCACATTCTTAAATCATTAACTTTGATGCTTTTAAAGACTTAACGTTTCATATCTAATATGAAATTTTGCTAATTGATTCAACTGAAACTATAGAATGTAAGTCATTGTACCAGGCACAACTATAAGAAAAATAATATTGCATCATACAATATCCTATATTGTATTTTTCTCCTTACATAAAGCCATTCTTTTATGAATTTAGTCGTAAAGGTATTCATTAGACAATCTCATTCCCTATAGATAACAAAAAATTTAAAACTCATCACAACGATCTCATCAAAGTTCTTCAACATTCTCAATGTTTAATTTCTACATAGATTTAAACAATTTGAACTTTTCAAAATTTTAAATTAACATTTCATTTAATACATATGACTATATCACATAAAGTCATTAGTAATATAATGAAATATAAGTATTATCATTTTATGAATTATTATTCCATCCAATATATCACATATATAATTTTAACAATTCAATACCATCATTATTATTTCATTAAAGGTTGATTTGGTTATTATTCAACTTGACAAGTTTCACAAGTTTCATATAATTCATAATCAAAAGGATAGATATATCCTTGTATGTAACTTTATGATCCTCGTTATGTTGATTTAACCAACATGATATAAAAGGATAGACTAGATTATTCAACCTTATATTTTTGCCACTTATATTAAGCATAGGTTTCCTTTAATCCAACCTATACAGACAATTAGCATAAACTTGGATCAAATAATTTTACTTAACAATCTGTTTCTTATCATGCTTTGAACATTATTATAATGTTAAATCTAAATTCAGTATCAAATACTTATATGCATGAACTAGAAATACATATGATCTCTATCATTTTACATATACAAGAAAAGTCAAGCAATCAATTTTCTTCTAATGATGACTATTATCATATTATAGCAAAACCCCTAATTATAGTCTATAGTTATGATTTAGTAGGCTAAATTAAGTTAAACAATTTCATAAGGTACTATACCTTTCAGCACTACTTTATGCAACCTCTTGCATCTTGCTATCATGATGTTGACATACATCTTACATGTTGTCTTCAAAGTTTATGAGACATTAGTCAACTTAAAATGTCAATATATTTTGTCATTTATATGATTTTAACATATCTTCAAAAACTTTGTCACCGAATCCTCAATAAGTATTGTAGCAAAATTACATAATGGGCATGCAATATTCTTTTCTAAGTTTGAGAAATTTTCTCAAACATAGTCCTATGTCCAAGAAATTTGGTTTACTAACTTAGTATCAACTATACTAAATATGGTAAATTCCACTTAGAAAAAATATAAATGTAAGAAAAACAAGTAATTATTTATATGTTATGACTACCAAATAAGATTAGGACTTTAATCATATATTTGATTACTCCCACTATTGTATTCAAAATAATAGCCCTCACTACTATTTAGAAAGATTATTCTAATCTTTCTAGTGAGCTAGGATCCCGTTCAAATTTGGTTGATCTTAAACTTGCTTAACAAACCAACAAAACTTAAACTAGATAGATAACAACTTTATCAATCACATGTCATGTGACTCCTATATTTGTTAGGTAATAACTCTTGCCAAAACATATCTAATATGTTATTCCTAGCTCGACCTCCAAATTTATATAATCATGAGTTTGCTCATCCAAATCACACAAATTTAGTTAAGTAGAACTTACTGTTATAAGACTAAACGTATTCGGGTTAAAGTGGCCTAGAGTTTGCTCAATAAGCCTACAATAAACAAAACTCTGGTTTATACTTATAACAATGAAAAATAACAATCATATTATCAACGTGTACTTACTATTTTAACGAGAGATTTAATTTTATTCATATCATCAAACACAAAATTGTATGTAAAATATCACACATACAAAACATATAATTTAACATGCATCAAATAAAGTGTGTAACTTATGAACTCAATAATCAAATTACATGCATAAAACATCAAGCTTCATTTGATTCTAGTTCTTGATCTTCATAATCTAAAATAATATTTTTATCTCTTTGGAAAAATTAAATTAGATTAAAATGATTGATTCCTAAATAAACTTATTTCGTATTCCAAATAGAAATTTATTTTGATTTGAAAAAAAATTTCAAATCCAATAGGAAACTATTTCCAATTATTTTGACTCCTTTGACAAAATTTAATGGAAGACAATTTTCAATAAATTATTGTTCTTACTTATTATAATTTAGAAAAACTCCTTTTTTAAAATTTATATGAGTAACACATTCTAATAAAATTAGAAAATTATTTATAATCTAATTAGAAATTACTATTTCTATTTTCATTAGAAATTACTTTTCCTTAATTAGAAGACTACTTTCTAGGTGTAAAAGAAAACTACTTTTAAAATTAAATAAAACACTTTTAAATATAATTAAGAAAGTCCTTTATATTATTTATTTGGAGATTGATTTCTTAATTAATTAGAAAATATTTCTTTAATAAATTAGAAATCTATTTTCAAAAATATTAAGAAGGCTCTTTTTCTTAATTAATAAATGAAAACACTTTTCAAAATTTAATGAAGAAAAATATCTCTTTTAATAAATCAAGAAATTTATTATTTATAAATAAAGAATTAATTTCTAAATAAATTGAATAATAATTCTCTAAATAAATAAAATCATAAATTTAAGTTATCTCAATCAAATTGAAATAAATAAATTTAATTAAGAAACAACTTTCTTAATTATTTAAGAAAACAATTTTCTTAATTTTAAAGAATTGAATTAATTACTTTCAATCTAATTGAAACTAATTAATTCTAATTTTAGAAACTAATTCTCTAAAATTAATTAGGAATAAATATAATTATTAATCTTAATCATATTAAGAAAAATAATTAATTTAGTTTTAGAATTGGATTTTGATTTTAAAATAATTTTAAAATTATTCAAGTTTGGAATAAAATTATTAAGATTACTGTAATCCTTTTTAAAATTATTCCTTTTCAAGTTTAAGTCATACTTAAAACTTGTAAGCAAACAAACCCCAATCCAAACAAGTTTATTCTAGGTTAAGAAATCTAGCTAATTCTTAACTTGAAAAACCTTAAACCGAAGGCCAAACACCCAAATTCATAAATTTTTAAATGGAATTTTAATGAATTTTGGTTAGGTCGGCAGTCTCAGGCCCAGGCCTAGGTCCAATCGTCAACAGTCCAGTCGTAGGTGACAACCTCCCATGCATACGTAAAGATCTACGTAAAGACCTAAACCTAGTAGCTGCTCCTTATATAAGGTACTAATTCGCCATGATTCAGGTACGATAATAATACCTTGATTTTCTCTGTTCTTAGCTGCCCAATACCTTCACCAAAAGCCTAACTTGAGTGTCGGAGGGGCCTACCGGCAATCAACCCCCGGCGTGCCTTATTGTTTTGCAGGTACTCCCAAGCTCAAACCTATCGAAATAATGGATCCGAGCAACAGCATCCAGCCTCAACAGAATTAGGTTGAACCAGTTGGCGCCCACCGTGGGGCCGGACGTCAAGGCACCACGTCCAGAACTACTCAGATCAGTCAGGCGGCAGCAGCCAATCCCGATATAGTCGTCGTCACAGCACTTGCGCTGCAACGGATGGGTTTGCAATTACCTGCCACTCTCCCGTCAGCACATCACGAGTCCCATACACAATCTTCACACACGAATGATCAGCCACAGCCTCAAAACCAAGATCAAGAAGAACAAAGCGTAGCCCTAGAGGATGACGCTGAGACTAATTCGCATCCTAACTTTCAGCATCCTCTAGACGCAAATCCTCCTGCACCGCAACAAACCTCCCTCACCCGAAGGCAGATAGAGGAAACGACTAATCTATTGATTCGCCAAATCCTGCAGTCTCAGCCGGAACAACAGCGGACCCCCGCTCGACAGATTGGTGTGATGGCCGATCGCCATTCTGCTGAAGCCCTAGAAAAAATCATGGACGATCGAATCAATATGGCCATGAATTCCCGTCCGGCTCTTCCATCAACACAATACAGCTCTCCTTTCATCCCGGCGATCCTGGATAGCCTCCCTGTGGTCGGTACCAAAATTTGGACGCTTAAAAAATATACTGGAAAGACCGATCCCCTAGACTACTTGCAGCACTTCCAGTCGATGATGAACCTACATTGCGTCCCGGATGCCATTCAATGTAAGGCATTCTGTACCGCCTTTCAAGAAGGAGCTCGACGATGGTTCAATAGTCTACCCCCGTGTTGCATTAGTTGCTTCGAGGATTTTAAGCTGCCATTCCTCAATCATTTCGCCACAAGTAAACGGTCGTAGAAGACTGCCTTGGAAGTGATGCAGTTAACCCAAGGAAGGAATGAAAGTCTACGGAAGTTCATCACTCGGTTCAACACTGAAGCCGTTGAAGTACCTGACCTCACTTGTTCGTCCATATTGGCCGCCCTTATGAGCAACACGAGGCATGAAGAGTTCAAAAAATCATTGGCCCTCGATCAACCCAAGTTCATTCAAGAGATAAGAAGTCGGGTGGACAAATATATACAGCTCGAGGAAGTGCTGAAAAACCCGAAACGCAGAGCGGATGACTGGCATGACAGAACAGATGATTCACAAAAGCGACAGAAGGATCAATCGAGCTAGAGAAAGCCGACCGATCGACAGGGACAAAGACGTGAATCCTTCACCCCGCTCAACAGGCGATATGTGGAAGTATTGG